>RPFO01001415.1:0-110487 GCA_009746045.1 Mesostigma viride | reverse complement strand
TCTGAGCTACCGCATATTTCCGACCAATTTCAAGGCTGCGTCAGGCTTGGCAGACCCATACTTCGTATATATCTGCGTTTGCCCGAACTTCATGTTTAATGCAGGCTTTGTGGACTCTAAAGACGCCCACGATGTTGGGGCTTTTATCAGCCTCTGGACATGCACAAACTGCGGTCAGCAGGTGAATGCCGGAACGACTTTCTGCGGCGGGGTGTGCGAAACAGACATCAAGCGCAAGGCAGACATGGATACCTCCGAGCGGTATGTTCCCTCATATCTACGGGCGAATTCACTCCTTGTTGAAGCCCTGACCTTGTCACGGATGAATATGTTACCAGTTCCCCATCTCCGGAGTTTCTCTTTTGGTCATCTTCTTATCTTACGGGAGTGCGTCATGAATCGTATAGCGAGCTACGGTTTCATGGCGAGCCTTTTCTTCACATCAGCGACGTACAGGTTACCTTAGAGGCTAGGGATGTCAAGGAATTCTTCACACGGATATTAGGAGGTTGCATGACGGATTGCGGGCAAGATATTACGGGCTGGCTGGCAGCCTTGCAGCGCTATTGCCGCCGATGGCAATGATTTGCAGGCAGGGCTATGGATCACAAAGCTGTTGCTTTGCTCTAGTTGTACATGCTGCAATTTATTGGCATTGTGCTCACGGCAAGTAATGTTGCATGACATGGTTGACCACGAAGATTGATGGAAAACCAGAAGCAATTGGTGGCTTTCTTGGATGCTGATGGCTTCACATGCTTGTGAGTCCATAAACCCACTGCATACGTGCCCACCATCTCTAAGCTGAAAGCATCTGCCTTCAACAAGCATCTTAAGACATGCATGCACATGAGAACTGTCATGGTTTGTGGAGAGGGTGGCATATTGCGTGAGAGCGGAGAGAGGACAGTGGCCGGGCTAGGCCAGCTACCTGTGCTGCCACACGGCCGGGCGGCAAACACTGATGCACAAGCTGCCTTGCACGCCAGCACCCAAGCTGCCTTACACGCCAGCACCCAAGCTGCCTTCACCCCTGAATGATGAGCAGAGGGCATCCTGGATGGCCGCATCCATGCAGTTCATGCAGTTCAGGCTGTGCGTGCTGGCCAAGGGCACGGTGGATGAGCCAATGGCGGGCTATTATTACGCACGCTGCAACCAGCGCCAATGAAGCAACCCAAGCCTGCCCTCCTGAGGTATGTGTGTTTTGTTTTCTCATGTCGTGTGCACAACCAGCCATCCTTTATTTCCCTATGATGCATGTTTGCGGAATTCTGGCAACCTGGCACATGGCCAAACTCCTCAATGTCAGGGGTGCGAGGGGTTGTTTGTCAAGAGGATAGACACACGCACATGCTCAACACCTCTTGCTCCAATGCCACTGCCACTCACCCAGAAACTCAGGCACAACCACGCACGATCGCTAAGCTGCTAGCCAGAATCGCAGTCCTCACCAAAGTGAGGGATGGGGCACCAGCTAGTTTGACAGTCTGGCTGAGGACGTGCAGGAGTTGAATGACATTCTGAAGCAAGTAGTCACGGATGGCTTGGAGAAACATGGTGAAGCATGCAAGGGCATGCATCTCATGCTGACAAGGGCCAGAGCAAGAGCATGAGCACAAGGCATGCGCCTGTGAAGAGGCCATTGGCCTTGCACTATCTGTTGAAGACAACTGCGGTATATGGTGGCCAAGCGGCTCACCGGGGTTGTGCAGTGGCTTCTTCATGCTAGGTATGATGGCGGCCAAGTGCAGTCCTTTTTGGTGGCACATTTCAAGCCGGCAACCTCGAGGTAGCAACTGAGCAGTGTATGAGCTGTCTGGCTATGCACCACAGCGCTGGCTGAGGAGATCTAGTCCAACTTGGAAGCTGCTTGCCAGCAACGTGAACCCCTATAACAGAGACAGGGACATGGGGACATCCATGGTGATGCAGAGGACCATGTGTGGCAACCTTAGTCAGGCGGGCCGGTTGCCAAGGGATGTGCTGCTACCGAATCAAGGCGCACAAAACACATCGCAAGCCATGCCGACGGCCAAGATGCCTGGCATGATTAGATTATTACATTGCCAAGCTGAGTTTGCGACTACCGTGCATGCTGTGGGTTTGAACTGATCATGCTAGCGAACGTGACAGCTGGCAGTTCTTATGTCTAACAAGCCCCTACTTGAAAATTGCCTGAGCATGGACACATATATACAGCCATGTCTAGCCACTGTTCATCTATTCATATATCTTTGTCTTGTGTCACAAAAGTTGTGTTATATTATCTGTGCAAGGTCTGAACAGTTAGCAACACAGTTGGTGGGAGTTGGCCATACCGTTACAAAAGAACTTTGCATCCAAGGTTGAGTGATTAGCTGGAAACTGGCAGGTGTTGCATGGACCAGTGAACCCAATGACACTTGATGGACCTGAAGTTTTGTGCAATGTCTGAAATGATGATGATTAACATGCGCGCTTGTTTTCAGCCTCAACTGAGCACATCTGGCATGGGAAACTGCAAGAAATGTGGCGGAAATGCAAAAAACGCACATTTTGCTCACATTTGGTAGCGAGCTGTCAATGAATGAAGTACAACGGACCTGCTGATTTTTGTGCAATGTCTACAATGATGATATTTAATATGCTTGCAAGTTTCCAGCCCCAACTGAGCACATCTTGTATGAAAACTGTCATGAAATGTGTCTAAAAAACGCGAAAAACGCACATTTTTGCTAGCATTTGGTGGCATTTTGTTACCAAATACAGTACGATGGACCTGATTTTTTGTGCCATGTCTACATTTATGATGTGCAATGTGATTGCAAATTTCCAGCCTCGACTGAACACATCTTCTATGGAAACTGCAATGAGATGTGGTGAAACAGTGCGTTTTTGCTAGCATTTGGTGGCAGTTTGTCACCAAATGAGGTCAGATCAGACCATGGGACCTGGTGCACAGTTGGTAGACATGAGCATTAGCCTACCTGCAAATAGCCAGGCCAGGAGCTCTTTATTTGCATACTAAATGGTATTTGTTTACAAGTTTGTTTATATTAAAATCTGGAAAGTTGCTAAAAATAGACATGCCAAAAATAGACCAACCGATGTCGGAAAATTCTGGAAAGTCAAATTCCTTCTACTGGTGTCCTGGACATGCTGCCTACCAATATCTAGCATGTTTGGACTCAATTTGCTCCATGTAGGGCTTATAATAAGGGCATTTTTTGGCACTTTCATACCGTTGTGTTCCTTCCTTCCTTCCTTCCTTCCTTCCTTCCTTCCTTCCTTCCTTCCTTCCTTCCTTCCTTCCTTCCTTCCTTCCTTCCTTCCTTCCTTCCTTCCTTCCTTCCTTCCTTCCTTCCTTCCTTCCTTCCTTCCTTCCTTCCTTCCTTCCTTCCTTCCTTGCGCATTGGGGGCGAAATCTTAAGCGGCTCCCTAACTAGTTAGAGCTTAACTTCCCCATCGAATTACTAATTCGATCGATATCGAATTACTGATTCAATATGGAATTACTGATTCGATATTAATCCCGGGAAGGTTCGATATCTACCTCGCGAGGCAATTAATTAATTAGGTCCGACCGGTGCCCCGGCGGATCCTCCCAAATAATCCCGGCTGCTCGGCACTGTCCCCATGCACGAGGTTTCGACCCCATGCATGCCTTCCGTGCGCGCCGGTTCTAAGTTGTACAAGCTACTGCTTATACTTAACAAACCTTTTCGCAAAGGTTCACGCATATTCTTACATCCTGCGCAGTTAATTAATTAATTAACCAATAGACACGTGACTGCGTCACGTGAGCATAAGTCGTCAGAGGGAGGGGAACATGGGATGGAATGGATGGTGTAAGCTATCTAGGTCCTAGTTACAGGGTTGTGGGCACCGCGGCACGAATCGCTATGAATGCCATACGCGGTCACACGTGGAGCCCCCACAGACTTGGGGGTGGTCTCCTTCATCACTACTTGCCATCTATCCTTGCGTATCATCTGCCTCCATATTACAGACAAACCAGGAGGCTGCCCGGGTGTGAGCCCGTCACGTCTAGTGTAGCACATGTCCATGCCGAGTCTATCACGAAAAGTCCACGGGTGGCGGCCCTGCCGCGCGCGGCCTGGGGCACGCCAGGTGAGGACATATCGCCCAGGCTGGGCGGGCTTGGTGCCAGCTAGTCTATATCTGATGTGTCTCCCTGATCTGTGCGGGCCAGGTGCCCGGCTAGACCCAGGCGCCTGTGCCTAATAATAATGTGGGAAACATAGGGCAAACCAGTGTACAAATCCGCATTACTAATGTGCAAACCAAAGGGGATGTAAAGGGCCTTGCGCAGCATCTTGGTGACGTTGCCGTCGAGTCGTTGCTCCAGCTCCTGCGTCAGAGTCCAGGTCTCGGCGCCGCAGGTCAGGGTCGTCAGAATGACGACCTTGAAGAGGTCACGCTTGACGATCCGGGGTAGGGCGGGGTTACTCCACCAGCGGCGGTGGTCATGGAGTTGCGCCCACGCCATGCCGATCCGTGTCGTCAGGTCGCGATCCTCGCAGTCGGGAAGCCAACTGCCGAGCCACTTGAAGCAGCCTGAAGTAGGGTAGTTGACCTCGGTGTCGTCTAAGAGGCGGAGTGTGGTTGGGGGCCCTGCCATGCCGATGGCCAGGGCCTCCGTTTTGGGCCGGGCTGATTTCTAGACCGACCGCCCGAGCCTCGAGCGCCAGGCAGTCCAGCCAAAGTTGGGCAGACTCCGGCTTCTCGATGAGCGTGATGTCGTCGGCACAAATGAGGTCAGCTAGTAAATTCTGCTTGTTGGTCGGCTCCCCTTCTCCAAGCTCATTCGTGATCGCTAGGCCAGGGGCACGGCCTGCAATGCTAGCAAAGCGAGCACGTGCCTGGCGCATAACATAATCCACTACAATAATAAACAGGTACGGCGACAGGACGCAACCCTGCCAGACGCCGGTCTGCAGTGGGCATGGCGGGGTACAGCCGTGTTGAGTGCGCACCGAAGTGGTCGACCCCTCATACAGTGTGCGGATGACGGTAATCAGGGGAGTGGGGACGCGAGCGCGAGCAAGTACAGCCCATATGTAGAGCGTCCCAGAGCAGGTGACGGATGCATGTTACGTATTAATTAATTAATTATGTAATTAATTGATTCATGATGCATGTTTATTATTATTATTATCATTGTTGTGGCGGCCCTCCCCCGGGAGACGGGGCTGAGCCTCCTCCGCCTCAAGGTGGAGAAGGAACTCATCACCAACTTCCGCCTAGAGGACAGTGTCACAATTGACACCGTCCGCCGCCTACCGGGCCGGGCGCGCGGATGCGCCGGTGGCGCTCGTGCTTACGCGCCCCATCGGCAAGCACTATATTCTCCAACACCGCACCAAGCTACCACGAGGCTTGGGTTGGAGTCTCGACGACGATCTGACCCCGGCGCAGCTTCGCGCCCGCAGGGACCGGCTGGCACAAGAGGACGCGAAGGAGGCCCTCGCTGACCGCACGAAGAAGGTGCGGCTGCGGTGGAAGGACGACGCATGGCACATGGAGGTTACCTCACGGGAGGTTACCACGTCGAGGGGAGAAGTTAGCCTCTAGTCGTTGGACATAGGCTAAGTACCAGATAGCAATGTGCTATCTGGGGTTTCGCACGTGTAGGCTCGGTCAGAAGTCCCGGCTATATGTGATTCGGCAGGCTAGACTATTAGATAGCCGAGTCCTGGTGACGGACGCCAGTACCCAAGCAGGATTGGCGGTACGGCGTCGCCAGTACCCACTCGGGACTGGCATTGAGGTGTCGGATGTTAGACGAAGGTCCTGAGAGTCTAGCAGTGGCGTCGCGCCACTCAGGCTGCACCACAGAGCCCAACGGCCACTGTCGGCTGCTCCAGACGTGGCGGCCGGGCAGGGCGTTGCTTGTCGAGAATGCTAAATGCCCTTGTGCACGTTGTGTGCGGGGCTTGTGATTTATTGTAATAAACACATGCGTTAGGCCATTGAGCATTGAGGGGTCCATTCGGTTATTAACTGGAGACGCGCGGGGGGTAGGGAGTAGGCCCTCCCCGCCCCCTCACACCGCGAGCAGCTACCGGGGGGTAGCTAGAACCCACCCCCCACACCCGTCGTCCGATGGCCGAGCGTGTCTTGGATAGTCCAATCTCACGGACGACGCAACGGAGTCAAAGCCGCGACCTTCATCGCCAACTTCGCAACAAGGAGCGCCTGCTGGCTTTCGCAACCCGGCACTCCCAACGGTATGCTGCATTCTTTGACCCCAAGACCAGGCGAGCAAGTCGCGCCGCCCGCCTGGAGGGTGCCCTATGCGCGTTGAAAAGTACTATGTTATCTCACGCCGCACACACGTCCCCGCCAGCCTCCCCCCAACCCCCTGCCGACACCGCGGGTCCCCGGCGCCCCCTGCTGGGCCAACGCCGGCACCACTCGCTGCGCATCGCAACCTACAATGTCCGCACCCTGCCCGGGGGAGATGCCCCCCCGCGGGCCAACGAGCTTGTCCACTACTGCCGCCTATATGGCATTGATGTGCTTGGGGTCCAAGAGCACCGACGCTCCTTTGAGGGCCCCGTTCAGCGTGTCACCCTCGCACTACAATGGCAACTGCTGTGCGGCCCGGCGCATGCACCGGGTCAGGGAGGAGTGGGCCTGCTGTGCTCCCCCACCGCTGCCGCCCAGCTCGTGGACCACAAACTTTGCTCGAATCGGATCCTTCAGTGCACTTTCCGCTCCCTTGAAGGACGGACCCCCATTATGCTCTCGGTAATTGTCGGATATGCCCCACATGCTGGGCACCCGGCCGAGGACCGCGCAGCGTTCTTCAACCAGTTGCTCGACATAGAGAAACAGATCCCACGTCAATACATCGTTGCCATCTTGGTGGATGCCAACGCGACCCTGCCCGTGGGCCGCGGGGGCTGCATGTATGCGCCGCGCCTAACCGATAGCAATGCCAACACCCCCCTACTTGAGCAACTGCTCACTGAGGGGGACTTGACTGCTGCCAATACGCTGTTTGCTAAACCGCCTGATGCACTAGTGACCTTTGTGGGCCCCATGCGCAGGGCGGCTGGCTCGATGCTCCCTCGGCGGCGATGTGTATGCTTGGACTACATACTTGTGCGCAAGTGCTGGCGCTCTTCCGTCATCGATGCCCGTACGCTGACCACCCCCAGTGTCGCATCGGATCATCGCATGGTCACCGCAACCTTGCGCCTACGTCTTCAGGCCCCTGCGCGCCGCCGCCCCCGGCCCCGCCCTGACTGGACCTGCTTACGCCCCGTCCGTGGGCGCAGGGAGAAGTGGTCAGCGGATGAGATACGCCGCGATGCAATCAGGTCTGCCTTCGTGGACGCGCAACCTTTGATGTACCTGGACGCAGATCGCGGTGTAGATCTCACGCCACCCTACGAACTGTTCATGCGATCGGTGGAGCTTGGCTCTAAGCTTCTCCCCGAGCAACCCCGCGCCCGACCAGCCCCGCTCTACCTGCGCGACGCCCGGGTGGTTGCCGCCCGGCTGGCGCTAGCGCAGGCCCGCCGCCGCGGGGAGGACCTGTACCCGTACCAGGAACGGCTTACTCAAGCATATACTGCCGCACATGCGGAGGAGGTGGAGACACTTGCCGCCGAAATCAATCGCCACACGGCCGCCAACCAGCACAAGGCGGCCTGGCGCTCTCTCGACCGTCTCACCGGACGCCGGGAAACGCAACGGGCTGACATCCCAGGCACCCCCAGTGAACGCCTTGAGATTTGGTTCAGCTCCCAGGCCAAACTATCAGGGGCCCCTGGCCCGCCCCCCCGCTTGACCCCGCTGCAGCTGCACGCCCTGCGGCCAGCCGAGGCGGCCCCATTGAGCCCCCGCAGGCGCCCACCAGCGAGACGGACTACCTGGTCCCACCGCTCTCCGGCCCCTTGGTGGACGGCCCCCACGACGAGTGGACTCCCCAGGAATGGGCTGCTGCCATCTCCACCCTCCGCAATGATGCTGCCATGGGAGTGGACAATATTTCACCGGAGGTGGTTAAGATGCCTGAGCTTGAGCCTTTCCTCCGGGGTGTTTGCAACCGGATTCTACGAGATGGCCTCCCCCCGCCGACGTATTGGAAGACCGCTGTCCGGGTCATGCTGTACAAGGGCAAGGGGTCCGCCGCGGATACCGGCAACTACCGCGGCGTATGCCTCCAAAGCTGCGTGCTGAAAGTCTTCATGCGTCTCCTGCTGAACCGCATGCGCGCCAGCCTCGATCCCCACCTAGGTGAGTCCCAGATGGGCTTCCGTGTTGGTCGCAATTGTGTTATGGTCACTATTACCGCGCGCCGCCTGATCGAGGAAGTGGGCCGCCTGGCCCCCGGCCTCTTGCCATTGCTATTGATCTTCGTGGATTACACCAAGGCATTCGATACGGTTATATGGGACGCCCTGTGGGTGGTCCTTCACCTGTTCCGTGTCCCATCGTACATCGTTGAGATCATCCGCCAGTTCTATGAAGGGTCCCAAGCCCAGGTCCGTACCGCCGACGGCGTCACTCCGGCGTTTCCCCTGCACACCGGGGTGTGGCAGGGCTGTGTGCTCTCCCCATATCTATTCATCATTATGGTGGACTATATTATGCGGCGTGCACAAGCCCGCTTCGCCCGGGTGGAGGGGCGCCCGCCGGGGATCGAGGTCACGGAGTACGCCAGCTACGGCGGGGTTGACCCACCCTACCGCCTGAGCGATCTGATCTACGCTGATGACACGACACTCGTGGAAACCCCAGAGTCAGCCCAACTGTGGCTAGACAGCTTATCACTGGAAGCGCGGGCGGTGGGGCTTATGATCAGCAAGAAAACGGAGGTCATGGCCATCGGCTTCCCTGCTGGGATAGCCCCACCCACCCTCCTCTTGCTAGACGGCAGCCCCGTCCCCCCGGCGACTCGCTTCAAGCTCCTTGGCAGCTGGCTTCCCTCCACGGCCGACGACATCAACACCCGCATTGGCCAGGCCTGGGCGGCCCTCCGCCGCCTCGACAGGTTCTGGACCTGTCGCTACCTGAGTGAGCGACGCAAGCGCATTCTGTTCAAGGCCCTTGTCCTCAGCATCCTCCTTTATGGCTGCGAGGCGTGGACCCTGGACCAGGCGCTGAGCCAGCAGCTTGACGGCACCGTCACTCGAATGCTCCGTCATATCCTCGGCGTCCGCTACCAAGAACGCCGCACCCGGGCCGAGCTCTACTGCGAGCTCCCCTTGTCACCCATACCATCCGACACCGCCGCCTCCTCTTTGCCGGCCATCTTGCCCGCACAGACCAGGTGAATACCGATGTGGGCCCTGCCGGGGGGCTTAAGACGGGCCAACCAGGTAGACACCTCCTCCTATGGCAGGGTCCCCTTGTCCCATCGCAACCCACTGGCAAACTTGCGCGCGCCGGGCACCGGCGCGGCGCGACCCGGACCTATGTGACACAACTGCTTGAAGATGCAGGGCTTCTGGGACTATCCGTACTCCGCGCCCGCATGATTGACAAGGAGAAATGGGCTGCCATCTGCGATAAGCACCTCCCCGAGGGGTATGCTCCTGTTTTCTCCCCACGGGCCCCGCGGCCCGTTGCTAGCCAGAAGTCCGCAGGTGGAGGTTATTGGTCCTGAGGATAGCCGCTACACTACCGCCTCGTCTGCCATTACAGTAGAGGACAGCTCGGATGAGGATTACATCCCCATCTAGTGCTTAACGGTTGGGGGATGATGCAGACGATATTTGTTTAAACTTTTGTGTAATTATTTTTCTAATGAGATTAGCATAGTACTCCGTGGCATGCCTTTGCGCATGACACGCAAGTACTTACTTACTTACTTACTTACTTACTTATCATTGTTATTATCATTAATTACAATTATTATTATGGTCAGAAAAGCCGCATGCCAGCAACCTTCGACAACAGTTGCTGATGCCTGTTAAGTATTGCCCCACAAGTGCACCAAAATTGGAACATCACAGCATCCTCTAACTGTCCTCCTCCCCCTCTTCGTCCTCCTCATCGTCCTTGCCCTCTTCCTCTGCAGCCACCTCGGCCAGCAGCGCCTCCACATCCTGCCCGAGCTCGGTGAGCGCGCGGCTGAGCCTCTCAACTTTGCTCTCCTCCTGCGCATGCAGCCGCAGAGGCAAGTAGAGGATATGTCGTAAAAAACCCAAGGGTTCTTGAGAGCAACAGCACATGGGTGGCAGGAATTGCGAATGGTTCAACAGGCAGGACATCAGACCCCTCACCAGGTACGGGCAGGGTGCTAGGCAGCTAGGCAGGATAGGGATAGAAAGATGACAAACAAACACAAGGAGCGGTGGTGAAGGTTCTGTTATAAATTTCAATTTATCCATGGCCCACGTAAGCGGTTGGGAGATGGCGGTTGGAGTTCTGTCCAAACGTACCTTATGCGTCGAGTTATTCAGATTGCAGTCATATTTGTTACCAAGGCATCACTATCACAGCGCGAGGCAAGGCTTTTCAGAGCAATTCGCAAGGAGGACGAGCGACTCAATATCAACAAGGAAGAAACCTTAAGGAGACAGAGCATGTACACTAGGCAGGCTGGCTAGAAGGCAAAGGTACTCGCAAGCGGGGCACTACAATTACAGGATGGAGTCCATATCTCAGGGCACCACACATGTAGGCACTGCATGTCTGGGCAGAGCATACCTGGGCCAAGGGTATCATGGCCCCTCGTGCCCAGCAGAAGCAGCAGCCCGCCAGGGCCGTTAGGTGCAGTAAACCTGGTCGCCATCAAACCTTCACTGGTCTTGCACCTGAAACGCTACTACAAATAGCACGCTCTCGATCCACACATACTACGCATCCTCACATGCTGTAGTAGCTACAGTAGGCGGCTATTAATTAAAGCTCAAGTGTTGGCATACAGCAGTGAGCAGGCTATTGGACTTTCATGCCCCATAGGTCTGCTCTGATACTCAACGCTGCATCAGCCCCAGGCACAAAAGCCATATTAAGCACGCGATCAGCACTTGACCACTACTATACAAAAGCCATATTTAGCACGCGATCAGCGCTTGACCACTACTATACAAAAGCCATATTTAGCACGCGATCAGCGCTTGACCACTACTACACAAAAGCCATGTTTAGCACGCGATCAGCGCTTGACCACTACTATACAAAAGCCATGTTTAGCACGCGATCAGCGCTTGACCACTACTACACAAAAGCCATGTTTAGCACGCGATCTGCGCTTGACCACTACTACACAAAAGCCATATTTAGCACGCGATCCGCGCTTGACCACTACTATACAGCACGCTACTGTCATCATCCAAGATGTAAGGTACCTGCCCCAGGCACACGAGCTACAGCAACACGGTTGGCCTCCTACTTGTAGCCGCACCTGCCCCAGGCACACAAGCAGGTCATTCATTTCGCTTTCGTGCTCCTCCGCCGCCTCCTGCTTGCCCTGCTCGCGACCCTGCAAGCGGCAGTGCCCCGGCAGCAGACGTGAACAGAGGCCGCCAGAAAAGAATTAGCAAAGACAGGCCGGCAGAAAGCATTAGCAAAGACAGGCCGGCAGAAGGCATTAGCAAAGACAGGCCGGCAGAAGGGGTGGCCAACAGAGGGACATGGGTTCGCTAGCACAGCCGAGACCATGAGAACATGAAAGATCAAGCACAACAAGATATAGACAAAGTAGAACAATATACATTTGATGAGACCACGAGATCATGAAACAGAGTGAGCATGTGGAGGGAGGTGTGCACGGGGGGAAACCGGGGGAAGGGACTGGGAGGGGCCCATGCCAGCTCACAGCGATAGACAGCACGAGAAACTTGACCACACGCATAGTCCTCCCCTGAGCTGAGACTGTACCATGGCTAGAAAAGCACCTTCAGGAAGAATATCTGAATGGCATTTCTGATGGCTGCCCCTCTGCGCAGCCATCATGCTCGCAGGCAGCTGTTAGCAGTGCTTCGCCGAGCGGTGATGTCAGCCCTCACACTTTAGAGAGTCGGCCCCACATTTCAGCCACCAAATGGTGCTGTCAGCACCCAGAGGCCCTCACCTCTGCCCTCGCCGCAATTAGAGCCTCCACACCGGGTGCTGCGGTGCTCGCGGGGGGGCGCTTGCTCTGCAACGACCAACGCCATCACGCAGCAAGATGAGCAGCGTTGTTATATCATACTAACATCATAATCAGCAACATCATCCGCACCATCACCATCACGATCGGCATCATCAACACAGAGGGGGGTTCACAGGGTGAGAAGAAAACTGAGACAATGCCACCTTGAACTCCGCGCGCAAGGCAGCTTCACTACTAATAGTAATGACATTACTATGATTGTACACATTATCTTTATAAGGACAATGTCTAAACGACATGAACGAGACGACTGCAGTCAATAACGAATAAGGACAATGTCTAAACGACATGAACGAGACGACTGCAGTCAATAACCAATAAGGACGATGTCTAAACGACATGAACGAGACGACTGCAGTCAATAACGATTGACATCGTCAGGGGGATACTGTACTCCATTCGGGTGCCATGTCGCGTGGCTACAACCTCACAGCCCGGCATTTGGTAGGGGAGAGTGGCGTGCACACGGCGGAGCCCACCGTGCATGACACTGAAGTGTAATCTGTGCTTGTGCGGTGCTACACGATCCTTTCCTGTTGCCTGCTGCATCGCACTTAGACGTATCGACACAGCATACCACGAATATATGAAAGGCCCTCAGCGCAACTTCAAGCACCTATACACCCCTGCCTACAAACTTGCTTATGGCCACCGTGTGCCTGCCAGGTGCCACCAGATAGACGGCCTGCATGCGTAGGGAGACATGGCATGCAGCTGGGTAACAGGAGCAGCCCTCTGCTGCGCTGTGGAGAGGAGTTTGAAAGGTATGTGGTGTGCATGGTGTGCTTCCAAACGAGACACACATGAAAATATGCAGAGAGAGATACGCCATAAATGTGTGTCCAAAGAAGCAATCCAGATGGAGTGAGAGAAATGAAATGCCAACCTCCCAGCCCTCGCCTATGCCTCCCGCAGCGCCTACTCCACAAACATTGCAGCACATGGGTTAATGAGCGTGAGCCCTACCCCCCATTTTTAAGGCTTACCTCAGCCTCCCGCAGCGCCTCCTCCAGCCGGAAGTTCTCTTGTTCCAAAGAGTTGTACGCGCCTGCCAGCGACATGGCACACGATCGGGCGCACCACCGCAGCAGCAGCAGCAGCAGCAGCAGCAGCAGCCGTGGCAGTAGCAGCACAAGAAGAGTAAGCAACAAGAGCACCACCCGCAGCAGCGGCGCACAAGCAGTCGCAGCAGCCACATGGCCTAATCCCGTGCGGCCCCCAGGGCAGCATGCCATGCGGCACAAGCCAGCAGAGGGGGAGCCCACTTCTGCTACCGGGCAGCGCGCAGGAAATCCACCAGGGAACCAACCAGGCAATGTGCTGTAGGTTGTCACAAGGTAGGTCAGGTCCGTGCTATCTTTGCCACGGTCATGATGCCACCACGACGAGGGCACAGGGTGTGATGGGGACAGTCATGTGTGACTGTGCGCTGAATGCAGGCGGAGGATGAAAAAGGGCCAGTGGCGTAGCGACAAATGCACAGTCAGGAGGACAAACGCAGCAAGAACGCGGCAAGAACGAGGCAAGAACGAGGATACTCATGCGCGTGGCCTGAAGATAAACCCATCAAGAAGAATAATAATGACAGCGGCATGAAGATGCGAATGGCCTGAAGATAAACCCATCAAGAAGAATGATAATGACAGTGGCATGAAGATGCGAATGGCCTGAAGATAAACCCATCAAGAACGCACGACAGTCGACATGCAAGCCACACGGTTGCATCATCCAGGCACCAACCAGACATGCGCGAATCAAGCAAAGAATACGCACGTTGTAAAGAGCGCTATGCTCATGTGCAACTCTAAGTCATATCACAAAAACCAGGCACCCCTAGGGGTATCGGTGCCTTTTCCAGGGACCGTCTGGTAGGGCTGCGCCTGGGATTTCAACCATCTGGGCCACAGCAAGCTCGGCAACTGTCAAAGGTGGCCGGCCCTTGGCACCGTACAGTGTCCAACAGATGCCACAGCCTATACAGCATGTGCACAACAGATTCGCGCACATGCATTCGGACATGCACACAAGCCCTCCCCCCTCACGCCACATAAGATGCACGCAATCGAAACTTTCCTTCCCTTAGGAGGCAGACCGTACCGTCTGTAAGGACCACAAGGGATAAGTGCCGCCGCTGAAGGATTTTTCTGACTTTGTTTGCTCAGGGATATTCCTTACTTAATTTGGATTAACAAGGGCAAAGGCAGGGAATTTTCCTTAGGCTTGGCCATGCAGGCGCGGGAATGTTCGAGGATCACGCACCAGTCAGGCTGAAAGAAGAGGGTGCGCACCGTTCGTACGCACATCTGAACCGAGCGTGCCTTTGCCGTACCCTTTGTGCCAGCCACTTTATTTTATTCTTCCTCCCGGCAGTTACGGGAAGTCCGAAGAGTTAGGAAGGCTGCTCGAACGAATCATCCGTACCATTTTGTAGCTTTCACCCTTCCCTTAAGCTAAGGGAAGGGCAACGTCAGACCGCACCTGTTGAGATCTCTCAATTGAGCGTATTTGCATGCTGCGGCCACTGGTAGTAGTAAAAATATTAGTACCAGTGGTAGTAGTCGCAGTACTAGTGGACACTTGAGGATGACCTGTACCAGAGAGTGCCTGCTTGTGTTGCTCCTGCTTCGCTTTAGCAAAAGTAGCGGTCACAACAGTACTAGCGGTGGTCACTATAGCCTAGCCCGTACCTGACAGCGCTTGCAGGTCCTGCTCGTGTTTTGCCGCCAGCGCGCGCGCCTCCTCCAGTTCCGACTTGAGCGCTGCCGCCTGCGCCTCGCTGGCCTGTGTGCCGGGGGACCAGGGGGAGCCAGGGGTAGCGGATACAATCAGCCATGCAAGGGCTGGTCATGACACCAGCCATGCGTGGGTAGGCCATAGAGCCAGGCACGCAGGATGTGCGCTACGAAGCAGTGGGTAGCACTAGGACGCAGTGCTGCAACCTCGTGTCAGGCTTCTAGCGCCCATCTGTGCAGGGTTGCCCGCACGATGCACCACACACTTGCGTTGGATCCTCAAGCGGATATAGGGTTACTCGTAACTACGCCACAACGCTGGCATCAACTAGCGCATCCATCATTACAATTCGTTCAAGTGGTCCGCCGGAGCGGCTGTACAATTTTTCCCAGTGAGCGCGCTGCCAAGTGTACTTGTGGGCAAATTTTTAGGTGCTCCGTCACTTCGAGGTACTAAAAATTAGGCCAGTGCGAATTCAGCGAATTTCAGCGAATTTTCAGTCGAACGAAAGGAAGTGACGCCAGCTACCAAAAAATTTCCGTTACGAATTTTCTGTCCAACGCTTTGCGCAAAATGAAGTGACGGCAACTACCAAAACGTTTCCGTTACGAATTTTCAGTCCAACACTTTGCGCAAAATGAAGTGACGGCAACTACCAAAACGTTTCCGTTACGAATTTTCAGTCCCACACTTCGCGCAAATTTTAGTAGGGCTGCACGCAAGCTAACTTTCGAAATCTTGTGCAAGTATGGAACGCATTTCATTCGTCCGGAGGAACGCTGCCCGCCAACTAACCCCGTTTAGAAATTTCCGTCGAACTTTACTTGAGATTCGGAAATCTCAACGTCCGCGCAAATTTTAGTAGGGCTGCACGCAAGCTACCTTTCAAAATTTTGCGCAAGTACGGAACGCAATTCATTCGTCCGGAGGAATGCTGCTCGTCAACTGCCCCCGTTCAGAAAGTTGCGCCGAACTTTACTTGAGATTTCGAAATCTGAACGTGCGGTTGGAGTTTCGCGGGGAAACCCAAGTTCCCCAAGTAATTCACCAATGACGCGCTTCGAACACTTGCCCGCTAAAACCTAAGCAGCCGCTCCGGCTGGCCACTTAAACGAAACAAGATGTGCAAGGTCCACCGTAGCACAACACACATGCACATGTATTTCCGTCTGTTGGTCCAGCCCTTTAAGGGTGTTACATAACAATACCACAAGCTGGCAGCAATAAGCCCGCAGGTATACTTGGAAGGAACATGTGCTCTTTCTTCAACCCATGGGTGAACTAATGCCCTCCACCCCTACCATCCCTAGCAAGACCCTGAGGCCAAAAAAGATGGTGCAAGGCCCACCCACTTGAAGCCAAGCACAGCACCCACCCTCGCTGCAATGCGCCACCGCCCCGCCTCCTTCAAGCTTCATGTTTTGCACAAGACACCCTCGTGAACGACCCAAAGTCAAGGCCACTACTACATCATCCATTGAGGCAACAAACACCCACCTTGGCCGTGTTGCGCCACTGCTCCACCTCCCTCTTGGCCGCCTCCACCTCCTCGCTCGCCTTGGACGCGCGCGCCGCTTTGAGCGCCTCCATCGACTTGTCCACGGCGGCGCTACCGCCGCTGCTGCTGTCCGCCCCGCCACCGTGCGCATCCCCCGCCGGCCCGCCGGCATCACGCGCGGCCGCTGACGTCAGCAGGCTCTCCGCCAGCACCGCGTTGCGCTGGCGCACGTCCGCCATCTCGCCCAGCAGCTTGAGCAGCGCCGCTCGGTAGTGGCGGGAGACATCAACGAAGTCCATCCCCTGCGTGCCGGCGTCCAGCCGACGCAGTGCATCTTCGGGCGCCTCAGCGGCTGGAAGGGGAAAGTGGGGGGGGCGGGGGGGAGGGGGACAGAAAAAGGGGGGGGAGGGAGGCAATGAGCGAAAAAGGGGGAAGGCAGGGGAAGGCGTTGAAAGGGGACAGAAAAAGGACAGAAAATGAAAATAAGGGGCTGAAACGGGGACAAAAAGAAGCCCCCCCCCCCCCCCTAAAAAAAAGCGGGTAGTGGTAGTGGTGGTGGTGGTGGGGTTTACAGACCGCCCACTTACCCTGGCATCCCTGCGGCCGTGCGTACACGTTGAGGACCTGCTGCTTCACCGCGCCCTCAAAGTCCTGCACAAACCTGCACGCGCCGAGGGTACAAGGCGGGGGGGGGCGCACAAGGAGACGCAAATACTGAGACGCACATGCAAGCGGGTCATTTGCAACAGTGGCAACGAGGATGGATACTTACAGACAAGAGGCTCATTCCTAACTATGGGAAAAATAATGGAGACGCACAGGCAAGAGGCCCGTTCGTGACTTGGACAACAAGGATAGAGACGCATGGACCAGAAGCCCATTCGTAACTAGGAGAACATCAACAGAGACGCATTCGGAAACAGTTCGCTCACGTATTCTGCCACCCCACGACCACCAACCATGTACCCAAACCACAAGCATACGCCCACCTCGCAAACTCGTTGTCGTAAAACGATGTCGTGTCCGCAACGCCGCCGGTCACCACCGCCGCCGCCGCCGCAGCCACCGCTGGCCCCGCGTGGCCCTCCTCCGCGCTCTCCAGGGGGCCGGTCGGCCCGTCATCGGCCAGGCTGGCAGTGGCTGCTTTGGCCACCTCGCGGGTGAAGGGCTTGGGTAGCTTGGGGGCAGCGGCGGCCGCGAGGAACTCTGGCGTCCGGCGCATCTCCTCCCTGGGTGGGACATGGCCAGGGTTGCACACAGGGCCAGGGCCGAACGTGGCATCGGTGGCAAGCAGCCGGGGTGTTCACATGGCCAGGGTGTTCCTTGAGCAGGATGGCTTGAGTGGAAAGCTTTCTAAGCGCGATGACAAGGGGCAGAGGTTATGCCCTCACCCTGGTGCCCAAGCGAAGACCATGTAGAAGTTGCGGGACTACATGAAGGGGGATGGGGTGAGCCAGCAGCAGCCATGCTAGGACCAGTACGCCAGCAGCCGCCGGTAGCAGAGGTCATACACATGACGGCGACTGTGTTTTTTACCAAGGGAGGAGCGTAACTAGTGAATAACAGAACCACGGCGGAGCTAAGTCGAGAATAGGCACAATGGCAGCCTGCCGGTAGCAAATTGTGGCACACCCCTCACCATTTCTCAAACATGTGCGAGAGGCCCACTTTGGAGGTGATCACGTCGAGCACCTGCAGGGACCCAGAGGGCGACAAAGGGCGACCGCGTGGGCGGAAACGTTGAGAAGAGCAGCAGATGTAAGGACGTCCGCTGCTGTCCGTCAACTGCGGACAAACACTTCAACGGCAGTTGTAGCATAGAGAGAAGAAAACTCAAGAACATAAAACTGCCATCTGTAGCGTGGAGACAAATTACTGCAGCTGTTTGAGGCACCACGTCTCGTTTGCCTGCTAGAAAACGACAGGTGACTGCACCATGCGGGATCTCTTCCCTATGGTCACACCCACCCCAGTCATCTGTCGCGGCAAACATGATGCGGGGCGTCTGCAAGCGCACGTCTACTGTGATACTGCTGCAGTCTGCTATACATTAGAGCTACAGTCTGCTATACATTAGAGCTACAGGCTGCTATACATTAGAGCTACAGTCTGCTATACATTAGAGCTACAGTCTGCCATACATTAGAGCTACAGTCTGCTATACATTAGAGCTACAGTCTGCCATACATTAGAGCTACAGTCTGCTATACATTAGAGCTACAGTCTGCTATACATTAGAGCTACAGTCTGCTATACATTAGTGCTACAGTCTGCCATACATTAGAGCTACAGTCTGCTATACATTAGAGCTACAGGCTGCTATACATTAGAGCTACAGTCTGCCATACATTAGAGCTACAGTCTGCTATACATTAGAGCTACAGTCTGCTATACATGAGTGCTACAGTCTGCTATACATGAGTGCTACAGTCTGCTATACATGAGTGCTGCAGTCTGCTATACATTAGAGCTACAGTCTGCTATGCATTAGAGCTACAGTCTGCCATACATTAGAGCTACAGTCTGCTATACATTAGAGCTACAGTCTGCTATACATTAGTGCTACAGTCTGCTATACATTAGAGCAACAGTCTGCTATACATTAGAGCTACAGTCTGCTATACATTAGAGCTACAGTCTGCCATACATTAGAGCTACAGTCTGCTATACATTAGAGCTACAGTCTGCTATACATTAGAGCTACAGTCTACTATACATTAGTGCTACAGTCTGCTATACATTAGAGCTACAGTCTGCTATACATTAGAGCTACAGGCTGCTATACATTAGAGCTACAGTCTGCTATACATGAGTGCTACAGTCTGCTATACATTAGAGCTACAGTCTGCTACACATTAGTGCTACAGTCTGCTATACATTAGAGCTACAGGCTGCTATACATTAGAGCTACAGTCTGCTATACATGAGTGCTACAGTCTGCTATACATTAGAGCTACAGTCTGCTACACATTAGTGCTACAGTCTGCTATACATTAGAGCTACAGTCTGCTATACACTAGAGTACAGCGGCTATCTATCGCTACTAGCTCGCCTTCGTGATCACCAGGGAAAGATATCCTCAATAACTAATACCCACACATTATGACTACCGCACTGCTATTAGACTCATATATACCCTCCCCTTGATGGCTGTCAACCCTGTTATCCAGGCGCTCCCCGGCATGCAAGCACGCTTGTGAACTAAGGTCCACCACGAAGCCTCCCTAAGACAACGAGTCATCTCCCAGCCTAGGATACTGACTGACTCCCACGCACAGCATGCCCAGTTGCCTTGACGGCAGGGGCCGCCGGTGACCCCCGTTTCCAGCCCAGCATCCACCCGACCCGACCAGAGGGCCATACAAAGGCAGCCACCCATAGGAAACCACCCAGAAAGAAAAGTATACAAGAGAGAGTATAAACGAAGGCCCCCCAGAAAAAAGAGTACAAAAGAAGGCCACCCAGAAAAAAGAGTATAAAAGAAGGCCAACCAGAAAAAAGAGTATAAAAGAAGGCCAACCAGAAAAAAGAGCATAAAAGAAGGCCAACCAGAAAAAAGAGTATAAAAGAAAGCCGCCCCGAAAGAAAGCTACTTCCCCAAATGCCACCCAATGGGGAAGAGCCAATAGGCAAGAGCGTGGACGCCCACCCCTTTACCCTAGCGCTGCAACGACAACCCTGAACCCACCGTTTCGCTGCTGCAGGGTCCCCCCAGGGGCGTGTTGCACAGACACACGCCGAGCAGCACCGACGCCAGCCCCGCAACGTGACTGCTGTCGCTCTTCACCACCATGTCCGCTGCAGGGGCCACCAGGGGAGCAGGGGGGGTGTACAGGTGGGCCCACGAGGCCAGAACACGGAAGCGAAATGGAAGACGGGGGGGCGATGTGACAGCTATCAGTTGAGGAGGATTCCAGCACCCAGCAGCGGGCGCACGCACGTCTACAACTGTTGCGAGCAACCAGCAATTCCTTCTTCTAATCTAAAAAAAATAAAGATACGTGCCAGGTGCCAGAGAACGAGATAGGCACGGACATAGTGGAAAGCTATGTCCGTACAAAAGTATGGACAAACAAATAAAAAAAGGAAATAACCCTATGCCTGAGCATATCTATTGTATCTACTTGATGCCATACACAAGTCAATAGCTGTTATTATACAATGAAAGCTTATCGGTGTCCGCATCCACCGAGGTGGAGGTGCTGCCACCCACTAGTATTGCTAATTAATGCTGTCCCCATGTACGCAGGAACACTACTCCAAGCATTAAGTTCCAAACGTACTGAGGAGAATGAGGTGCGACGGCGACGACAAAAAGGAGCCCACCGCGGTCGGGCAGTCGCGCAGCCACGTAATGAGCAGCCGCAGCAGCACCGGCTGCAGTGTGCGCGCAGTGGATGGCGACTTGCCGGCGGTGGCCAGGTAGCGCACGCAGCGCGGCAGAAGCAGCTCAGGGGGTGCCGCTGATGAAGAGGGGATCTCCAGGGGGATGTTCAGCACCTGACGTCTCGCCATGTCCATTCATTCATCCGTTCCGTTTGGTCCACGGGGAATTTCAGGGCCAACGGTGACAGGAAAGGCAGGGGCCGTGAGATGATCTAGTCAGTCACAGGTGATGAGCCAGCTGTGAGACAACTTCGTCAGTCATAGAGTTGAGATCTCAGGAGTGTTGGTTTGTTGGGAAATGGGTTGCTTGGCGCAGCCTTAGATACACATGAAAAGGATTGCGATGTCAAAGTTTTGAAAAGTTATCGATCCTTCTCTTGATACCCGCAACGCTGTGCCGGGGTATGCAAATGCACATGGAACTTGTAGATGGCGAGCATGGAACCTTCCTGATGCTGGGCAATCGATGCCCTACGTATGTCTAACAACCTCTGGCAAGACTACAACCAGTTACTGGCCATGAGTCTTGCCATCCCATCTGTCCATCCATCTGTCCATCCATCCATCCATCCATCCATCCATCCATCCATCCATCCATCCATCCATCCATCCATCCATCCATCCATCCATCCATCCATCCATCCATCCATCCATCCATCCATCCATCCATCCATCCATCCATCCATCCATCCATCCATCCATCCATCCATCCATCCATCCATCCATCCATCCATCCATCCATCCATCCATCCATCCATCCATCCATCCATCCATCCATCCATCCATCCATCCATCCATCCATCCATCCATCCATCCATCCATCCATCCATCCATCCACCCATCCATCCATCCATCCATCCATCCATCCACCCATCCACCCATCCACCCATCCACCCATCCACCCATCCACCCATCCACCCATCCACCCATCCACCCATCCACCCATCCACCCATCCACCCATCCACCCATCCACCCATCCACCCATCCACCCATCCACCCATCCACCCATCCACCCATCCACCCATCCACCCATCCACCCATCCACCCATCCACCCATCCACCCATCCACCCATCCACCCATCCACCCATCCACCCATCCACCCATCCACCCATCCACCCATCCACCCATCCACCCATCCACCCATCCACCCATCCACCCATCCACCCATCCACCCATCCACCCATCCACCCATCCACCCATCCACCCATCCACCCATCCACCCATCCACCCATCCACCCATCCACCCATCCACCCATCCACCCATCCACCCATCCACCCATCCACCCATCCACCCATCCACCCATCCACCCATCCACCCATCCACCCATCCACCCATCCACCCATCCACCCATCCACCCATCCACCCATCCACCCATCCACCCATCCACCCATCCACCCATCCACCCATCCACCCATCCACCCATCCACCCATCCACCCATCCACCCATCCACCCATCCACCCATCCACCCATCCACCCATCCACCCATCCACCCATCCACCCATCCACCCATCCACCCATCCACCCATCCACCCATCCACCCATCCACCCATCCACCCATCCACCCATCCACCCATCCACCCATCCACCCATCCACCCATCCACCCATCCACCCATCCACCCATCCATCCATCCACCCATCCATCCATCCATCCATCCATCCATCCATCCATCCATCCATCCATCCATCCATCCATCCATCCATCCATCCATCCATCCATCCATCCATCCATCCATCCATCCATCCACCCATCCACCCATCCACCCATCCATCCATCCATCCATCCATCCATCCATCCATCCATCCATCCATCCATCCATCCATCCATCCATCCATCCATCCATCCATCCATCCACCCATCCACCCACCCACCCATCCACGCACCCACCCACCCACCCACCCACCCACCCACCCACCCACCCACCCACCCACCCACCCACCCACCCACCCACCCACCCACCCACCCACCCACCCACCCACCCACCCACCCACCCACCCACCCACCCACCCACCCACCCACCCACCCACCCATCCATCAACAACACGTGCGGCAAGCTAAAATATCGCGTGACAGCGAGACAACCATAATGCTTACGTTCGTTACGACAGACTGCATTGGGCGGCGACGCGCCCTGCCTGCCTAAGGTCGGACAAGGACCAGACCTGCCTAAAATCGCAACCTTCCGACAAAAGGAGCTGCAATGAATCCATCAACCATCCGCAGGCAGGCCCAACACAGAAGGGTGAACCACTTATAAAATATTGACCGTATCAAGGGCTCCAGGCCACCCTGGCAGGTGTCAAATGGCTGCACACACTCACCCGCTCCTTGCAGGCTGTGTTTCCGGACAGGATGTGGGATAGCGCCGTTGCGGCCCGACAGCTGGCCTGCATGAGTGAATAAAAAAAGGAGGAACCCCATGGTGCAAGAAACAGGGAGGAACACCCAGTATGGGGATCGAAAGGACGATATGCAGGGGAACAAATATCGAAACCGTGAGTTGGGGGGAAGGTGAACATGTTGCTAAATGATGCGCAAATCTCCTGCGATTTACACAGCTGGATAAAAATGCAGAGAGCCATGGCAAAGTGCATATCAGTCCAAACTCTTGGTTGGGCGCTCTGAGATAGCCATACAGGTCATAGGTTGCTTATATGCAGGCTGTTTGCAGCATAGTATTCACACGCACGAGTCACACACACACATTGCAAGCGTTGCACGTAGGTACGCTGGTGCCATTTGCCTGCCTTGGGATGTTCATAACCCTCATAGTCTCACATCCATGTTTTCCCCTTGCTTCAACAAATTCATCTCACCGATGGAATGGCCGGTATTTCCTCTGCCTAGTACAGTTCCGTGCCAACCCCACCCTGCCTTTCAGGTGCTGACTGCCCGCCTGCCCGCAGCTCTTTCGGCCCCCCCACCCTCCCTGCTTTCACGAAAGGATTAAGAGCTTACAACTAATTAACCTGCCTTGTTCCCAGCGGGGGACAAGTGCACAGCCCATGTGATCACAGTGATTTCTTTTTGGCTGGTTCCGCTCGCAGACTGGACCGTCAGATATCGGGGACCGTCAGATATCGGGGACCGTCAGATATCGGGGACCGTCAGATATCCGGCCCGCCAGTCTGAACCGTAGGATCTTAGTTTCGAAACAAAGTATGATACTTTAGAAACGTGGGAGCCGTTTTGGGAAACTGTTGAAAAGGTGGCGCCCTGGCGCGGTCGTATTCGTGGCCGTAGATCAATGATCGGACGGTTCAGCCGGATGAGCAGAAACCCAGAACGAGAGGTCTGTCGTGGTAAGCCATGTTCTCAGCGCTGAAAGTCCTGGGTGGCAGGGTGGGGGTGGCGGGGTGGCCTAACGAACTGTGGCGGTCACCCATGGATCGCGATGATGAAGGGAGCTTTTCCCACGCGCTGTCAAGTGTCAACACTGGTGTTTTTACTGGGCGGCGAATCTGGACCAGTTGCCATTCAGCAAGAATATTCTACCGACAGCCTGCTCTCTGCCTTTTCACTCATCGGACTTGTTCGGTCCTGGACACTTCCTAGTTTTTGGGTCGGAATCTGCAGTTTCTGGCCCACTCTGGTTCCGTGAGACAACCACTACTCGATGTCAGCCTGAGTATTCTATCAGGACTCCGGAAGTCACATGGTGGATTCTTTTATTACCGCGAGGCGGATTTGTCCAGTCCTGGACATACTGCTGGCTTGACTTTTCCACCTGGCCATCAGCCGACAATTGGTCACATTCTGCTTTTTTACACAAGTAGGCCTGCAGTCAGTCAGTCAGTCAGTCAGTCAGTCAGTCAGTCAGTCAGTCAGACCCCACGCCGGTCTGCATAGCCACAGGCCCGCAGTATACACTGGCCTATTATTTCAGCGCATCACTGAACTTTTCACGCGGACAAACAACAGGTAGGTACTGCACCCTGGTTCAAAAATTGGCTTCCACGCCTCCCTGGAAACTGAACCCTTCCCGACGCAGTCGGGGCACGTGTTGGGTGTAGATTCCGTAACGTCTTTATGGCATGTCCATCTACGGACATGATAGTCCGAGAAATTAAGAATTCCTCGTTTTGGGCACCAAATCACTCGGGGACAAATGCTTCAAGGCCACCAAATCCGACGAAATCTACCAGTTCGTACTTGTTCCACTGCGGTGGTACAGTACCGCACCTGTCCCACTCAGGCACGAGCCGCATGTATCACTGTCCACTCGTGGGACGCAGCGCTGTGTGGCCACGAGGCTACAAGTCGGCCCTCATGACCACAAAGCGCTGGTCCCACCCGGGTCCAGTGACACAAGCTACACACAATAAGCGAAGATCCACAACAAGGTCCCTAACATCATAAGATCCACTCATCGGCCTCACTCCCCTGCCAACCCCATGCTTGTCCTTCTGCCTCGTCCTCCTGCCTTGTCCACCCCTCCTTCGTAATCATCCTCCTGTCCCCCTTCCCCCTCCCCCCCCCCCCCCCCTCCCCCCCTCCCCCCCCCCCCCCCCTCCCCCCTCCCCCCCTCCCCCCCCCCCCCCCCTCCCCCCTCCCCTCCCCCTCCCCCCCCCCCCCCCCCCCCCCCCCCCCCCCTCCCCCCCCCCCTCCCCCCTCCCCCCCCCTCCCCCCCCCCCCCTCCCCCCCCCTCCCCCCCCCTCCCCCCCCCTCCCCCCCCCCCCCCCCCCCCCCCTCCCCCCCCCCCCCCCTCCCCCCCCTCCCCCCCCCCCCCCCCCCCCCCCTCCCCCCCCCCTCCCCCCCCCCCCCCCCCCTCCCCCCCCCCCCCCCCTCCCCCCCCCCTCCCCCCCCCTCCCCCCCCTCCCCCCCCCCCTCCCCCCCCTCCCCCCCCTCCCCCCCCCTCCCCCCCCCCCCCCCCTCCCCCCCCTCCCCCCCCCTCCCCCCCCCTCCCCCCCCTCCCCCCCCCCCCCTCCCCCCCCCCCCCCCCCTCCCCCCCCTCCCCCCCTCCCCCCCTCCCCCCCCTCCCCCCCCCCCCCCCCTCCCCCTCCCCCCCCCTCCCCCCCCTCCCCCCCCCCCCTCCCCCCCCCTCCCCCCCCTCCCCCCCCTCCCCCCTCCCCCCCCCCCCCCCTCCCCCTCCCCCCCCTCCCCCCCCCCTCCCCCCTCCCCCCCCCTCCCCCCCCTTCCCCCCCCTTCCCCCCTTCCCCCCTTCCCACCCCTTCCCACCCCTTCCCGCTTTTCTCCCCATTCTTCCCCTTCTCCTTAACTTCCCCTCTTCTCCCCTCTTCACCCACCTGCATATCACCTCGCCCATCACTCGCCACTAGCGCCTGCACCAGCATGCTGCCAAATGACGCGTCCAGCCCCAAGGGCTCCTCGGCCACGCCCCGGTCCTGGGGCATCGGTGTGATCGTGGACGCCAGCATCACTTGACCGTCGCTGTTGCCCTGCATGCGCCCCGCCAGAGACGAGGTAGGATGGCGAGAGGATAAGCTAGTGATGGGAGCAGGATAATGGGAGGGTAGAGGGGCAGAGGGCACAGGAGAGGGGGAGGGGGATTCAAGGATAGGATAGCAACGGACTTGGAATAGCAAAAAGAATGAATAGCCAGAGGGAAACAAGCTAGCAGCAGGCCTGGGACAGCTGGCATTTGAAAGAGTACCAGGAGGGTTACCAGAAAGGGGACCATCAGTAAAGAGTACTAGACAAGGATTACTAGGTAGATGACTAGTACAAAGAATGCTACTAGAAAAAGGACTAGCAGAAAGACGGCTATTAGAGACAGGCCCACTAGAACGTGGCTACAGTGACCTTACCTCGCAGTAGCACTTGAGCACGTGCTGTGCAGCGTTGCGCTCGCCGGCATCGGCCGCCCTTAGCGCGATGGAGAGGATGCACTGCAGCGCAGGCGCCTGCTCCTCGTCGTTGCGGGGATCCACGGTGGCGGAGCCCAGCAGCACCTGGTTTGCCGCGTGGCCCTGCACCAGCTCGCCCACACAGTGCAGTGCCTGGGGGTAGAGAGGCGGCGTAGGGGGAAACACCAATGCATTCGATTTAATTACCACATGCACACTTTGGAGGACGGAGTGCAAGAGCCCCAGCTGGCATGCGGCATGCCAGCCGGCGTAGCATGGTGGTGGCATACGGACAAGGTGGGCACACGGGGGGAACGACTCACAAACACGGGGGGAACTCACACACACGGGCGAGGGCGAACGAGAGGGTGAGCAGCATGGGGAGGTCGGCAAGAACGAGATCGGAGCTCCAGATTGTGCAAGTCAGGCAGGAGCACAGGCTATGGGCAGACATGCGAGTGGGATCACGTGCGTTGCTGGGACAGGATTGGCAACACGATAACCAGAACCACACCGATCGTATGCAAATGATTAGTTATCACGTAGACTGCGTCCCGTGGGTACAAATAGACCTATCCAATGCACACACCTTCCCAAAACTCCTTCTACCAACCCCACCGAAGCACGCAGGAATGCAAAAAGAGAATAGAAATGAAAATTGCACAAACTTTAAAATACAATGCTGCTCACGACTCCCCCCAATCGACAGGGAGCATGCGGGTTGCCTTCAATCATCACTACCCCAAACCCACCAGAGCGCTTGACACGGTTGGGATGGCAATCCACTCCTGTCAACGCCCACCTGTGTGCGCAGAGCCACGGCGGCCACGCGCGACTCCATGGCCAACGGGAGGATGGCATCCAGCACCTTGTTCTGGCCGCCGACAGGGGGGGCGGAAAAGCAAGCAGCCCATTATATGGGGCGGGCGCAAGCATAGCGGTAAAAGCGAGGGGGAAAAAGCGCACTTATTTGCACGCGCATGTGGCGGAAGCGATTAAGCGAAGAAAGGGGGGGGGGCAGAAGTGCGAGCATGGAGGATAAGCGAGGGGAGGATAAGCACACACATTTGGTGGACGCCAGGACGCACCAATGTAAGGTGTGTGTGCGGGTGTCAGCACAAAGTGACGCAGCAGGATGCAGTAGGCATGACAGGGCAGGGCGCAGGGATGCCAACAGGCACAAAGCAGGATGGAGAGACACACGCCCCGCGTTGACAATACAACCAGGCACATGCACACATGGCAAACGCACATAAAAATGTGGGAACGTATGACATGGTCGATGCTTTGCCGCAAATGACTTCCTTGCTGGTCGGTGTTCATTCCCGTCGCGCTTTGAGGCATGATCGCGAAGAGGATACTTATTGCCTCCAACTTCCACAACTTAAATATCACCTTGATGGCAGACCACCCGAGCTCCAGCGACCACATGAACGAAAACCAGGTAATCCACACACCGGGTTTAGCTGCCAAATCCCACCAGGTCAGCCCCTTCCCCCATCCTCCTGCATACCGTTGCTGCTTCTTCCCAAAAGGGGCTGCTCTCCGGTCAGGGTACATGGCCTTCCCTTGGCTCCAGATCAATGCCTCTCGCCTCCTCCCATCAATTCCTGCACCCCCCCGGCTTAGCATCACTCCCTGCTTTCTGTCCCAAACCTAGCTACACTAAACGGACATAGCCACACCCTAGCTGCGGCAATAGCCACACCCCTAGCTACGAAAACATCACAGATAGGTTCAATAACCCCAACGCATCTAACTGTGTAACATCACAGATAGGTTCAACAACCCCAACGCATCTAACTGTGTAACATCACAGATAGGTTCAATAACCCCAACGCATCTAACTGTGTAACATTCTGGTCCCCCCTCCCACATGCCCAGCGTCTACAAATCCTCCTGCCCATCGTCACCACTCTGTCCCCTCTCCGCCCACGCATCTTCTGTTGCCACTAACTTGTGGAAGAATCATCGGCTAATCGGGTCGCCGCTAACCTGCGCGAGCAGCGTCTGGTTGGCCAACCGGTTCTGCGCCTCAGGTCCTGCCCCGCGCCGCACCAGCAGCAGCGTCAGCGTCTCGAACGCACACAGCAGGTTGGCCAGCTGGGCAACGGGGAGGGCGACAAAGGGGAAGAGCGGGAAGGCAAGGTCCGCAAGGGGTCAGGCGGCAAAGGGGGACCACAGACAACAGGGAGGGCACATGCGACAGGGAGCGAGGCGGGGCAAGGTAAACGTTAGAGGGTGTGCAGGGCATGCGTGTAAATGTGAGGGGGAGGATTTGTATGTTTGTTTATGGAGTGCATGTGTGCACGCGTGATGCACAGGGTGAGACGCCAACGTGGCAGGGGGAAAGGGTTTACGAGACCGGAGCGATGGCAAGCAGCAGATGCACTTGGTACCACCTGTGAAGACTGCCACGCATGGCAAGACAATGTTATTAAGACATAAACTATCTACTCAAATCCCAGGCCTCAACAGTTGGCAGTGCATCCAATTGTTTATGATGAAACCAGCTCGTCCACGACTCACCTTCAATAGGTGTCTTCATGCTCTCAACTTTTGAGGGTGTGTCCGTGCCTCCATTTCTAACGGTGTATGCATATCTCCTGAACCGCGCAGCCACACCACTTCAACCAAACATCCACGCCTCATGTTCATGTTTGTCCATGCCTCAAGCACGCACTAAAGCCTCACCTTTTGGCGGTGCATCTCACGCCCGCTCGTGCGCACGCGCAGGATGGGGGGGATCTTTGGCAGGAAGCCGCACTCGCGGAAGAAGACCTGGTTGGACACGTTGCCGCGGATGAGGTTGTTCAGCAGCTCCAGGCAGTCCTGCGCAACAATGGGCAGGGTAGCAGCAGGGGTGGCAATCAACTAATGAGTGAGATAGATAGCACACAAGCAAGTGGATATATGCATGGGATGAGGTTGTTAAGCAGCCCCAGGCAGTCCCGCGTGTGCACAGCACACACGGGCGCGTAACAGCCCGGATATCAAAATGATTAGGTGGATGGATGGATGGACGGGTGGATGGATGGATGGATGGATGGATGGATGGATGGATGGATGGATGGATGGATGGATGGATGGATGGATGGATGGATGGATGGATGGATGGATGGATGGATGGATGGATGGATGGATGGATGGATGGATGGATGGATGGATGGATGGACGGATGGATGGACGGGTGGACGGGTGGATGGGTGGACGGACGGACGGACGGGTGAACGGACGGGTGGACGGACGGGTGGACGGACGGACGGGCGGGCGGGCGGGCGGCGGGCGGCGGGCGGGCGGGCGGGCGGGCGGGCGGCGGGCGGGCGGGCGGCGGGCGGGCGGGCGGGCGGGCGGGCGGGCGGGCGGGCGGCGGGCGGGCGGGCGGGCGGGCGGGCGGGCGGCGCGGTGGCGGGCGGACGGACGGACGGACGGGCGGGCGGGCGGCGGGCGGGTGCGGGGGTGGGTGGGTGGGTGGGTGGGTGGGTGGGTGGGTGGGTGGGTGGGTGGGTGGGTGGCTGGATATCCAGCCCGATAACTGTGTGGGATTAGGGGGATCAGCAGCTCCAGGCAGGTCTGTGCACACAGGGCTGCGTGTGCACAGATAAACAGACATCGGCTGCAGGGCTTCAGTAATGTCTGTTATTTCACTTTCGACAAGCAGGTTGACAAAAAGAATGCGGCAGGGTGGGCCGCAAATGTGATTGTCAAGAACAGAAAGCGCGAAAAGATACAAAAGCATCTGTACGGAAAAATAGATTTTTAAATAGAATAATAATAATAGAATAAAAGATAAAAAAGCATCTGCACGGAAAAATAGATTTGAAAATAGAATAATAATAATAAAATAGAATAAAAGATAAAAAAGCATCTATAAGGAAAATATAGATAAAAATAGAATAATGATCATAGAATAAAAGATAAAAAAGCATCTGTAAGGAAAAATAGATTTAAAAATAGAATAATCATAATAATAGAATAAAAGATAAAAAAGCATCTGTAAGGAAAAAATAGGGACCAGGTGCAGTCAGCTCCGTGGGCATGCGGGGGGGCGAAGCATGCATTCTTGTTTCATGGACTACGAGATAATATTATAACTAGAACTCTTAGTTGATTACTTGTCGCGCACCTGCACAATGATGCCCCCATCCGCGCCGCCCTCCTCCCGTATGATGTTGAACAGGCGCTCGAACGCACCCTCAAACACGACAATTTTTTGGATCTCCTGGTGAGCGGGGGTGGGGGTCGGTGAGTGGGGGTGGGGGTCGGTGGGATCAGATGGTGATTGTGTGTATGTGTGTGTGAGGGAGTGTGAGTGTGAGTGCGAGTGCGAGTGCGAGTGCGAGTGCGAGTGCGAGTGCGAGTGCGAGTGCGAGTGCGAGTGCGAGTGCGAGTGCGAGTGCGAGTGCGAGTGCGAGTGCGAGTGCGAGTGCGAGTGCGAGTGCGAGTGCGAGTGTGAGTGCGAGTGCGAGTGTGTGTGTGTGTGTGTGTGTGTGTGTGTGTGTGTGTGTGTGTGTGTGTGTGTGTGAAAAAGAAGGAACACAGCACTAAAAGAGGAATCAGCAAACACAAACCAACTAGAAACGTACACCAAAAGGTACCCAACTATTGTATATGAGAAAAGTTAACGTCAAGTTACAGCAGGCGACACAACAGGATTTATCTTTAAAAACTCGCTCTGTCCCAGACTGCTTGCCTGTCAATCACCCCTCTTCTGGCTTAACTCAGACATTATGCCCAAGCTTACCTCGTTCTATCCCACACTTCCCCCCCGGATACATGTCGCAAACTCTCATCCCCGCCTACCTCGTTCTGCCGCGTGAGCGAGATGAGCAGCAACAGCGCCTCGTTGCGGATGACCTGGTGGCAGCAGCCGACGCAAGTATACAGAGGGCCAGCAGAAGGAAAACACAGGATCCGCAGACGGCCGGCGGAGGGCCAGCAGAGGGACAAAACAGGATCAGCAGAGGGGCCCCACAACTATGCGGGTGCCAACAGCACATGGCGAGCCACTTGGACACGTACACAACCAGAATCGCATACTTGCTGTGCAGAGATTATTTGGTGGGTAGCACTTGCAACTGATATGCTCATTTGCATGGCACCAAAGAGTCTGGGCCCATGCCGTGGCCACGTCGCCATGGGGTCTATGGCTCACCTCTCGCTCCAGCATCATGTCCATGAGGCGGGCCACGCCCATGGGGCTCTCCAGGATAGCCTCTTGCAGCCTGTGGACAAAGACGGATTGGGGAAGGGAGGGGTGGAGAAGGGGGGGTTGGAGGAGGAGGATAGGCAAGAAGAGGTAAGGGGGAATGGATGTGCAGGGGGGAACGGGGGCACGGGGAAACAACTTGCTCGAGAAGTGTGCCGCAACCACCCACCGGTAGGTATCGTACCCACCCCCCTTTTCACGACGTATTAATTCAAAAAGTGCAATTTGCTTACTACTATTCAAATTGTGTGCCACGGCCACCCACCGGTAGGCGCAGTTTGTGAGCAGCAGCGTGAGCAGCCGCACGGTGTGGTAGCGCACGTAGAAGTCCTCTTCCTCCTGCGCTTGTCGTGAAGCACGTGCACGTGGCACCAGGTAGGGGGTAAAGGTACAGGTAGTGGGGTGTGGGGCACGAAAACGCAAGGGGCAAAAGGCATTGTCCATGAGTTTATGGATGATTGCTGGGCTGGTGCGTTGATAGGTGGGTTGGGTGGCTGTTGAGTGGGTTGCTGGATCGGCAGCTTGGTGGGTTGGTGGGTTGGCAGGTTGGTGCATCGGTTCTTTGGTGCTTTGATCCAGGCTGCGCCAGGCAGGCAGGCAGGCAGGCAGGCAGGCAGGCAGGCAGGCAGGCAGGCAGGCAGGCAGGCATGATGCTGAACCATGTCCCCACCAGGTTATCATGCCATCTCCCCAACAGGAAATGTTTCATGGCTTCACAAGAAATCTACTGCCACCCAGATGTGGTTGCTCACAAGTACTTGCCTACTCATACAGAACTCCAGCAACGCCAGCATGCCAGGGTGTGGTGGAGGTTACCTCTCGATCGCAGCAAACGGTGGTGCTGCAAAACATCGGCTACAGCAGACCGGCCCCAGGATATCGCCGTGGTACAGACTGAGCCGACAACGGAAGCTGTAGGCTCCGCAGCAGCTTCCACTTTGGCCTTTGACTAGCCTATGCGATTGCCTGTGACAGTGTCAGGATAATGCTCAACCTTTGGGGCGTAAAGAACAAACCAGCAGGCTCAGCAGCAGCGCCACGTTGGACTTGTCGCGCGCAAACGCTTCAGCGGTGGCGGAGCCTGCCGCGGCGGACGCCCGCTGCGCCTCCACCTCGGCAGGGGTGGTGCCCCCCCCCCCGCAGTTGTTGCCGTTGATGCCGTTGATGAGCACCTCGAGCCCGCAACGGACCTGCCAGGGGTCGGGCAGCGCGCAACGAGGCAGGAAACGGAGCATGGGTATGTCCGATGCATTAGTCCAACAACCCCACGCACTTGTGCTCCAAAAAAGTTCACCTCGAGCGCGCCACCGCACCTGCAGCGGTCCGGCAGCATGACATGACAGGTGGCAGCGATGGGGATGTCCCACTAGCGCAGGAGGTGGCATCGGCCACAGCTGGAGAATGCATCCCGTACAGCATGGGATGGAGCTGGCATAGCAAGCTTTACCACGGCATGGCAGCAAACATAGCCAGCTTCAGTGGAGCCTGGCCATACCCATAGCATTTGGTGATATACATTGTAGCATACCCATAGCATTTGGTGATATACATTGTAGCATACCCATAGCATTTGGTGATATACATTGTAGCATACCCATAGCATTTGGTGATATACATTGTAGCATACCCATAGCATTTGGTGATATACATTGTAGCATACCCATAGCATTTGGTGATATACATTGTAGCATACCCATAGCATTTGGTGATATACATTGTAGCATACCCATAGCATTTGGTGATATACATTGTAGCATTTGATGGCATGGCGCTCACAGCTGAGTCAAACGAGCGGCCACTGTGCCAGCACGAGAAAATGGTGACGCCTATCCAGGGTTTTCAACACAAGCATGTTGCAACTGTCCAACCAAGGGCCAGGCGCAAGCATGGTATCTTAAATCTTTATAAACACTGGGCAATCGCATGCTTACGGGCTTTGGTTGTATACGAGACATTGTCCACAGCGCCTACTTGCCCATCACAATTGCCCCATCCACTCACAGCGTAACTCAAGTATCACCTTGTCGCAAATAGTGCTGTCCCACTTACATAGCGTGACAAAATTTCACCTAACTCTTTACTACGACGAGATACAATTCTGCACAGTTGTTGTTGGACAACACCCTCAACAAAATCAAGGCAACTTCCCCCGCCATCTCCCAATCCTCCCTCCAAATCTCACCAACCACAGTGACCCACAGGAAACTTGGAGTGACCTCATCAAACCCATCGTGACGAGCACCACTCTGGTCCACAGCAGCACGCCACTCACCATCTCCAGATCCTCTCTCTCCTCTCGCAGTACCGATGACAGCACGGGCATCCCTGCAACCACCCAGGCAGGGGAGGGCCCAAAGGCGGTCAGCATGTTAGCCAGGATAAAGCACACATACACACACACACGTCACCGTAAACAATGACACGGGGAAGCTCCATCGACCGCATGCGCATCAGCTGTAACACGTACACGTGCTCGCACGCCAGAGAAAAATGGCGGCACTGGACCCCACCCCCCGCAAGCTTCCCCCCCCCCATATGACTGCATTTGCGACAGCGGCATACACAAGGAGCTCCGTTGGTCTCAGCTAATGATAAAATATAAAACATTAACAAGGTAGGAGAAAACAAAGGACTCCCATCAGAGTCCCATACTTCGGCAGATTCTTGCCCTTGATCCCTTGCCATCTGGGTTCTTGCCTTTCAACTCCAGTACCGTCATCCTGGGGGTTCGCCCCCTGCCCTTTGCCCCTGCCCTACTGTGGCCCCGCGCTCACCCATGGCCCCCAGCGCGGCCTGCGCGCGCACGTCCTCCGCAACCACATCCCTCAGCTCTGAGATGGCACTCCGCCGGTCGTCCAGCAGCACGCCATTGTTGATGCGCTCCAGCAGCTCCTCAACACCGCTACAGTTACCAGGGGCACACAGTATAGTGACCAGATACACACGATATAGTGAGTACAGCAGCAACACGCCGCCGTTGATGCGCTCCTCCACGCCGCTTTAGTGACCGGGCACACATGGCACAGTGACCAAATGCACTGAATAGCAACTACGGCAGAAACAGGTGGAAGTGAGACATGGGAAGCACTCCAGCAGCCCCATCACGCAGGTACAGTGAACGGACACACGATACAGTGAACGGAGAAAAAGGTAGAGTGACCTGCATGGTAAGCGGACGCCAAGTAGAGTGACCCGAGCAGAGCTGTATTCGAGTGCAGAGGACACACAAAGCAGCACCCCAGCGCCACGTGCAGAACGATACAGTGACCGGACACACTGTTGAGTGACCGGGCGGGCTTGCACACGTGACCATATGCATCAAGCATAGATGACATCGATGACATCCAGGGAGCCGTGTCTGCTCCGAGGCGGGTGGAGTCGCAGCGCAGCACAAACGAATGAATCGAGGCGGGAAACGAGGCACAAACGCGGCACGCGCCGCTTTCTACACAGATACCCGCGGCCGCACTTCTTTGTGTTCTTTGCGGGTGCTATATCACTGTAGAAAGTACCTCCGTGGCATGTCTTTAGTGCAAAGAAGTGCATGAGTTCATTCACGTACATACTCCTGGCAGCGAATACCGCAACAAATGCTGCCAGAGCGCCCAGGTGCACAATGCCCACGCCGCGTGACCGGTTCCCACACGGATGCCACTCATAAGCACGGCTACTGTGACCCGTCTAGAATGATGACAGCACGAGGCCACAAACAAGGAGGGCGCACAAAGGCCTGGGAGTTCTTGAGGGCAGCCATCGCCAGCGAGGCATGTGTCTGCAGGGACCATGGGTGCGATGCTATGCCATGCCGCGCACGGGGGGGGGGGGACGCAGGCTCTTCTATAATCATGCCTAGCACGGGAGGACTATGTACACTCTATTATAGTCAAATAGGGCGCAGTAACGGATGTCATGCATAGCACGGGGGGATCATGCAGACTCTCCTACAGTCAAATAGGGCGCAGTAACGGATGTCATGCATAGCACGGGGGGATCATGCAGACTCTCCTACAGTCAAATAGGGCGCAGTAACGGATGTCATGCATAGCACGGGGGGATCGTGCAGACTCTCCTATAATCAAATAGGGCGCAGTAACGGCGAGTATTGAGCAATTTTAAACATTCCAGGCAGAGGCAAGAGTGCGCCTTTGTGTGTGTAGGGGTGGGTGGGTAGGGAAAGCCATGGCCTACTGGGGTGGGTGGGGGGCAAGCCCTAGTTGATACCTAGTTCAAAAAGTAGTGGTCATTACAAAAACTAGGTGACACCGGCGGGCTAAGGCCGCTTCACTGCAGGTGGAGGTCCCACCCAAAATTAATGAGTATGCGCACAATTGCGCCAGCACACTGAGCACCCGACCTAGGACCAGGAGCTTTTACCCCTGTAGACAGTGCCTGCCTCCCTGTGTGCAGCCTACCATGACCCCTCTGTTTACAATCAAGTCGAATACCTGAACATGCTGACACATGCTAGGGCTAGAAGGAAGCTCATACACTGTACAGTGTGCGCGACAGTCCGCGTCAAGTTGTGCTGTTAACCTGTTATTCGACATGCAAAGTCACTTAGACCTTGAAACACAAATGACCAGATGGACAGGGGAGAACCCACCCATCGTTCTCGTGCTTTTCTCCACTACTTCCTCCACCGAACACCAGGCCGCCGACGCCCTGCAAAGCAAGCGGACACGTGCGCGCGTGGACGTGTGCGGTGGTGATGATTGAGAGAAAACTTCACGCCCGAGAGGGAATGCTCCTGTCGTTCATTCTGCTGCTGACGCGCATGCTACCAAAAATGGCTTTGCGGCACATGCTAGATTGCGCAATTCAGCGCCTGGGCAAGAGAGCTACCGGCGAAAAGACGCCTTATTTAGAAGAGAATTCACAGCCCGGAAATCTTTTTCCTGTCCAAGGCGAGTGATTATCCGTACCCTGGTGATACGCACGTGATTGAAATTAAAAAAAAAAGCTAATTCCATCTCATGAAACTGTTACAGCCCCACCGCCTGGTAACCTGAAATTGTCTCGACGAACGACCTTGAAGTCCGTAACACAGACCGAATGTTGCTTACCTGGGCGACAGCGTTAAGATTAAGGGGCCCCAATTTGAAAGACATCAGAACCTAGTAATAAAACACCTGGCAGTGTTAGCTGAAGTAGAAGACCACGCTTACGGCATAGCCGACTCCAAAAAAGTAGTCTGGACCTAATTTCTGTCGGCTATTTTCACACTAACACTGCAAACATGATTTGCACTGTCGGCTATATTGCACACTAACACTGCCTACGCGGCATTTCGCGTGCATGCAACAACTATAACAACGACCACGTAAACAAGAGGTGTTTAGCAACGCATTTCCTGCATTGGCCTAGGAAATTGGACGTGACTGGTCACCGAGTCAACAACATCTTTGATCGCAATGGGCAGCCATGCTGTCACGCACGGTAAGTTTGCCAGGCCAGGGCAATGAGGCCATAACGCACGGCAAGCTGGAGGAACCCTAGTTCTTACATTCCTCGAGGACCTAGCCCAGCTAGCCGTTGGGCTCCGTCGAAGCAAGTCTGACTACACAGTGTACGGTAGACCTTTATAGAAAACTTTGGGACACGACAACAACAACAACAACAACAACAACAACAACCACAGTTAAAACCAGTACGGAGTAGCGACCAACCGGTTACTCAGTGTGAAAGGAACTGCTCCTCTTGTTGTGTGGATTCAATTCCGTCCATGATTTTCGCGTTCAGTCCGCTAGCTGGGGCTTTACTTTTGCCAAATGGCAAGGTGACAAGCAGGTTGAGATACGCACAGCAGTGCCTGCGTGCAGCGTTCTGGGCCTTTGCCCCAGTTGGTCACTGGTCAGTGGTCGCCCGTTCCGGCTCACTACCTACCTAGTATGCAAGCCTACGCTTGCGCGCTAATGCGGTCCGCGCACGCCACGGCCCTGCGCTGGCACGTTCACTAAGGCGTTGAGAGTTGAGTCTCGACATTGACCGAGGAAGACGCCAGGTGTGTGGGCATCGGAGACACAAATGATGGGAGACTGGTGACCATCGTCATGGCGTATGGTCGCCTTCTCCATTAGAGCATGAACCAAAAAAGAATAGGCGATGATCAATAAAAATAGGGTATACGCCGTCTCGGACAGTCATCTTGGCTGCAAAGCCTGTAGTCTATTGAAATCCTAAAGCTCGACGTTGTTATATAGCAGGACAAAATGTCGGTCAAGAAAGTGGAGCGCAGTGCCACCGTGGCATTCAGCCCGTCCGAGCCATTCTTGGCTACGGGGACGATGGCTGGTGCCATTGACATGTCGTTCAGCACGACTGCCACGCTGGAAATCTTCGAGCTGGAGCTCACATCTCCGGGGGAGGAAATGCCGCTGCTGGGGAGCGTGACCTCGAGCGAGCGGTTCCACCGGCTGTCCTGGGGTACGCAAGGCCTACACACCGAAACCCACCCTAATGGCATCATCGCAGGTGGATTGGTAGACGGCACGGTGTCGCTGTGGAACCCGCACGGCATCCTGTCCGGCGAGCCGGAGGATAAAGTGCTCATCTCGAAGCTATCCAAGCACCGGGGCGCGGTCAAGGGCCTGGAATTCAACAAGTTCAGCCCCAACCTGCTGGCCTCCGGCGCGGCGGACGGCGAGCTGTGCATCTGGGACATCAGCAAGCCCGAGAGCCCGTCCGCGTTCCCGGCGCTCAAGGGCGCGACCTCCGGCCCGGCCGGCGAGGTTTCCTTCCTGGCCTGGAACCGCAAAGTCCAGCACATCCTGGCCTCGACGTCCATCGACGGCACCTCGGTGGTATGGGACCTCAAGCGCCAGCGCCCGGTGATCAGCTTCACCGACCCCACGATGCGGCGCCGCTGCTCCTGCCTGCAGTGGAACCCGGAGGTGGCCACGCAGCTGATCGTGGCGTCCGACGACGACCGCTCGCCCGCCCTGCAGGTGTGGGACCTGCGCAACTCGATCTCCCCCGTGCGCGAGCTGTCGTCGCACACCAAGGGCGTGCTGGCGATCGCGTGGTGCGAGGGCGACAGCGAGCTGTTATTATCCTGCGGCAAGGACAACCGGACCCTCTGCTGGGACACCTCGTCGGGGGACATCCTCTGCGAGCTTCCCAAGAGCGAGAACTGGAACTTTGACGTCCAGTGGGCGCCGCGCACGCCAGGGATCTTCTCCACAGCTTCCTTTGACTCCCACATCTCTATATATAACCTCCAGGACATCCACGAGACGGTCGCCAGCACGCAGCTGAACGGCGACTTTACCCCCGTGATGACAAGTGGTGCTTCGGTAGCCATGAAGCGCGCCCCAAAGTGGCTCAAGTGCCCCGCGGGCGCGCGGTTTGGCTTCGGCGGCAAGCTTATCACGTTCGGCCCTACCAAGTCGGCCGACGGGGCCGCCAAGTCCTCGGTGGTCAAGATTCACACCGTGGTGACAGAGCCGGAGCTAGTGGCTCGCTCCGCGGAGTTCGAAGCGGCCATCAAGGGGGGCGGGAAGGATGCGCTGATCGCGTACTGTGACTCGCGCGCCCGGTCGGCCCCTAACCCGCAGGACGCGGAGACGTGGGACATACTGCGCACGCTGTTTGAGGACGACGCGCGCCGGTGCCTGCTCAAACACCTTAACTACACGCCGCCAACACCCGCCAAGGCTGATCCATCGACACCGCCCAACGAGACCACCCAGGAGACAGCGGCGGCTGCATCAGGGGTAGCCGTGGCAGCAGCGGCCGCGGCGGAGCCAGCGAAGCCAGCCACTGAGGCGCCGCCAGCTGTCCCCGACGTCCCTGACGAGGACTTCTTCGAGAATCTCTCAGAGACGGCGGTGGTGGTGCCGCCGCCGCCCCCGCGGGCTGAACCAGCCCCCGAGGAGGACGTGGGGGAGGAGCGGGCAGAGGAGGAGGTGGGGGGGGAGGCAGAGGCGGGGGGGGAGGCGGAGGCAAGTGACCCGAGGGTCACCGAGGCGCTCGTGGTGGGGGACTACGCGGGCGCAGTGCGTGCATGCATGGACGCGGGGCGCATGGCGGAGGCGCTTCTGCTGGCGTCTGTGGGCGGGTCGTCCCTGTGGGCGTCCACGCGGGACGCGTACATGAAGAAGCACCGCAGCGACTTCATGCAGGTTGGTGCAGGTGGCGGCATTGATGTTGGTGTCGGTGCTCGTGCATGTGGGCGGGTGGTGGCGGCGACAAGAGGGCCCATTGGTGTTGTCAGGGTCAGCCTCGCGGAGTGTAGTAGGGGCGACGTGGCAGCAGTTATACTCTATATCTGTTGTCATCAACGCCGGCGGCTGGCGTCAACAATAAGGGGGGTGGGCGGGTGGCAGTATTGGCGTGGAAGAGGCGGGCCAGGGTGGTGGTGGCGGTGGTGGCGGTGGCGTCGATGGTGTCAGTGGGGTGGTGTTAGTGGAGGGGTTTATGAAGGCAGGCACGTGGCAGTGGCTTCATGATTCTGTGTGGAGTGCGGTTGTATGGGACACTTGTCTGTGGCACACTGCATGTGTGTTTGACGAGCCGGGTTGGGTATTGGAGTCGTCATGCGTGCTGGTTCTGTGTGCTTGCGCTTGTTGTGTGCTTGTGCGGGGTGGGTCAGATGGGAGTGGGGTATCCATGGTGTGCAAGAGGGGAGGCGAGGGAGGCAGGGGGGGGGTTAGGCTAATTCTGCACACGAAAAAGTATCTGCAGGTGCAGGCCCGGCGCGGCGAATACAGGTTGATGCGGCGAACCTCTGGCCTACGGACATAGTGACGTGCGTGGTGCGGGAGGACTTGTTGCACGTCAGACGACGGACGAGTCCAAATTTACGCATCAGTAGCCTGACGCCCAGGCTAAAGTTGCGGGTCATATGTCTGACACGCAGGGTAAAGTTCCTGACGCGTCAAAGCCTGCGTGTCAGCCTCTGGCGCCTGTGTCCCGTTCTCTCGAGACACTGTAGCCACAGCTCTCGCCGCTGCAGTTGTTGCATGTCTGGGTTCTTGTTCTTGATAGTTGACCTTGTGATCATAACTCAAGGTTATAAGCAGTCTTGGCGACCTGTCTCCATTCCGGTCTCAACCAACTTACGTGCCTCCCCCATCTCCCCCCTTCCCCCCTACCTTATCCCCCTCCCTCTTCATCCCCCTCTACCCCCCTTCCCCTCTACACTATCCCCCTCCCTCTTCATCCCCCCCTACCCCCCTTCCCCTCTACATTATCCCCCTCCCTCTTCACCCCCCCCTACCCCCCTGCCTTCCCCTGATATGCCCCTTCCCCTTTCCGCGAATCTCCTTGTCCCCTTGTGCCCAGATCCTGTCCGCCGTCACCAAGGGAGACCTCAAGGGCCTGGTGGCCTCGCGGCCGCTGCAGAGCTGGAAGGAGACGCTGGCCATTCTGTGCACGGTGCGTATGGTCACTGTGAGGTCACTGTACCACCGGGCCTCTTTTACAGCCATTCTGTCGACAGTAGATTGGGCCCTGGTCACCATGGGAATTCGTCCTGTGCATTGAACGCCATGTGGGTCACTAGGACATGCATGTCGGCTCTCAGGATTGGCTTGTCGTGGGAATCGGGGCTGTTGTGGTCACTGTAACCTCACTGTGTGTGGTCACTGTGACCCGCATGGCGCCACCCATGCTTGCCTTCGCCCCCTTGTCCTTCTCATCGCAACCCCCGTTAGGCTTCGCTTCCAACGGCCACCGCTGTAAACAAATGGTGTCGGCATCGCCGGAACACTTGGCCACGCATAGACCTTCCCATGCAACGCGCAGCTCGAACTATTCCCTGCCCCTGCTCGTACATTCCCACAGTGCATCATGCTCCCACATTGCGTCTCCCTGCGAGTGGATACTGGATACTTCTGTCAACGCAGCGACGCCGATTCCCGTCCCCACAGCACCAATCGCGACCGCGTGGCTTTCTGATGTCGCAAAACCCGTCCCTTTTTTAATTCTGCCACCCGCGCAGTACGCCAAGAGCAGCGAATGGATGGGCCTGTGCGATGACCTCGCGCGACGGCTCGCTAGCTGGCAGGGCGGTGAGGGCGGCGGCGCTCTCTATGATGGCCACGCGGCGCTCCTCTGCTACGTGTGCGCGGGCAACATGGAGGAGGCGGTCGCTCTGTGGTCACGCCAGTACCGGGCGGCCGCGCAGTCGGGGCCGCGGTCCGAGGCGGGGGCGGGGCTGGTGGAGTCCCTGCAGGTGCGCCCCGCTTTGCTTCCCCCCACCCCATTTTTTGTGTGTCTGTGTGTATGGAATATTGGGGCATTTTGTGTCTGAGTGTGTGTGTGTGTGCGCGCGTGCATTTGTGCAGCGTGGGGCTGCGTGGATAAGCGTCGGTGCGCCTGTGGGCGTGGGCGCTGCCCTTCCCACGTCAAGCATTTCTCACGTGCCTAGTGCACGCTTGGATGCGTCTGACATCTTCTATCGCAAGACATGATGGGCACGGTGGTGGTGCTTGCGCCACGTGGCGCATGTGTGGCTCATGCCTACAATGTACACCGTACCCTGCCCTGCGTTCACTACCGTGCCCTGTGTTCACTATAATCATGCCCACAGGATGTGATGGAGAAGGCGGTGGTGCTGGGCCAGGCCACGCAGCAGCGCCACGTGGGCCCTGCGATGGCGTCGCTTGTCGCGTCCTACGCCGAGCTGCTGTCGTCACAGGTACGAGGCGTCCCCACCCATACCTATGGTAGGCCAGTATCATTCCAATAGCCCTCACGCGTCCTACGCCGAGCTGCTGTTGTCACAGGTACGAGGCGTCCCCACCCATACCTATGGTAGGCCAGTATCATTCCAATAGCCCTCACGCGTCCTACGCCGAGCTGCTGTCGTCACAGGTACAATGTCTCCCCATCCGTACCCTATAACCATCCGTACCTATCATAAGCCAATCATTAGCCTACCCTTTATATAACCATCCGTACCTATCATAAGCCAATCATTAGCCTACCGTTTATATAACCATCCGTACCTATCATAAGCCAATCATTAGCCTACCCTTTATATAACCATCCGTACCTATCATAAGCCAATCATTAGCCTACCCTTTATATAACCATCCGTACCTATCATAAGCCAATCATTAGCCTACCCTTTATATAACCATCCGTACCTATCATAAGCCAATCATTAGCCTACCCTTTATATAACCATCCGTACCTATCATAAGCCAATCATTAGCCTACCCTTTATATAACCATCCGTACCTATCATAAGCCAATCATTGGCCTACCCTTTATATAACCATCCGTACCTATCATAAGCCAATCATTAGCCTACCCTTTATATAACCATCCGTACCTATCATAAGCCAATCATTGGCTTACCCTTTTCCAGTCATATTCCGGTCCCTGTCCTTGGATATATCAAGCTGCGGTCATCGCCGGTACTTTGTGTTGCTGATGGTTTGTGCTGAGTGGTGGCAGCCTGGGCGGAGATCTGGGATGAACGGGCCCACCCTTCGTAGGGTCAGATTCCATAGTACAAGGTATGTAGGGGTCATCCGAGGGGCCAAGGTCGCACGCAAGCAAGTGCGGCCGTCATCCCCCACGACATCTTCCCCCCCTCTCTATCTCGCCTGTCCCGCCGAGAGCCCACGTATCCAACGTTTATCGAATAAGCATTGTGAATAAGATTCTGAAGCGGTGAAGTGTGATCTTGCCTCCCTCTCACTGTCAACCTCACATTGCCCGTCCAGAGTTACAACAGAGTACGGACATGTTGGCAGCCCTGCCCTTGCGGCGTTTCCTATCTACTACTTCTAGTATATAGGGATGGAGACTGGTAAATATAGACTGCTGTAGTATCGGCAATAACCCGTTGTGTTCATGCTGGTGCTGAATCCGGTGGGTGGGGTGATACCACACGGCGGTGCTTATGATTGGCCCACGACATTTTGGTGGGTGCCTCCCTCCTTCCCACCAATGCCGCTCCCCCCCCGCCCACCACCACCACACACACATACAGGGTGACCTGGAGACTGCCATGTCGTACCTGAACCTGCTCCCTGGCGACGCCAGCTCAACGACCGCCATCCTCAAGGACCGCATCTACCACTCGGGCCTGGGGGGTGAGTGACACTGGCCTATCATCGGAACAGGGGGTTGAGTGACAATTGCCTACCATTGGGGCTGGGTGGTGATTGCTGGGCCTGGCTTTGATCTGCATCACCCTCACCCCTTCTGCGCCACTTCTAACCCACTTTTGATCCAACTCTTTTTGCAACCTAATGATCCTTGCATCCCACCTCGACCCCTTGGCTCCTCCAACAGCGTTTGAGAGCGTGGTCGGGCCACCCCCCTTCCCCTTTGTCTCAGAGGAGGTGCAGCCGCAGCCCAGGGTGGCCGCTACCGCAGAGGCCGCGCCGCAGTACGTGGCGGCAGCAGCGGCGGCGGCGGCGGCGGCAGCGCAGCCTGCGGCATATCCTGACGCGCAGCAGGTGAGGCATAAGGCGAGGGGCTTGTTGGTAGGGCCTGGGGCGGTTTTTAGGTAATGCCTACAGAGGTGTAGACATGACCATGGAGCCTTTTGTATAGCGCCCATTTAGAATATCGCCTTTTTTAGAATATCGCCTTCAGAATCGTGAAATATCACTATCACTACAGAATCGTAAAATATCACTACAGAATTGTAAAATATCACCATGAAACTTCTCTACGGATTTAGAACTCAGTTTGTGCTTGAGCAGAGTTCTCCTCGCCCCATAGCAACCCCGGTAGGACCCGCTGGCCCTTGTCCCGTGTCCTGTGCCGCTTGCCCTCTTGCTTGCTCTGTTTTTTTTGTCTCTACTAGCACATGTCTCCTTTTGGTAGTTGACCGTGTGATGATGGTTGTCTCCTTTGGTTCCTTATTCGATTGGCTTCACTGGTTGGCGGTCTCTGAACGCATCTGCTTGCCTGGTCTGACCCACTGTTTCGCCGTTTGCGGTCTCGTTTCCCGTTTAACGCAGCAGCAGAGGCAACAGCAACAGCAACAGCAGCAGCAACAACAACAGCAACAGCAGCAATACCAGCAGCAGCAGCAACAGCAGCAACAACAGCTGCAGCAGCAGCAGCAGCAGCAGCAGCAGTATCAGCAGCAACTGCAGCAGCAACAGCAACAACAGTACCAGCAGCAGCAGTACCAGCAGCAGCAGGCGATGTCCCCTGCTCGCTACACGCCAGCGTACGAGGTGCGTGAGGGGGGCGGTCTTGTGCCCTGTCTGGGCGCATGGCTGCGTAATGCCCTAGAAGAGTTTTTGGGGAAATCGATGGAAAGGCCAATATGAGTTTTATGGTTAAATTAGTGTAGCATACTTGACGTTTGATGCTACATGCACAAGAGTGCCTGTATCTGTGTGAATGTATGCATGTGTGTGATCATTATGTGTGCTTGATTGTACGTGTGAGCGATTCTCGCTGCCAGGCTTGCCATGACCCGTTGGGGCTCCCCCTCAACGCTGCCCCTCGCACTTATGCTGTGTGCGGCGTCGGCGCGCAGGCGGCGCCCACGGTCGCGCCGACGTACCAGTACGCCCCTCAGCAAGCGATGACGCCCGCCCAGTACATGCCCGCGGTACGTGCGCGAGAAACAGGGCCCGCCCCTCAGGTGTAAAGAACACAATCACTTATAATAAACACGGGCGGTGCGCCCGGTACATGGCCGCGGTACGTGCGCGGCATACCCATGTGGCGTGTGTACTTGATGCCTGTGCCGTACAAGGTTGGCATGTGCTTGTGGCGGATGCCTGTGCCGTACAAGGTTGGCATGTGCTTGTGGCGGATGCCTGTGCCGTACAAGGTTGGCATGTGCTTGTGGCGGATGCCTGTGCCGTACAAGGTTGGCATGTGCTTGTGGCGGATGCCTGTGCCGTACAAGGTTGGCATGTGCTTGTGGCGGATGCCTGTGCCATACAAGGTTGGCATGTGCTTGTGGCGGATGCCTGTGCCGTACAAGGTTGGCATGTGCTTGTGGCGGATGCCTGTGCCGTACAAGGTTGGCATGTGCTTGTGGCGGATGCCTGTGCCGTACAAGGTTGGCATGTGCTTGTGGCGGATGCCTGTGCCGTACAAGGTTGGCATGTGCTTGTGGCGGATGCCTGTGCCGTACAAGGTTGGCATGTGCTTGTGGCGGATGCCTGTGCCGGAGAAGGTTGGCATGTGCTTGTGGCGGATGCCTGTGCCGTACAAGGTTGGCATGTGCTTGTGGCGGATGCCTGTGCCGTACAAGGTTGGCATGTGCTTGTGGCGGATGCCTGTGCCGTACAAGGTTGGCATGTGCTTGTGGCGGATGCCTGTGCCGTACAAGGTTGGCATGTGCTTGTGGCGGATGCCTGTGCCGTACAAGGTTGGCATGTGCTTGTGGCGGATGCCTGTGCCGTACAAGGTTGGCATGTGCTTGTGGCGGATGCCTGTGCCGTACAAGGTTGGCATGTGCTTGTGGCGGATGCCTGTGCCGTACAAGGTTGGCATGTGCTTGTGGCGGATGCCTGTGCCGTACAAGGTTGGCATGTGCTTGTGGCGGATGCCTGTGCCGTACAAGGTTGGCGTGTGCTTGTGGCGGATGCCTGTGCCGTACAAGGTTGGCATGTGCTTGTGGCGGATGCCTGTGCCGGAGAAGGTTGGCATGTGCTTGTGGCGGATGCCTGTGCCGTACAAGGTTGGCATGTGCTTGTGGCGGATGCCTGTGCCGTACAAGGTTGGCATGTGCTTGTGGCGGATGCCTGTGCCGTACAAGGTTGGCATGTGCTTGTGGCGGATGCCTGTGCCGTACAAGGTTGGCATGTGCTTGTGGCGGATGCCTGTGCCGGAGAAGGTTGGCATGTGCTTGTGGCGGATGCCTGTGCCGTACAAGGTTGGCATGTGCTTGTGGCGGATGCCTGCGCCGTACAAGGTTGGCATGTGCTTGTGGCGGATGCCTGTGCCGTACAAGGTTGGCGTGTGCTTGTGGCGGATGCCTGTGCCGTACAAGGTTGGCATGTGCTTGTGGCGGATGCCTGTGCCGTACAAGGTTGGCATGTGCTTGTGGCGGATGCCTGTGCCGTACAAGGTTGGCATGTGCTTGTGGCGGATGCCTGTGCCGTACAAGGTTGGCATGTGCTTGTGGCGGATGCCACACGCGTGTGTCGTGTGCGGCAAGATGTGGGGCGGCAGGCACAGTGTCGCTCGCAGGAACTCAAGCACTTGCTTATATAAAAGTTGCAGTACGGGCGTGAGTATTTTGACATGGACCTTCACTGTTTCTGCCTTTGTTTTGCCTTCAAGGCTGTTGTGGTCGTCACCCTTTGTTTTGCCTCTTCTTGCTCCTTCCCCCCCACTCCCCACCCCCCCACCCACGCGCACCCTCTTTCCCCTTGCCCATCTCTCTCCTGAAAACTTTTCCCTTGAGTTCCATCCAGCCCGTAAGACAGCGCCCTTTGTTGGTGCAGCAAGGGTTTTTCAAGTATTCTTACGGGCAACCACCCCCCACCAGATCACTGTCATTGTCGTAATCGCAATCGTTTTTCCTGTTTTGGCCCTGTGTTGGCCCATGTTCATGTGCACCATTGTTTTCCAATAGCGTTAATGAACATTATTTTCTATTTATTTTTTGTTTCCCCTTCATCAAACAAGTCTGCCCTCTCCTTCCTCCCATCATTGCCGAATCACACCGCCTCCGCCTCTTGCCCAATGTCCCCACTGCCCGCCCCTCTTTTTGCCCACGACGTTCCCACCCCCACCCCCCTGCTTGCTTGATTAACCACATTCCCGCTTCTCCACTCCCTGCCCAACTCACTCCCCCTCCACCCCCACTTGCTCAACATGCCCCCCTTGTTATCCACCCCGCCTCCCCCCCCCCCCCCTCCCCCGCCTCCCACACTCTCTTGCCCGACGCTCTCTTCCACCCCATCACCTCCATACACCAGGCCCCCCCCGAGCCCAAGCCCATGATCCAGACGTTTGTCCCCAGCATGCCCGTGACGCCGCCCCAACCCGCGCCCGAGCCTCGCCCCCCCGTGACTGTGTCCGCGCCACCTCAGCACTTCACTCCTGCAACACCTGCGCCCATGCCGGTGCTGCCCGCGCAGCCACAGCCCGTGCCACCGCCCCAGGTGGCCATGCCACCTCCCCAGGTGGCACCGCAAGCCCCTGCACCCGCGGTGGCACGCGGCATGGCCGCACCAATGGCTGCGCCCGTCGCGGCACCAGTGGCACCCATCTCACAGCCACAGGCACCGCTCTCGCAGCCGGCAATGGCGCCGGGGCCGGCAAAGGCGCCGGCCCCCGTGGCCCCGGCGTCGTTGCACATCACCACCGTGGACACGTCGACGGTGCCAGGTAAACGGAAATAAATCGACTAGAAATACAGGAACAAAGCCGCAGCACGGCGTGCCTACGGATGGAAGTAGGTGTCGTCAAGGGTGTCCTGTAAGGCTGTAGTATCGGTATTGCTGGTTTCGGGTATGTATGGGTTTTGCGCAGGGGCCATGCACGGGCAGTGGGGGGGCATGCTGCGCCCCGTTGGTGGCTACGTTGGCCATGTCAGGCATGGCAGTTTTATTGGAAGTTATTCGCGGCTGTTGGAGATGGCGGAAGGCGGTCGACATAAGAGGGGAGCATGGCTGTGTGCAGGTGCACACTAGGGCTTGGTGGACTGTTATTATACTTCTGGTTTTAGGGTTGACCTAAAACAGTTAGGGGTTGGTGCACTGTTCTCTTGGGTTTAGGGTTTAGGATTTAAACCCTATAGCAGTAGGAAGTTTGTGCACTGTCCTCTTGTCTGTACTCTGTCACTGATGTGGGTCGTGTGGTTAGACTGTTGAGCGCAAGATGTGGTGGTGGTGGTGGTGGTGGTGGTGGTGGTGGTGGTGGTGGTGGTGGTGGTGGTGGTCGTGGTCGTGGTCGTGGTCGTGGTCGTGGTCGTGGTCGTGGTCGTGGTCGTGGTCGTGGTCGTGGTCGTGGTCGTGGTCGTGGTCGTGGTCGTGGTCGTGGTCGTGGTCGTGGTCGTGGTCGTGGTCGTGGTCGTGGTCGTGGTCGTGGTCGTGGTCGTGGTCGTGGTCGTGGTCGTGGTCGTGGTCGTGGTCGTGGTCGTGGTCGTGGTCGTGGTCGTGGTCGTGGTTGTGGTTGTGGTTGTGGTTGTGGTTGTGTGGTTGTGGTTGTGGTTGTGGTTGTGGTTGCGCCTCGCGACCGTGTGTTTGTGTTTGCTGTGATGATTGTATTCATGCATGGCATGGCTTGCCGCTTCCTGGATGCGATATCCCGGACAGGTATATCCAGGCATCGCACACAGGGCATGCGCCACGCAGGCATCACACACAGGGCATGCGCCACACAGGCATCGCACACAGGGCATGCGCCACGCAGGCATCGCACACAGGGCATGCGCCACGCAGGCATCACACACAAATGTGGCATATCTATCGTCTTTGACAGTTTTACCCCTTCCCCCTTATCCCCTCCCCTTACCTCCTCTTTTTTACCCCCCTTTCCTGCCCCCCCATCGCTGCCCCTCTTTTCTGTCCCCCGTTGCTGCCCCCCTTTCCCACCCCGCTTCCTACCCACTCACCCAACCTTCCCTCGCCCCTCCCCAGTCGACCAGCAGCGCATCGTGCAGTCGCTGCGCGCGCTCTACGATGCGTGCGCGGCGGGCGCGGTGGGCGGCGCCAAGAAGCGCGAGATGGAGGACAACGCAAAGCGCATGGGGCAGCTCTTCTTCGCGATGGCCCACGACCAGCTGCACCCGGACGTGGTTGCTCGTCTCCACGAGCTGTGTCAGGCGCTCGCCGTGGGCGACTACAACACCGCGTCCCACGTGCAGGTGAATGAGTCAATGGGTTATAATTATGATAATTTCCACCGTGCAGGATCAGTAATTAATGTATTGCATACGGCACCGCGTCCCACGTGCACGTGTGTGAAAAACCATATCAACAAAAACATTGCATTCAATACTGTGTTCCATGTGCAGGTTTAGCATTGTATTAGATACAATGTCGCGTCCTACTTGCAAGGATGCTAAGGAAGGACCAAGTTAGGGACGCACGGAAGCCCGAAGAATGGGAAGGTGCCTGTGTGGCATGAGCTTGCCTGTTTAGTCTCCTTTTTTGTCTTTCGTACGTTTGTCTTATTGGTGACTTTGCGCCCCGCCCTGGCTTGTGTCCGCGTGGCCGCTGGGACCTTTCTGCAGGTCGCGCTGACCACTCAGCACTGGGACGAAGGCAGCACGTGGCTGGCGGCGCTCAAACGCCTCATCGCGACCAGGAAGACCTTGCCTTGAGAAGGTGCCATGGGAGGCAGGGGATTGTCTGCAAACGGCTGCCTATGAACAGCAGCATCTGCTGTACAGTTCTCAAGATTATGTTGGATGAGCACATCCAGGGAATGTGCTTGGGATAGCATCTAGGCCCTGTTGGCCCACGTCGAGGACGTTCTAAAGTCAAGCTCTTTTCATAATTTTGCCATTTCTTGAATGGTAATCATGGTATCTGTATCGGTTTCATCAATAAGTCGTGACTCCTGAAGGAGGCACATGGTAATAAATATATACTTAAGTCAACTCACAAGTAAGTAAGTACTTGCGTGTCATGCGCAAAGGCATGCCACGGAGTACTATGCTAATCTCATTATGTAGTCCAAGCATACACATCGCCGCCGAGGGAGCATCGAGCCAGCCGCCCTGCGCATGGGGCCCACAAAGGTCACTAGTGCATCAGGTTTAGCGAACAGCGTATTGGCAGCAGTCAAGTCCCCCTCAGTGAGTAGTTGCTCAAGTAGGGGGGTGTTGGCATTGCTATCGGTTAGGCGCGGCGCATACACGCAGCCCCCGCGGCCCACGGGCAGGGTCGCGTTGGCATCCACCAAGATGGCAACGATGTATTGACGTGGGATCTGTGTCTCTATGTCGAGCAACTGGTTGAAGAACGCTGCGCGGTCCTCGGCCGGGTGCCCAGCATGTGGGGCATATCCGACAATTACCGAGAGCATAATGGGGGTGCGGCATTTAAGAAACGGACGAGCCACGAGCCACGAGGTAGCCATGGCTGACGGCGGAGCTCGTAACTTTCACGTTTGAGCACCGAATTTAGACGTGAATATCACAATCGATGCGTCTTTCTACGACGCACATGCTGCTATAATTTTCCGACGCTATTACGCAATATATGGCGAACAAACGCGCCTCGACGCAACGCAGCCTGGCGGCTGCGCTCGGCAATGAAAATACGTCTGCAGCTCCGGCTGCAGCTTCGCCATCCGGTCCGGCAGGCAGCGGTGACACTAGTCGCGCACTGGTGCTGGCCCAGCCCCCCGGGCTTGCCTCGCCATCTGCCTCGCCAGAGCCCAAGCGCAGCAGTCGCTCTGCCGAGCCGCACTGGGACGAGATCTCCTTTGACATCAACGCATATGGCTTCTGGAAACGCGGTCCGGGAGCCGTCTTCATGGAAAGCGTGTTTTTCGGCACGTACGCCTCGCTCATTGACCTGTGCTTGGACCTGTGCTCCCACAACCGCGGCCTCTGGCCAGGCAGTCTACCTGCCGACCCCGTCGAGGATCTCCCGCGCGTTGGCCGCATGAATCGCCCCAAGCTCCAACACTTCGCCCTCTGCTCCCTCCTCGGGCGCTCCGACGTCGAGATCTGGCCGCCCCCCCCCACCGCCCCCCACCGTTGCGACAGAATCCATCGTCCGCGCCCTCCTTAAGGAAGCTTTCGAGCATGCTCACGTGACCCCCCTTGCCACAGATGTGGCGGCAATGGGCGGCACGCTGGCTGCTGAGCTCCCCACCATCTCCACCGCCACTTCCACCCTCCTCGCCTCCTCCACCGCCACCACCCCCACCTCCGACGCCATCACCGCCCAGCTCCGCGACATCGACCAGCGTCTTAAGGACAATGCCATCGCTATCGAGGTCCTGCAGAACACCGCCGGCCTCACCGCCCAGGCGGTGAAGGACATTGCCGCCAAGCCAGCCCCTGCTGGCCTGGCCGGCGATGCTCCTCCCATCACGACCTGGGCAGATATGCTTAAGCAGCACACCACCTCCACCACCTCGATCCGCCGTCGCAGCCCAGCTCCAGCGGCAGACGCTTGACCTCCGCGAGGAGGCCGAGCTCGCCAAGCGCAGCCTCAACGCCATACTCAAGAACTTCGACATGGAGGACGGTGAGAATTCCGAGAAGCTTGCATGTGCGTTTGAGAGCAAAATCCTTGCACGCATGGGCCTCCTCGGTGAGATTAAGCTGACCGCCCACCGCCTCCCCCGCGCGCGGGGTAAGGCCGGGGCGCCTCCGCTTCTTCGAGATCATCTTTGAGAGCCCAGCGGACAAGATTTCGTTTCTCAGTCGCCGCAAGCGGCTCGAGAAGACTCACTTCACCACTGACGACGACTTGACCCTGGCTCAGCAACAACGGCGACGGGAGCTATGGCCGACCTACCTCCAGCTCCGGCAGACCAAGGCGGGCCAGCCGGTGTACTGGAAGGGGGCGGCCATCTACGTCGGCCACAAGCCCTGGCACGCGACCCCCTCGACCACCGCGGCCCCAGCGACTCCAGAAGCTCCAGCCTAGGGGAATACAACAGAAGTAGTGTACATAGAATAGATCGACCGTGGCCATGTACATGTACGCCTCCAACAGGCACTATACTAGCTCAGCCACGCGCTTTATTTAATCATGTACATGCGTGCCGATGATGTGCCACACTCCAGATGATGCCTAGCTTTATTTAGTTATGCCGTGCCCATGCAGGGAGTAACTCTCTGCTGAGACGCCATGCCCTAGCTTTTGTATAGCTATGCTGATCTTCCCCCCCATGACAGGCTCCCCCTTAGCTGGGCATAGCTTGAAGATCATGGGGCTGCAAGTGCCATGGTGCACCTAGAGCAAGGGTCGTTTACATTCCCACTCTTGCAGGAAGTCGCTTAGAATGTATCATAGGCTCATATGCCCCTTCTCTGGGCTATGTGCTACATATACTCCCAACGGAGTTATGTTCCTAATTAACTAATTAATCAATTAATAATGGGGGTCCGTCCTTCAAGGAGCGGAAAGTGCACTGAAGGATCCGATTAGAGCAAAGTTTGAGGTCCACGAGCTGGGCGGCAGCGGTGGGGGAGCACAGCGGGCCCACTCCTCCCTGACCCGGTGCATGCGCCGGGCCGCACAGCAGTCAACTCATGGATAGTAACAATATGGAAGGAGACAACTATAGCTTTGATCGTGCAGTGCATACATGCTGTGCTTCATCAAGACAATGTTCAGCTCAACTTACATTGCAGACCTCACACTGGTTGTGATGTATTTGCCTTTGACGATATTTGTGCAGCAATTACACAGTTTGTAACTTTCGTGTAATTGTTTTTTCTAATGAGATTAGCATAGTACTCCGTGGCATTAATTAATTAATTAATTAAACTCGTGCCCCCGTTGGGGAGTCACGGAGCACCCAAGTGCTTTTAATCCCTGTGTGTGCACAACAGGAGAAAGGGCGGAGACCCCCAGTCTCCTTCATGCCAAAGGCATGCCACGTACAGCTGCATGCGGGCACGCTAGCTAAACGGACACGCTAACGATCCGGCAGCCTGTGGGTGCAATAAGACCCATGTGAGCATATCATAACAAGGAGCGTGGGCAAGTAATCTGATCGAAGCCAGGACGTAGCATGGCTGTACAAGGACTAAGCTAAGGCTATGGCTGGTTGTGTACCGTGCGTTCCTCCGTGGCATGCGCATGCGCATGACACACAAGTGTCGCGTTTGCGTGCAACTATCTCCTGCATGCATCACTATATGTCCTGGCCATTCAGCTTTTGGGAACCCCAGCAGGTGAGCTATAAAGCTGAAATGCCTGGCCTGGCCCCATGCAGCTGCCACATCTTTGGGAGACGTAGGTCACTGCCATATGTATCAATTATTAATTGTATTGGTAGTCGACCTTGTACTACAATCACATCCGCAACTGTGTTGCCCACTACTGAGGACGAACACACCCTACACAAGGAAACGGATGTCAACAAGCCTTGCCTCAAGATGTGAGGACAAACGAAGGCTCGACATGAAGGTACATGAAAGAGACTACACGCTGCCGGTGTCTCTTTCCCACACATGTAGTCAAGCCCACACGAGTCACCAAAGCAACACACGCTTCACACACGCTTGTCAGAACAAAATAAACGTTTGTCGTGATTCCTGACACAACAAAACCGCAAATTCCAGAAATGCCGGCCTGACATTTTCACCACACATAATTTAGCATCAGCGGATCATTGTCGGCCGTTCCTCCGCACGCACGCACGCACGCACGCACGCACGCGGGGTAAGGCTGGCCCGGCACCCGTGCTCCTCACCTTTAAGTACATGGCGGACAAGCTGTTGTTTCTTAAAAACCGCAATAAGCTCTCGAGGACTCACTTCACGCTGGATGACGACGGCCCAGCAACAACGGCGACGCGAGCTATGGCCGACCTACCTCCAGATACGGCAAAGCGCAGGGGGGAAACCGGTATACTGGAGGGGGGACGTCATCCACGTCGACCACAAGCCCTGGCAGGCACCGGCCCCTGCCACCGGCCCCAGCAACCCCAGTCTACGAAATATAGCAGTAGTGTAGATTAGTTAGTAAGGCTTAGCCTACCACGCGGCCCCAGCGCATGTGCGCCCATAATGGCCATGGATGATGCATTTAAGAATTTTGCCACGCCGGCCATGCCTACAATGGGACCTCCCATGGATGTTGCATTAAGAATTTCGCCATGCTATGCCTATGCAGAGAGACGCTCTCTGTTGAGAAGCCATGCCCTAGCTATTGTATAGCCATGATGATCTTTCCCCCACATGACAGGCTCCCCCTTAGCTGGCTGGGCATAGCTTGATAACTAGATCATGGGGGTGCAGGTGCCCTGGCGCACCTAGAGCAAGGGTAGCTTACATTCCCATGCACCCTTGAAGGAAGTAGCCCAGAATGTATCAAAAGCCATATCAAGGAGACAACCAGCGCAGGCCAGAAATCGGGAGAATCCGGACCATGCATGGTAGCTCGAGCGTGCCGTTATCTTGTCCGCGTGTTCGAGTCGTTCAGGATTATGAAGATGAATGGTGATGGAAATGTGTATCCGTATGCCCCTTCTCAGGTATATGTGCTACACCCAACGGAGTTATGTTCCTAATTAATAATAGCATCCAAAAAATGGCATCATGGCAAACTAAAATTGCCGCCTCACTGCCCGTTTTATCTGGCACAAATCCAAGCATTTTTCTGTCCAGGACATATCTAGTAATGAGTGCCGAACGACCAAACCTGAAGGTCGCAGCATACAATATCTTTTACATGATCTGCACTTTCACTCGTGACTGGCCCGACGCAATTGACGCTTCAAATGACACGTGTAAAGGTTTGTCGTATTAAAGCTGCGGCATCTGTGCCATAAGAGGTAGCCAGGTTGAAATCCTGCCAGAAACACAATCCCGCCTCCCCTCTAGCCTAGGCTCCACCACGCCCTTAAGGCCCTAACCCTTAATTCCTAATTCCTGGACAACCCACATAACGTTGTCCGGGACCAGTCTCAACCTTAAGTCCTGACTGTGCCGGTGCGTCGCGCCTATATTGCCTGAGCGCCCACGCTATTCCAAGTAGCCTAACCAGCGCATCTCAGTGTCCCAATAACTACTGGTGTGCTGATTCTGTCGGACGCAACTCCATGCGTAACTCACGCACTGGCAGCGTCCCTACGCTGACTGCTCCCGATGTGGTCTGTTGTTATCAACAAGACCTATGCTGCATTACTGTAATAATGCCATTCCAACGCTTGTCACCCGTAGTGACCTGCATGTCATGCGCATAGCTATTGCCTGCACCAAGATGAAATTAAGTGCGTGCTTAGCTTACCCCATGACAGGCTCCCCTAGTTGGGTGTTGCTTGAGACTCTGGGGGTGCAGGTGCCCTGGTGCATGCACTGACCTCGAGCAAGTGTCGTTTACATTCCCACCCTTGCAGGAAGTAGCTTAGAATGTATTAAAAGCCATATGCCCCTTCTCTGGGATATGTGCTACATTTACTCCCAACGGAGTTATGTTCCTAATTAATTAATTAGCTTACCGACTTCCACGCATAGCATCGCTATCAAACGAATTACTGTACTTCACAGCAATTCCTGCATTGCGTCCTTTGGCAATCATACCCCGAGCATGGCTAGGGTCTGTTACGACACGAACATTCACAACACAAAAGAGCACCGGCAGTGCCCTTGGCCCAATATGGTATCTTGTTGAGTCGACTGCCATTGGAATCGTTGGTATCCGGGGGTAATGCCACAACCCCAGCTGACGTTGAACTGCTTCAGCGCTACAACCTCTCCGTAAATGTTTCCCACACCAGTTGTCTATATTGCGCAAGCATTCTTGGCTACCGTATCCATGGCAGCACCGAGCGACCCCGCCACCGCTATAATGTATCCTCGCTGTGTGCGGATGATCTAGCTCACGGACGTGACAGCTGTCGCGTTTGCATGCAACTATTACCTGCATCACTATATGTCCTGGCCATTCAGCTTGTGGGACCCCAGGTGAGCTATAAAGCTGAAATGCCTGGCCTGGCCCCATGCAGCTGCCACATCTTTGGGAGACGTAGGTCACTGCCATATGTATCTATTCCCCCCCTGGCTGGCGACCGGCCCCGATCACAAAGACAGCGATCCGGTACATACCAAGACAAGGGCAGCGGTGACCGCAGTCAAGCTGCGGGAGGTGAACTGCGCAGCGGTGCACACTGGACAAAACCAATCCCCCTCAGGAATGCTGGTGGCCACTGGCTGCAAAGTACACTGCATGTGCCAACCACAGAACTACACTGATCACACATGATAACATGGACTCCGCCTGATCGACCCGGTGACAAACCTGACACTGGGCGTCCTTGACTCGGCGAGACGTCAGTGTGCGGTTGGAGGTCGTGGACCAAGTTGGGCAGCGAGCAGGGACTGAGATTGCTGAGGTTGTCAGTTGTACGGCTCCCGTCGGCGCCCTCCAAAATAGCCACTCTCGATGGTTTGATAGCCACAATGCGCAAAATGGTGGGCCCCGCCTCCACATCCAAAGTGTTCAAGATTCAGCAGTGAGTGCGCAGGAAGACATACTGCCCAGGCCTAAACCGCAGCTGTCGAGCCATGTATGCGCCCCCCCGGCGCTGAGCGTAGCGCAGGAAGTCCCTGTGCTGAGCAATGAACAAGTTGTTCATCGTGAGGGGCATGACCTTCTTAAAAGTCTCTGCCCTGGCCAGCACCTCAATCACCAATAATTGCTGAGCGTTGTCGAAGGCCATGGGTTCGGGGTGCGCAACCTGTGCCTCCGTACATAGGCAAAAGAGGATTACGCCCGAACAGAAGGAAATACGGGGAGAAGGTAGCGAGAGACTCCTGGGGAGACTGTCATGCGATACTGACCCATGGCAATCCATGCCAACTCGCGATCCCACCTGGCCGACTCCGGCACCTGCAGGCTCCACTTGCGCAGCGCCTGCTTGAGGGTCTGCACCAATCTCTCAGTCAAACCATTGGCCTGAGGATGCTCCCGAGAAGTGCCGACGGTGATCAATAAGACATCCATCCAGCAACTCCTGGAACGCACCCCTCAGTGAACTCACCACCCTGGTCCGTGACTACCTCCGCGGGAGCCCGGCCCAAACCTGGTTATGATGTCCGCAAAAGGCTTCGCTGTGGTAGCGGCATGCTTGTCAGCAATGGGGATCAACTCAACCCGTTTGCTAAAGCTCTCCACGCATACCATGACATAGAGGTTGCCGTCAGGACTCTCCTGAAACGGCTCGCACAGATCGACGTGCCAGCGATAAAACAAGCCCTTAATGGGAAGCGACATCAGCTCCTTGGCACCATGATCTGCGCTAAAGTTAGCCTTCAATGGTTCGGGCCTTGCGCAGCATCTTGGTGACGTTGCCGTCGAGTCGTTGCTCCAGCTCCTGCGTCAGTGTCCAGGTCTCGGCGCCGTAGGTCAGGATCGTCAGAATGACGACCTTGAAGAGGTCACGCTTGACGATCCGGGGTAGGGCGGAATTGCTCCACCAGCGGCGGTGGTCGTGGAGTTGCGCCCACGCCATGCCGATCCGTGTCGTCAGGTCGTCCTCGCAGTCTGGAAGCCAACTGCCGAGCAGTCCGCAATGAGGACCTGTACCACCTGGGGCATGCCATATATCACCAGCACCATTAAGCAGCTCGGCGCCTGCAGCTAGTAGGGCACCTAGCTCGCACCAACCAGGTAGTCACCTCACGTGGCCCCCCCGCAGGACTGCGACCAGCTCAGCCTGGCCGGCACCTCCTGACGTGGGCCGGGCCCCCTGACGTTAGACGCCCCAAGGCCCGCACCTTCAAAGAACAGCTAGTAGAGGACATGGGGGGCCTAGGCCTCTCCGTGATTTGGAAGAAGATGATGGACAAGGCCAAGTGGGCCCAGGTCATAGAGGACAACGAGCCCCCCCCTGTGGGGAAGCGCCCGCGTGTGCAAACCCACGGGAGGCACGCCAGACAGCTCCCCTAGGGCCACGTGATGCTGTATAGATAGATGTTGTAGTTAGTTGCTGTTAGATAGATGTCGTAGGTAGCTGATGTAGATAGCTTAGACCGGTAGGACTGTTTGCACCCACCCATCCATCCATCCATCCATCGGGGTTAATGCTCCGTGACTCCCCAACGGGAGCACGAGTCTAATTAATTAATTAATTAACTGCCGAGCAGCTTGAAGCGGCCTGAAGTCGGGTAGTTGACCTCGGTGTCGTCTAAGAGGCGGAGTGTGTGGGGGGGTCCTGCCATGCCGAGTGCCAGGGCCTCCAATTTGGGGCTGATTTCTAGACCAACTGCCCGAGCCTCGAGCGCCAAACTCCAGCCAAAGTTGGTCAGACTCCGGCTTCTCGATGAGCGCGATGTCGTCGGCATAAATGAGGTCAGCTATTAAATTCTGCTTGTTAGTCAGCCCCCCTTCCCCAAGCTCATTCGTGATCGCTAGGTCTGGGGCACGGCCTGCGATGCTAGCAAAGCGGGCACGTGCCTGGCGCATAGCATAATCCACTACAATAATAAATTGGCACGGCGACAGGACGCAGCCCTGGCAATCATCTTTAATGATGCTGACGATATTTGTAACTTCCATGTAATTATTTTTTTCTAATGAGACTAGCATAGTACCCCGTGGCATGCCCATGCACATGACACTCATGTACTTAGTTACTTGCCTTCGGGCATGAGGGAAGCCGGGTATCCCTGCCCCCTCCTCGATTTGCAACTTACAAGGGTAATATAATTAAGGGTTTAATTGCAACACAAAGGGATATATAAAGGGTTTTATGTACGGGCCTCGATCCTTGCACAGAAACGAGCTTTGTATAGAAAACATGACAAACAAGTTCACTACAGTAAAACCTGATTACAAAACAGAAAACTCGATGGCTACACTGATTGTACAATCAAATGCCACAAATTAAAAAATGGATCAACCCTGGCTTTTTATCACTACATTGCAGGGTGTGTTACTGGGCATATGCCATCCCTGCCAGGCTTGGTGCGCCGTGGGGGTGAAGACCCAGTGGATGCTTTTCACTATACAAGACAGCCAGCTCCCCACAACAAGATAAAAATTTGTGTGCGTGCTCACATGCGCAATGACCACCAACAATGGCTACGCTTGCTTGCTTCGATTGGGGCGGCATATACACTAACGGGTGGTCAGGTGGCAGGAAAGGTGCACTTCCTCGCCAGCACACGGCAGCCACGATGCACGCGACCTGCATCGCAGACCGTGTCACCACACCATCCAAACTTCTATCCATGAAGTCTGCTCCAGTCGCAAAGCAGGTCCGCTCCTCACAGGATTCCTCACGCAGGCAGATACACATCGAGAGCGAGCCCATCTACCTGCCATTCAAGTTTCGACCAGAAATGGCTCTCTCCCTCTTAGTACAGACGCTCCAGCACGTAGTCCACCATGCCCTCCAGTGACCGGCGCGTCTCCGAGTACGGAAGGCACTCGAGGCACTTGCGTGCAGCATCCCCTTCCTGCCTGGCCAGCGCTTTCGCCTTCTCAATACCCCCCACGCGCTTGACAATCTCGATCGCCTCCTCCAGGGACCCCTCATCCGCAAACTCCCCCTCCACAATCTCCCTCAGCCTCGGCTCCACCTGCAGCGCAAACAGCGCGGGAGCGGTCAGGTTCCCGCTCGCCAGATCCGACCCCGCGGGCTTGCCCAGCGTCTCGCTGTCCTGCGTGAAGTCCAGAATGTCGTCCACCACCTGGAACGCGAGGCCCAGGTGCTTGCCATACTCGAACATCTGGTCTGCGACCGCAGGGGGGACCTCGGAGAACACGGCCGCGGACTTGGCGGACGCGGCGATGAGCGACGCTGTCTTGAAGAAGGATTTGTCCAGGTACTGCTGGATGGTCAGGTCGCAGTCGAACAGGGAGGCGGCCTGGCTGATCTCCCCATTGGCAAAGTCGGCGATGACCTGCGAAATAAGCTTGATGACCTCCAGGTTATCCAGGTTGGCGAGGTACCACGAGGACTGCGCAAACAGGAAGTCGCCCGCGAGCACGGCCACGCGCGTGCCGTAGAGCTGGTGGACCGTTGTCGCACCTGCGGGGGTAAGAGTAGGCAAAAGGGAATGGGAAGAGATTACAACAGCATAGCAGAGCTTGAGTTAAACAAGGGTGGACCGTGGTCGCGCCTGTGGGGGATACGGGCAAGGGAACAGAGTAGAGCCATACAAACAAACTAGCGGTCAACGGGTTAGACAGCCGAGGGTGAACCGTGGTCGCGCCCGCATCACCTTGGTAGATAGCAGTGTCCAGGAGTAAGTCCAAAACGAACACTTTCAAACACTTTCTAGCATGATTACTTGCAGCTTCGTAAGAGCCTAGATGACCTAAGAGGGTTTGACGGTGCTGCTACACCCTCGGTTGGAAACTGTCATGGGCAGCCCATCCGAATCACTAAAACCAGCTCAACCCTCTTTTGCTTGTCAGCATAGCTCCTTGCAAATGCCATGCTACCAGTAAGGCCAAATGCCATGCTCTGCATGATACAACATGATCAAACAAGGTATGAACCCTTACTGTCGCGATGGACCCAGGGTTTGGTAGGAATTGCCTGCAGGTAAATGCAGGTGCGACGTGTCCTCCAGAGTACCACCACGGCCAAACGGAGAGCTCAACTTGCCAGCGCGGCTGACTACAATGCTGCCAGGATACGTGCCGGAACATGTCTCACAAGTAAAACCCATCCTGCACACATCCTGATGAAGACTCCAGTGGAAACCATGGCTAAGCATCTCCAGTTGCCCACAAATCGTCGCATGCAGTGCGGCCAACCTGAGCCTGTATCCACACTGCTAACCTGGTCCTGGGAAGCAGATGAGCGCTCACTTCCACCCTGGGAAACTCCAATGCCGATCTCTGCAGCGAAAGAGTGTCTCCTCATCTGTTCGACATTAAGGCCTACTGCTGCCCCCCCCCCCCCCCCCCGAACAACGACATAAACCGCTTTCGGCTGGTGAAAATTGGGCCTACTGCTACCCACCTCCCAACCGATGAAACAAATTGCTCATGATGTGCCCTCACTCCCTACGTATGCGTGGGCCGCAAAGCGGCGAGGAAAAGTCCACACTCACCGCGCCGCGTGTCGCTGTCGTCGAGCACGTCATCATGCACCAGGCTGGCCGTGTGGATCATCTCTGTGATCTCCGCGAGGCGCTTGTGCTGGGAACGCAGCTCCCTGCGGGGGAGGGGGCCAAGGCAACAAGGCAAAGAGGCACCTGTGCTTAGGCAATAGATATACCAGTGAGGGGGCTATAGGGAACATATATAAGCAATCGCAGTAATGGATTTAAGGTGGACCGTAGGTAACCCCCCACCCTGCCAGGAAGGGTGCCGCATAATCACATGTGCTGACATCTAGTGTAAGCTTGTGAAAGCTCAGCTGAAAGGTCTCATCAAGAGGATCCAGAATCGCATGTATGACATATACTTTGGAATCTTCTTCTACAAGTTAGCAAGTGGCAAGTTGAAGGAGCTTAAGGTTAGGTTTTCGAGAGGCACCTGCCTTGACCCCCTCCCACATTTTTTTGCATGGAAGGGATGTTACGCCCATGGATAAGTTGCTTACAGAGCAACAGTTCAAACAGAAAAATTCCACTTCTGTTGAAGGTTGTCATGCTTGCGTGTGGCTGGTTCCATGCAGAGCTTCGCCTAAAACATTCATGACTTGAGCTAGCCACCTCTAAAAAAAGATTACTGAAGAGGCCAACTCGATTCCCGCGTATCTGATTGGACGCTACGATTCGGCTTCAGAAGCTTTGTTCTGTGGCCATGGCTAGGTTGCGGAGTTGCCCCCCCACCATTGGGCCTGAAGTCTGACATCTTGGCTGGGCCGGTTTCACTTTTGGCAGTGCACGCCAGTTGGCGCTCAAATCCTGGCGGCGGGTACTGAAGCTCACCTATGGTCCACACCAGGGAAATGAAACCGGAGATGGAAATGGGCCCACGGTACAAAGGAAAGGCACACAAGGGGCCACATATTGCTAGAGATGGACAGTGGCCGGAACCACGCAGATGAAAGAGAACCGACCATCCTTTGCTTTATGCCAAGTGGTTTTGCTCACCAGGCGCTCCAATCTTCTTGCCGCACATGCCACAAGCGGATACTAAAACACTGGATCCTATCTGGGGCGAAGCAGCCCTGATAGCCTATGAACACGGAATTCCGCCCATAGATCTGCGAGCGCCAAGCTCACAAGGCTAAACTATTTAAAAAGTGCACAGCTATCCAGGAGGGCAGGCACGGCCTGGGAAAGCGTGCGGGAACGTGGGATGATTCCGGGAGAATATCCGACCGTTTGCGAAAGAATAGAGGGAGCCACTTACTTTAACCCCATGAAAGACGCGGTTGCGCGAGAGACAAGGAAGACGATGGCTGGACGCATCCGCTTGCCACCTGCTCCAAAAATTTGTTCCGCTGCCGCCATCAGCATGGGATGTCGGCTTCCAACGACCTGCAACGTATTCGCGTGCCAACGGGAACAAATTACAGATGTCAGGTAAGCCACGCACCATCTTGAAATAAACTGTCCGAATGAAAAGCAACGATTTGCTACGTAACATCAACAATTTTTGCTAAGCACATCTATAGACAGTCCTTACCGACTTCAGATTCTCGTGCATCTCATCAATTTCGCTAGACACCGGGGCGACAATTGCTCCAAGGGACAATTTGCTTCCTTCAGGGACGGCAGCGTTAAAGGCGTCGGTACCGGTCGTAGGAGAACTTTCTTCCAATCGTCCCACTGCATAGATCGAGCGCGAGCGTCAAGACAATTATGCATTGCGAGAATTCAGTTCCATAAAGCAGACTAAGGTGCCACCGTAATTGTAAATTTAAACGCAAACATCTTGATGATCACACCAAGCCACATGGGATCCATTACATACCACGGTCCGCAAGTGCTGCGATGCATAGCCTCCATTGGCTTCTCTTTCGCTGCCTGGCTTGTGGTTGCCAACCTTCCACCGCATTCCCGAGCAGCTGCTTGCGTGCGAAAAAACCTTTTTCGGAGCAAACCGAGGAGGAGCTACCAGATGCATGCGGCAGGGCTGCAAGAGCCGCAGCTGAAGTATCCAAACACCGGAAGGAAGTCATGCACACCGCCATAGCTCACGTGAGACCACACTGTCTGTCTCTGTATGTCTGGCTGTCCACGCAATTGCCACCGAGAGAGCCACATCATCTTCTTTATGGCCCGGGTTGCACTTAAGAGTGACATTGCTGTCTTCATCGGGGGCCGTCGATTTGGGTTGTGACCCCTGTTCCGTCCGTAGTAGACACGTGTGGTGCCTGCAGGCCACCAAAAGCTCGGACGGGAAGATCCACGGCCTGATTCATGCATGGGGGCACTTTCCAGACTCGCGAGTCTGGATCGTATCAAATCACCCGAGCCTAGTGGCGCGGTACTCCAAGCGAAAATGAATATATTTCGGCCCTCAGCCGTTATGGACTCTCTGCCCTGCATATCAGCGGCGTTGTTGTTGTTGTTGTTGCCACGCCGCAGATGGGAAGCAGAGATTTGGAAACGGCCGATTGCCAGGACACTAATAATTGTCGGGCCATGCGGCCCTCGTGACTACAAGTCGGCCCTCGTGACTCGTGACCACAAAGCGCTGGTCCCACTCGGGTCCAGTCACCAGTTCAGTACAGTACGACATCACACAAGCTAAGTACACCCCCCCACATGTTTACTGTACAGTAAGATTCCCAGGTTTAAGATCTTGAGACCCTGGATTTTGGTATTTTCAGTTTTACAGTAAGATCGCAGGGCTGATTTGGGGCAAAAGATCTGAAAGTAGGTACAAATAGCTGGTCAATGGTATGCGATGAGATTATGTACAAAGGTATACCGCATCAGGTTTAAGATCGCCTGCAGCTCTCAAATTTAAGATCGTCAGCCTTGGATTTGATTTTAGGCATCATTGATTTTAGGATCGCAGCCCTGGGTCGGCCGGACCCCAATCTTAAACGTGGGGGGGGAGGTGTATAAGCTTACACGCTTCGTAATTGCACGAATCAAACTCCCGCCTTTCACAGCGTTTGATCGTGCAGGCGTGTTGTTTCCCACTAGGTAATTGGCTCTGCCAGGCAGGCGCGCAGCGACGCGCTTTGATTGTGGTGATGTTTAATTATAAGACTGTCAGCCCTGGATTCGATTTTCGCAGCGGGTAATAAGTAATAATTCACAAAAATGCATCATATAAAAACAAATATCATATACATGGACGCGGTTTCGCTGCGATATAGTCGGGTGCCTAGAACGCCCCTACGCAAACGCCACGGCGGGCTTTGACTGAACCGGTTAAGTAGCCTGTTAGGAAATCATTATCTGTATCGCGAGATTCATGCAAGGAAAAAAGGGACCAAAAGCCACTAGCGATGATAGGGCACGGAGAGATTTATTTCTGCATCTAGGAATTCCCTCGCGACGCATGGCGAGAACCGGGTGGGTTACCGCAACGTCCCCGGTTGGCTGGTCGCCCGGCCCGCCTACTGCACGTCACTGGCAAATTGCCACAAGTCAGAAAGTTCAAGCCGTCAGTGCTAAACCTTTGGCAACTGCTGCTGTTACTGGCGCTGCTAACGCGGCCGATGAAACGCCGCCTGCCGGAGCAGCGTCGTCGAAAAGCCCAGCTGAGACGTCGCAGACGTCCGACACAGACGTCCGCCACAGACCTCCAACGCCGCAGGCGTCCGACACGTCACGATCGTCGAGTGACCGGTCCGACAGTACCGACCTCGTTATCCGCAAGCTCAATTACGCTGGCGAAGTCCCGCCGAGCGTGTTGAATGAGGCGGACACGAGGTATATTTCATTTTCTTGCGCGGAATTCCTCGTAGTGACTGTTTCCGAGAAGCTGCTCCCAGTATATCAGCCCCAGTTTTCAAAGTCCCAGGCTGATGATATTCTCAAAAATAATCAGGCAGCTTGGCCGATTTCCCTCCTCAGTTCGATTCGCATATTCAGACCAATCATCCCACGCCCTGGTATATCCTGCTACCTTCCCTTGCCAAAAACTCTTCTTATTTTTGTGCAAGGTTCTGTTAGCATTATGGCTCTCGCTCGACCCCCAGCCAACATTATCTCAAGACCACCCCCAGTTTGGCTCCTGCCTACACCGCGGAGTCCGTTCCCTGCCCACAGTACCTCCCCTAGCCTGCTTGATGCTTGCCCTGTGTTCATCAGCCAGTGCACCTATCAGGTTCTTGCCTATCGAGCGAACCTGGCCGGCATGAAGGGCTCCGAAAGCGCTTTGAGCATCCAAAGAGGCCCTTGCACCCATGGAATGTTCTATGCAATTGGTAACTTGGTTATACTCCCCTACCACCTTTGCTGTTTTGTCGGTTACATCACATGGTGCCTTCACTGTTTCCTCATACAACTTAGCATGCCTTTATATCACTGTCTGAGTGTAGGCTTGGCAGTTGCTCCCAGGGGTGTCTCTGGTCTTATTCCTCCCCGACCGCAGCAAGTATCCACTAGTTAGGCAATAGGCTTCCTTCATGCTAGTAGTTCGGCAATAGGCCTGTTTTTCCCAGCTACCCACCCATGGCAGCGTTGCCACCGAGCCCCCCGGTGTCGGGGAGATTGCCTTGGCATAGGCACGACTACCATCGAGTGCAGGCACTCATCCAATCATCAATACAGGCCAGTGTAGGCCGGTATAGTCACCAATACAGGCCGGCACAGGCACACTAAATTGTTGGCAAAGCTGCACGAGGGTGAGCCAAGATCTTTTTTCACTATGCCCGTGAAGGCTACGGATAGCTAGCACGCCTAGTTAATACTTTTTTTCCTCCACCATGGTGGAAGTGCTGCTATCTTATGGCATGCGACCCGTGCTCCTGGTCACATTACTTGGTAGTGGACAAATCTCTACAGCGGCGGTTCTTGGGTGAAGGCACCTTACTTAGCCATCAGCATGCCCTCTGCGTCGGCTAGTTTAAAGGCAGGCCTGAGCTATACTTCTACTACAAGCCATCTGAACCCAGTCTGCGTCCCTAGTATAAGTTTGTGGGGTTACTGAGGCCGAGGCTAGTATAAGTTTGTTGGTTCTGCCGCCTGCATTCCTGCTCCATTTCGTGCATTCCTTGCATTAGGCACAAGCGCAGTGGAGCCGGTTCTTATACCCGTTGGTCATGCTTGCTACATCGCTCACCACCTGCGTGTGTTTGCGTGTGGGCCTGGTTTTCCTTGTCGCCTCTTCCTTGTCGCCTTGTTCTTGCTGCTTCTTTTTCGTCGAATCTGCCTTGCTGCCTCCTTGCCGCTCAGGGCCCCTGCCCCTGCCAGGGGCTCCTTACGCGATATGGTGCGTCGTTTCCGCGAGGAACCCCCAGAGGTGCAGCCGCTGCCCGTAGATGCACCCCAACCGCCCGCTGGCAGCCTGTGTCCGTCACGCCACCATCGTAGCCAGCAACCGAAGCCACAGTGGCAGCAACCGCGGCAACAACCACAGTGGCTTGGGGATGATTCGGATCATCATCAGCCGCCGGCGCAGCAGCAGCAGCAGAGGCGACCCACCTTTGGAAGCAGGAACCTTACTGCTAATGGCACGCCCGGTACCAGTGTCCTCAGGGGCGATGACGGCGGTTGGTTGCGGGGAAGCAGGCCCGCCCAGGGTCCCCCCCACGGGCCCCGCTGGGTTGATGGGGCGGACCGGCGGGCCGGCTACACGGCAGGCGGCACTGGTGCCCGCATGCCAGACGGCCCATCCGGCGAGCATGCTTGGCCAGATGGAGAGCCAGTGGGTTTCCAGGGTGGCCCCTTTGAGCTGGGTGGGTATGATGAGGGGGGTGACGTATACAGGGCAAAGAACGCGGGGTATTGGTGGGGGCGGGGTGCGGTGGAGGTCGTAGATGCCTATGCACGGACCAGCAGCTATTACCAGCGTGATGGCGCACCAGGGTGGCCGAATGATTACGATGCCATCAGTGTCATGGGTGGTGGTCTAGGCATGGATGATGGGCGGAATCCTCGCCCTGTTCTGTCTCGCAGCAAGCCATGGGGCCCTGGTTCTCAGGGTGGTTATCCACATCCCTGGGGTCCTGGGGCCGGGGGGGAGGCCATGGGGGATAGCGAGGCTTGGGGAGAGCCTGCTGGCTTGTGGATGGAGGATGAGCGCCATAATGCTAGCAAGCGGCACGGTTCGCGACAGTTTGGTGCGGCCGTGCCCAATCGACCGGGCTTTGATGGGGTTGTCGCCGCGCCCATGCGCAATCTGCATCAGCATTATGAGGACATGCCACGCTCCGGTGACAGGCAGCGGCCAGTCAGCGCCTTTGCTCCAACCGCTGGTGTCGCGCCAGGTGTCGCAGACAGGCTAGCACATGGGGATGCGGCAGGGCTTTATGCTGGCGTCCCATGGCCAGCGACAACCTCCCGCCCTGGGGAATGCGGGGGGCACATGCCGGGGGGGCGGATGATGCCGGACGCCCCTACCTGGGGTAGCCGTGCAGACCGCTTGGGTGGTGGGGAAGAAACGCGGCCTTACACATCTACAGGAGTGCATTTCCGTGGCACTGAAAGTGCCCCAGTGGCTGGGCCCCCTGGCTATTTTACCCTTACCGATACCCCCGGCGGTCCTCAGCGCAGATGGGACACCTGGGGTTTGGAGCTTGCAGGCAGCGACGCTGTTTTCAATCACGATGATGCCACTACGTGTGGGGACCCCTTGACGTCCCCCCTTGTATTGGATGAGGAGGATATCTTGGAGCAATGGCGACGGCGGCGGGCGGCGGAAGCCATGTTGGCCCCTGGGGGCCAATCAGCCCCGGGAAGGGCTGGGGGGCACCCGCCTATTGATGACGTCAGCGCAGGCATTCTGAGTGCCGGTTTTAGAGTGGCGTATGACAGCGAACCGGAAGCGATCATGGCGAACGGCCGTGAGGCGACCCATTTTTGTGCGGGGGAAGGCCCCCTGGGGAGTGGCCCCCCAGGTTACGCAGGGGGGCGTACCAGCTATGCATGTGGAGGCGGTGGGTGGCCTGGCGCAGCCGTGGGTGGTGACCAGGGTCAGGGTGTCGGAGCAATCGCATCATCATCACTATTGTCATTATCATCATCAACGGCTGCTGGTGCTGCTGCTGCTGGAGGTGCTGCTGCTGCTGCTAGTGGTGGCGGTGGTGCTGCTGGTCCTTTACCCTCGGACATTGTTCTGGAGGTTCTCACGGCACCAGCCGGCGGCAGGCAACAGGACGGCACGGCTCGTGCCTGCCCCAAGCTGACCTTGCCCGAGATGCCGCCATCGGTTCTGCTGTCGACAACAACCGTCGCAGAGCCAGGGAGAGGGCTCCTGTCCGCAACGCCATCCCTTCTTCAGTCAACAATGGACAGGAATAATACAGATGCGGGGGAGCCAGGGAGAGGGGGACCCGCTACTGCTGCCGCGTTGCAGGTGGAGGTGTTGGTTGCGAATGCCAGCATCAGCATGGTTGGACCGCGGTTGGTCGAGCGTGATTGGGCGGATGATGGGGAAGCGCCAGGTGGGCGTGAAAGCAGCGATCCCTTGGCTTGCATGGACACATATCCTATGGTCACTTACGGGGGCGGTACTAAAGTGCCAAACAGACACGCTTCTTTGTTGCCCAAACTGTCAGATAGGTTTTCATCTCCTGTGCCGGGGGAGGGCGTTGGATCCTTCCCAGCGGATGGTTCCTCTCAAGCGGCCGCCGTGACGGGTGGAAGTGTTCCCTCACGTACTCCTGCTTTTATGGCAGATGCACTGGCAGGGGCAATGGCGGGTGTTGGAGCTCCTGCTGGCACACGGGCGGACGCCCTGGCGAGTGAGAGTGCTGGCATCCCTTCTGGCATCCCTCTCGCGGGCACCGTCACGGGTGAGGTCGAACGGAGGGCCGAGAGGAGGTCTCCTGTTGCAGAGGCCAGAAGACAGTGTGGTGGTGGTGGGGGCGATGACTGCACTACTCGTGAGGCAGGGGACAGGGAAGGGGAAAGCGAAGGGGAACGAGAATGGGTAGGGCAAGGGGAAAGGGGGCTAGGCTCTGCAAAGGTGACCACCCGTGGTGAGAGCTCAGATTCGTCAGTTGTAGGGGGAAAGGGGGAATGCGGGGAGGAGGGGCTTGAGGAAGTGGAAAGGGAATGTAATGCTTCTGGTGCCCAAGGCAGCCTTGTGGGTGCGTCAATTGTTGAGCGATGGCCAGGTGGGGGTCCCGAGGTGGTGTCACTGCCAGAAGACGTGGAGACGGCTGCCCGCATGTGCACTCGGGGTGACGAGCACAATGATGAAGGGCAAGTGGTGCGGGGCGACATTGGGCAAGCGTTGCGGGTACGTCCATGGACGGATGCGGAAGTGGATGCAAGGAAACTTCCTGAGGATAATCAGGAGAGCAATGGTGGTGGTGGTGGCGGTGGTGGTGGTGGTGGTACCGGTAACTCTCACAGGGTTGGCGACATCCATGACATGGGCGACAGCAGCCAAACGGACAGCGGTGTGGCATTGCTTGGGACACAGCAGCCAGGACAACATTCCAGTCCATGTGGCGTGGAAGGACTGCCTGGGGCTATGGCTGGTAATGGCAGTCGGAACAAGGCAGGCAGCCCAATGGCGCTGTCGCCTGTGGTGGCATCTCTACTGGATGGGGTAAGATACGTGTCTAATGCTCAGCTAGGCATACTCGTTTGTGGTGGCGGTGTACCTAGGCATCTTTGTCGTAGCAAAGAGAGGTTCAATTGGTTAACTAACAGTCATAAGAAAGAACTTGTTTTAATCTCGAAGTAGTAAGAGAAAGCTTGTGTTTGTCTATGTGTTTAGAGGGGGATGTCCAAGATACGATTTAGTTTGCGATGCCATCATCAGTTTATTTGCAATGCCAGCATATATAATGTAATTGGAGTCGGGCCAGGCTCGTGGCGCTTGTGATGTTTGTACCTGGTCACCCGTCTGGGGAGTCAATGGGGTCAGGACATGGTGCATGATTGGGGGGGAAGGGGGGGGGAACATACTTGCAGGGGTCAGGTCACCTTTGCTTTTTGGGTGACCCCCCCACCCCCCAACACACCTCGTGAAGCAGTAGTTGATGGTATCTCCATGTGCAGTATGACGTACAAGCTACTCTATAATTTCTAGGGACGTACTACGGCAAGGCTGTTGTAAGGTTTACCTGCGTCAGTATAGCTTGGCGTTCCCTACCCTGCGCACGTACGAGTGTCATGGTGGACTTGGCAAACGTAGTGCATCCATGCCTTGCTAAGTCATCCACTGTACAGCATGGCAGGCGCGCAACCTGCGCAGGTTCATGGGCACGTGGTCGCCTTTTCTTTTACCCAGTTTGCACCGCCTTTGGCTACCTGTTCACTGGGCTGCCTCTATCAAGCTCTCAGGGACCCCTGTGTGCCCTTGGACTTTGTGCCCGAACGGGCCGTTACAGATTTACTAAATATTCAGCACAGCTGGATACTCATTTGTCCATAGGTAGCTTCTGTATGTACGGTCGTTTCGCTTTTTTGTTTTTCATATCCTCATGGCTGCAGGCGATTGCGGCAGCTCTCTTCTCGGACGATGACGTAGACGCCTGCTCGACGGGGTCGCATGTTCCAGGTAGGTTATGCTCCATTAGAGGAAGAAAAAGTGCAAGGTCAGTGCAAGGTCATCCCTGCTGCAAGGGCAGAGCACGCAGTTCTTTTTTAAGACAGGGATGTGTTGCAGACATGTTAGATTGACATGTGTGCCTACCTTCGAGCTCTTGCAAGTGGGGCTAACAAAATGTGCATTGAGACAGTGCTGGGTGGACCGCCACGTGGCTGTGGTGACAATACGTAATGCCAAGCGTGTGTTTTCCATCGTAATTGGCCTTGCCTGCTGGTGCTTTTGTGTGGCCAAGCTCAGCAACTCGTCCACTACGTTTTAGAGTTGAGTTGTGCTTTTCTGTGTGTTACCTTGTGTTGCCCTGCTATAGTAGGCTACACACAGACAAGCTACCGTGCTCTGCACTTTCCCTGTGTAATGCTAGCGGCTGTCTTCCATCCTGGCCGCCAAGGGAGCTAGGCCACATATCTTGAATCTTTGTCCATGCACCCGTAGCTATCCTCACTATAGCCGAGATGCTTGGAGCCTTGCGGCCCATGAATCTTCTGTCTTGTTGTTTGTCCATGCACCCGTAGCTATCCTCACTATAGCCGAGATGCTTGGAGCCTTGCGGCGCATGAACCTTCTTTCTTGTTGTTTGTCCATGCACCCGTAGCCATCCTCACTATAGCCGAGATGCTTGGAGCCTTGCGGCCCATGAACCTTCTGTCTTGTTGTTTGTCCATGCACCCGTAGCTATCCTCACTATAGCCGAGATGCTTGGAGCCTTGCGGCCCATGAATCTTCTGTCTTGTTGTTTGTCCATGCACCCGTAGCTATCCTCACTATAGCCGAGATGCTTGGAGCCTTGCGGCCCATGAACCTTCTGTCTTGTTGTTTGTCTATGCACCCGTAGCTATCCTCACTATAGCCGAGATGCTTGGAGCCTTGCGGCCCATGAACCTTCTGTCTTGTTGTTTGTCCATGCACCCGTAGCTATCCTCACTATAGCCGAGATGCTTGGAGCCTTGCGGCCCATGAACCTTCTGTCTTGTTGTTTGTCCATGCACCCGTAGCTATCCTCACTATAGCCGAGATGCTTGGAGCCTTGCGGCCCATGAATCTTCTGTCTTGTTGTTTGTCCATGCACCCGTAGCTATCCTCACTGTAGCCGAGATGCTTGGAGCCTTGCGGCCCATGAACCTTCTGTCTTGTTGTTTGTCCATGCACCCGTAGCTATCCTCACTATAGCCGAGATGCTTGGAGCCTTGCGGCCCATGAATCTTCTGTCTTGTTGTTTGTCCATGCACCCGTAGCTATCCTCACTATAGCCGAGATGCTTGGAGCCTTGCGGCCCATGAACCTTCTGTCTTGTTGTTTGTCTATGCACCCGTAGCTATCCTCACTATAGCCGAGATGCTTGGAGCCTTGCGGCCCATGAACCTTCTGTCTTGTTGTTTGTCTATGCACCCGTAGCTATCCTCACTATAGCCGAGATGCTTGGAGCCTTGCGGCCCAAGGGAGGTTTTCTCATCTGGCCCCCCATGAGGCACCCCCCCTCTTCTCTTGTCGTATGTGTGCCACCTCCTGGCTACCCATCAGGCGTGCAGGGCAGCGGGGTCCGCGGACCCAGTCGGGAGAGAGACGCCGCGGTAGGGGGCTCTGCGCATGCGGTGCACGTGCCTGGGGTACGGTGGCAGGAAAACAGCGCCGGGGGTTCTGGCCACCATGCAGCAGCCAGGCCCACCAAAGACCCTGGATCAGACAACTGTTCATCTCGGGGGACACCTGGGTGTGGCAGGGTTGCTGACCTTTGTGGTGATGATCACCCTGTCCCGCGCCATCCCGCCGGCATTCATGGCCCCGGTGGTGCTGGAGGCGCATCAGAACAGGACACGGGCGATGGCAGCAACAAAATCGGCGCGCCTAAAGAGGACCCCGGTGATGATGGGTTTGGTGTGCCTCCCCACTCACCCGGTTCCTTCCCAGAGTCTCCAGGGGCCGGCGGACGGCATGCGAGCTCAGCCGCACATGATGAAAGTGGTGCTGAGGAGGAGGGAGAACCAGAGGAGGTGGCAGTGGAAAGGAATCGAGGGCGTAGGAGGGAAGGAACGAGTAGTGCTTGGGATGCGGAGGAAATCCACAGCAAGTTCACGTATTCCAGTACCCAATCCACATGGCGTTGGGAGCGTATCAATGGCCACTCGCACTCGCATGATGGCAAGGACTACACCAGCGAGGATGAGGGGGATGCCAAGCCATTAGTGCAAGCTGCTGAGCTGGCGGGGCTCGCTTTTTCACCATCGATAGCGCGAGCGGCTGACCATGGGGAACCAGATGCGACAGCTGGCAGCGCTGGCCTCGGTGTCATCCCAGGGAGGGGAACGGACCACGGCCTTGGTATCAGCACGGGCGGCACCGACGATGCCCATGCCTCGAGTTTCATGGCCTCAGGATTCGGGTCAGCAGGGGCCCCTGTCACCGAAAGGGGGCTGGGGTTTGTGCGTGCGGAGGCGGAGGTGTCTATGGGACTGGGCAGGGCGGCAGCATCCCATACAATGGGGTTTGATCCCATAGTTCGCGGGAACCATGCCCAGGCAGACGTGCCAGCGGGGTACCATGCTGAGGCAAGCATGCCCGGGACCTTGCCTGTGGGAGAGGGTGGAGAGAAGGGAGGGGGCCACGGTGGTATCATGTCGCCCTCTGCTGGCAGATGCCAAATGGCAGCATCCACGCAGACAGAGACGTCTCCGTCCAGTTCCATCCAGATGGCCCCCTCGACAGCTGGCACCCATGAGGGGGCCTCCGCGTGGGCAAGCGCGTCCCAGGGTGGCCAGGGTGGGCACGGGACAGCGAGCGGCAGCCGAGACAGCCACTCGGACGATGCCATGGCCATGCCGGTGCCGGCCCCTGCGAGTCTCGTGCTTGCAGGCACGGCAAGTATCGTACCATCGGGGGCTTGTGGGCAAGAGGGTGTGGGTAGAGGGGTTTCATGGCAAAGCGGCAGTGAGAGGGAGGAGCCTTGGGCTGGCGGGTCGGCAGAAAAGCAATACCAACGATCCCTGGAAGATTCACGTGCCAGTGGTTCCAATGCCCCGCGTGCCAGCTGTCCCAATGTTGCATCGGGGGACACACAAGCCAGTGGTCCCGGTGTCGTGTTGCTGGATGGGGAAGACCTGGGGGAGACCAGCGGTCCAGAGGACGGAGGAGAGGGGGAAGAGAACGAGGTGGTACGGCGGCTGCTGGCGCGTGTGCAATGGTATAAACGCGAGTTGAGGTGCGTGTGCACGTGCCATCTGTATAATAATGATATTTCTTTAGTCTTCATAGTTGTAAAATATTTGTATAAGAAATATATAATTTTATTATGTATAAATAGTTTGTATCTTTTGTGCCAGTGTGTTCGCGGGTGCCGTGGGGCATACTTGTACGGTCGACTGGTTGAGAGTGTTCGCGGGTGCCGTGGGGCATGCTTGTACAGTTGACTGGTTAAGAGCGCTGCCTGGTTAAGTTGAGTGGGTATGCTTTTGGTGTTGTACGTGGCTCAGGGTGGGGAAAGGAAAGCCGGAGCCATGGTTGCAGGCAGGGCATGGTTATCTTTATCTTTCTGTTGCGCATCTCTTCAAGCAATCCAATAGAATGGTTTGTGTAGATAGTTGTGCTTTGTTGATTACTAACGCGAGTCCTATGCTTCTTCCTCAATTGCGGGCTGTGGAACAGCACTTGAGTTCCAAGTGGCGGCTCACAAAATACGGCAGCGCTGTTAGAGCGTGGGGCAGCATGTCTTACACCCTGCTTTTTTTTTTTTCCAGGCAGGTGATGTCACTAGTGAGTAATCCTGACTCAATCACAAAACAAAATTTGCCAATAATCGTGCGCATCACTTCGTCTTTTCTCCCTTGGTTGATTCACTTCTTGTACCTTCGACTCCTGTACATTTGCTGTCTACGTGGACAGGCGCTTTGGGAAACAACTGCCGCCTCCATGTCAGGTGGCGATGCCTTCTTCTACAGCAAGTTTGATGAGCATTGGGCCACGCTCATGGCTTTCGGCTGTGTGACCAACTTGGGGCCCAGCCGAGTAATTTTCCAACTTGGGGGGGAGTGCACCAGCGTGGCCAGGCATCAGGAATGCGAGGTTAACGCGCGAGCTATGCGAAGGAGCTATTTTACGGGGCCAGGATCGTGAGAGAGCATGGCCACAGAGCGTGAGAGAGAAAGAAAAAAGGGTGAGAGAAAGGCAAATGCCGACAACAACGTGTTGAAGTTCAGCGTTCAGTATAAATGGCTGAGTCCTGTGTACGGCCAAAGTGTAATGATTCCTGGCCTGACAGTTGACTTTGGGACCTATGTGCGGAGTACCCTTTCAATGGTCCTTTGTACATGTTGGGCCCTGGACGGTACGGGATAGTACCTTGGAATCTATGTGTAATCTGATTGATGTCAGTTAGGATCTTTCTTTAGTTAGGGGTGTACAGCAAATCTAGCGAGAACCTTACCGGTTGTTCTGTGTTCTGATTGGCTGAGACCTCAGGTGGGATTGCGTTGGATTCCTCTGTGTCCAAGGTGACATAAGCTAAATGCCTGTTTGTCACCATAGCCAAGCGAATACCCCAAGAATGTGAAGTTATTTCTAATAACCAAACATCCTCACTTCAGGCCCTGGTTTTGGACAGCCATATCCAGTAGACCGGCTCGGCGGCCGGCGGCAGCACCCCGGTGGAGCACACGGGGTACGGGCGCCGGTCAGCCTTGACCGCTGGTTGGCCCACAATGTTTCCTTGACAGGTGGGGCCCGCCGCCCCCCCCCTCCCCCGCCGCTTCACCCCGAGACGGCCGCCCGTCTTGGTGTTGCTCGAGCCCCCCCGCCGCGCCTGCGGCGCCCTCCTCGGCCGCGGACTACCAAGTCCCCGCCTTGAAGGAGCGCTGCCTTGCCACCAATGACGTCGTCCACCCCTTCACTAATTTGGAGGAGTTGGCCGGACGACGCCCTTTCTCGGTTGCGGTACAACGCGGCGGTCAGTGCCGACCACCTTTCGCCCCCTGTTGCTGAAGACCCCTGACCTGGCGGTTCGGGAGCTTCTGCTGGCGTTCTGTAACTGTATTCTGCTCTCTGATGAGCCTCCGCCTGCTGAGTCGGGCCGGCAGACGGCCATCCGAGTCATGCTGTACGTACAAGAAGGGTTCTGCTGCCGACCCCGGTAACTATCGGGGTGTCTGCCTCTAGAGCGCTGCGCTGAAGGTCTTCATATGCGCATGATGCTGCACAGGCTCCACGCTGCGCTGGACCCACACCTGGGTGAGTCTCAGATGGGTTCCCGTCGTGGCCGTAACACTGTCATGGCTGTGTTTGTCGCGTGCCGGCTGGTGGAGGAGGTGTGACGCATTTGCCCTGATGGTTTTCCGCTGGTCTTCATTTTGTTTACTACATCAAGGCTTGCCGCGATCAGTGGCCCAACTACATCCGCCACAAGACCAACCCCGAGAAGCCCCAAGTGTACTGGCGGGGCGCGGACCTCTATGTCAACAAGAAACTGTGGAAGCCCCCGCGGGCTTCCCCGGGATAGAGCACTCCAGCTAGTTGTCTAGATGGGGGCACTCGATGATGGGATAGCTTAGGCATTACAGCACTTGAAACGATATTAGCGCACAGCGTTATAGTACCTGCAATCAGCTCTGGCACCTTGTGGCCATCAGCTTGCGCCTTAATTAGCCGACGTCTTGAGCCCACCTAACATTTGTAGCATAAGCTATGCGTCAGCCTACCTATGGTATTGCACTGGTTGTATTGCACCCACAGTGTTGCGCCCCGGCATGATGCACCATGCCGTGGAGAGAGCGCTCTGGGGCGGCCTGCCCACTTGCGGCAGTGAGAGAAGCTAGGGCGCCCTCCCTCCTTCTCGCTGTGTATATAGGGTTGAAGGTTCCTTTACTCTGTATTGGCACCCACGTGACGCAGTCACGTGCTTATTAATTAATTAATCAAGGCTTTCGACACGGTCTTCTGGGAGGCTCTTTGGGCCATCCTAGCTCTGGATCGCCGATGGACGGCGTGCAACCAGCATTTATTGCTGCCATTCGCCGGTTGTATGAGGGTTCACATGCAGTAGTGCGGACTGCGGAAGGCACCACCCCAGGTGCATTCCCCCTTCACCACGGGGTGTGGCAAGGTTGTCCTGCCCCCATATAGATCTGTTCATTATTGTCGTGGATCACGTCATGCCGGCGCCAGGCACGTGCGCTTTACCGCTCGAGCCTGGCTTGGACATCCTTAACGAGCGCCAAGAGGGCGGAGGTGGCCCTAGTTAATCCCGGCTGTCCGACCTGATTTATGCGGATGATACCACCCTCATCGAGCACCCCGAGAACATTCAGACCTGGCTGGATTGTCTGGGCTTGGAGGCGCGGGCGGCGGGGTTGGAGATTAGTGTCAAAACCGAGGCGCTGGTGATTGGGGCTACCAGTTGCCCGCCACGGCCGCGGCTGCTAGATGGGACGGAGGTCCCTTTCCGTGATCGCTTCAAGCTGCTGGGGAGCATGCTCCCCGACACCGCCGACGATGTGGACACCCGCATCGGCCTGCATGGACGGGGCCAGGCTCCGCTCGCTCAAAACCTACTTGCACTCGAAGGACCTGGGCGAGGACCGCAAGCGAGCTAGTGCTCTTCAAGGACAGTCCTGGTCCTCACAGTGCTCACCTATGGCGCCGAGGCATGGACGCTCACAGACAAGCTGGTCACCCAGCTGGACGGCACGGTCTACAGGATGCTCCGACAGGTCCTGAATGTAGGGTTTTCCACACATAGGTCATTAGAGTCTTTGTGTAAGGGTATGCCGCAATACGGATGAGATATTAGGCAGCGTAGGATAGCATTTGCTGGACATCTTGCTCGCACCAGTCAGGTAGACACCATGCCTCGGTCTGTCTGGCCCCCAGCGGCTTGGCCAGCCGGGGCGGCATATCCTGACCTGGCCTGGCCCCAAGGACATACCCCGACGGGTTGGTAGACCTGCATGCCATGAACTGTACAGATCAGTCGCTGGCCGACCTAGTGGTCCCAGCCCAGTTTGAACATCGCATTTCCTCCCTCTCTCTTGCTTGGACAGCTTTGCAGGCCAAGAAGAGGTGGCAGACCATTGTCCAGGCCCACACGCCAGCCCCTGTGGGCAAGCCCCCCCACAAGGAGAATGGGGCGCTTTGCTGAGTAGAGTAGCTAAGATTTTATAGATTTGTTTAGAGTCAGCTCAGTTAGGTTTCACGGCTTCGCTCACCCACATCCATCAAGCAAGGGAATAAGTGCTACGTGATCTCCCAACCGAGTCATGTTATGAAACTTTTAAATCCAGTTGACAGGAAGTCTTGTGTCTGTACGAGCAAGCAGAGAGACTCCCGACCAAAAGGGGACCATAGCTCTCTACTGACGTAGTACATTCTATTATGGGAACCCTACAGAAGAGAACCGACCACACTCAGTTGACCCCTGGAGAATACAAGGGTTTTCCTCTGTCTCTTGGGATTTGATAAGTCCGTTCTGTCTTTAATGACAGGAGGTAAAAGATCTGGTATATTTAGTGGAGCAGAGGCCACCATTTTATTCTGATACAAAGTGACTATGCTGAGCTAATGTTATGCCCAGGCGTGCCATAATGCCTGAGCTATCCCATCTCACTTGCCCTCACCTAGACAACTAGCTTAAATGCTCTATCCCGGGGAAGCCCGGGGGGCCTTCCACAGCTTGTTGTTGACATAAAGGTCCCTGCCCCACCAGTACACGTGGGGCTTCTCGGGGCTGGTCTTGTGGTGGATATAGTCGGGTCACTGGTCGCGGCGTTGCTGCTTCTGGGCCTGCGTCAGGGCATCGTCAAGCGATCAGGGGGAGTTTGCCGGCTTCGTGCGGAGAGAAAGCCCGGGCTCGGGCTGCGATGTTGCTGAAGGTGAGGAGCACTGGCGGGGGGCCAGCCTTGTCCCGTGAGTGGGGCAGGCGGTGGGCACCGCTGCAGACTGTGTGGTTCCTTGCAGCTCCATGTGCCCCAAGAGCTGGCCACTGAGCTCGTCGAGAAGAGAGTCTGGGGTCTCCCCCGACTGAATGTCGAAGCACCTGAGGATGACGGGGCAGCGGCGGCGATCCCGATCAGGTGCCTCGAGGCGCTTGTCTTCCAGCTCCTGTAGCTTGGTGGTGATGGCGGGGGTGGTATAGAGGTTGCCTGCATGGCTCTTGAGCAGGTCCGCGCCCAGGATGCGCGAGTGGAGGGCCGGTCATCGCGGCCTGTTGGGCGGCGATGGTGGCCGTCCGCTCGGTGATCTCGGGGGCCTGCGTGGCCACCTTGGTAGCAACTGCCTCCAGCTTCACGAGGCCTTAGCCAGTTACTCTGCCTTCCACCTGGTTGAGGCGGGCGGTCACAGTGGCTGTGGCCTCGGAGACCTTAGCGGCCTGCATTACTGGACCCAAGGCACCAGGTGGTTGAGCACCAATGGCACCTTGTTTGCCAGCGAGCAGACCAAGCCGACTGGCCATTCCCCCAAGCCGACTGGCCATTCCCCCACCGATTACATGGAAAGACTGGCGCGTCTCAAGACAACCGACGTGCTGCCCGCCGCAACCGCCGGCTTGCCTGCGCGCCTCCACCGCTGGCATCCGCGCCATCCCCCGCCCCAACAGCACCCTCCCCACCCTTGGTAGCCGCTGCTGCACCACCACCAGCGGCATTCGTGCCACCAGCGGCACCAGAAACCCCACCAGCGTCAAGGCCAGTAGAAGACCCACTAGAGCTAGTGGCACCGTTGCCTCTGCCACTGCTGACCCCATCCACCGTGGTAGCGCCTACACTCCCCTCAGTTCGCTGGCCACCCACATCATCCCCCCCTGCATCCTGCGCTAATCGCCCGCCCGGGACCGCCCCTTGCGTTCCCGCCAATGTAGTCACCCCTGGCTGCGATGCTGCCGCCGCAGTCACCCCACTGTCCGCCTTTTCATCTGTCCCCGCCACGGCCGCCGAGGCCTTGCTCACCAGAGGCACGTCCACTGCTTCTTCACCCAGGTTATTGGCACCTTGTTGACTGATGCCCGCCCTGCCTTGTTCGCCAGCGGCTGCCCTGACTTGTGGAACAGAGGACGCTCGCCCCTGGCCTCGTCGCGCACGCATGGCCGCGATCCTTTCCCGCATCATCTCCGCGGGGGTGACCTTGGGCTGCTCCTGCCCCGCGGGCGTGGCCTTGCCTTGCGCCTCCTGCGGCGTGGAGGCAGCCTTGGTCAGCGTCTCCGGCGTAGCAGTAGTGGCCTTGTCATCTGCCTCCTGTGCTGTGGCAGTGGCCTTGGCCGGTGCCTTCTGCTCCAAGGTGGTTTGCCCAGTGATGACAGCGCCGCTTGCACCAGAGGGCGACGCCGACGCATCCTTTGGCACCCCACTTATAGACGACGATGATGCACCCTCACCACCGGACAATGATGATGCGACGCCCTCGGTACTTGCCGATGATGCTCCACCCTCGGTTGTTGTTGATGACGATGCACCCTCGATCGCCGATGACGAAGGCTTCTCAACCGTGGACAACAACCCAGCCTTGTCGGTTAGCGACGAGCCAGCCTTGTCAAAAAGTGCAGACCCATCGTTGCCGATTGGTGACGACCCATCCTTGCTGGCGGCTAACGACGCATCCTGATCATAAGCCCCCTCCTTTGTCTCTATAGAGCCCCCTGCCCCCTGGACCGTAGCTGCCGCGGATACCGGCCCCCCTTGGCTGCTCTCTACTGTGTCCGCGCCGCGTTTTGCAGAATTGGCGTGGAAGAACCCCCGCTTGCGAGCATCCACCCGCAACCGGTTGTGCAACAAGCCCGCTTGCTTGGAGCCAGAATCGGCCGATGCCCCGTTGCTATTACCGGCTGTGGACCCAGACCCCTGCCCCTGCCCCAGGGCTTGGCCCTCCCCTTGCCCGCCCCACCCTTGCCCTCCCTCCCCTTGCCTGTCCTTTCCTTGCTCGGCGCCTTTGCTGCCACCCGCCGGCACGGAGCCCTGCCCAGAGGGAACCTCGTCACTGCTGCTGTCATCGCTGCTGCCAGCCTGAGCAGCCGCCGCTGATGAGGAACTGCTGGCTGCTATCACTGTGGCAGCCCCTGGCCTTGTTGATGGCTGCTCTTGCGAATCAGAGACATGACCGGGCGTGGACCGAGTGACGTCCGCGGCATTAGTGGCAGGCGTCGTGCCACTAATGCTGCCTCCCGTGGAAGCAGAACCCTGCTCCTTGCCCTCGGCTTGCGCCACACCATGTGACAGGACCCCTTGTTCTGAGGCTCTTGCCAGTGGAGAGCTACCGCTGCTGCGGCCCTCCCTTGCTCCCCCTTGATCGGAGGGCATCGCGAGTGCGTCCGCTGGCATGGACCCCTTCCCTGTCGACCCCGCCGCGCTGCCAGCCACAGCATCGCCCGCAGGAACGCCCGCGCCCTCGCTCACACGCTTGGTGGCCCCTTGCCCAGAGGATGCAGCGGGCGCCTTCCCGCCATCCGCTGCGGTCGCACCAGCATCCGTCATCGCAGCAGCAACTTCCCCTTGCACCACCACAGGCACGGGGAGTGATGAGACGGGCATGGCGGATGTGCCAGTGCCAGTAACCGCTCCACCTGCACTGCCTAGCCCCCCCGCCAAACCAGGTTCGGGCGTTGCCCCCCCATCCACAGATTTGCCCCCAGGAATGCCAGTGGTCACCGCCGGCACTCCGCCCTCCATTGCCACCATCGGTGTGCTACCGCCGCCATCCGCTGACCCTGTTGGCAGGCTGCTACCAGTCGCCACCACTGCCGCCTTATCCTTGCTCGCTCTACCTGCACCCATGCCCAGGCCACCCTCGGCATCCCCGCCCTTGGCTGCCCCCTCCGGCACCAACCCCCCAGGGGTTGCACCACCCCCGCTACGGCTCGCAGCCCGGCCTGCCCCCTGCCTGCGACCCCACACAGACATCCCCGCCGTGCGGTTGGCTGACGAGCCGCGCTCGCCAGACCTGTATGTCTGCACCCGCTGGCCGCGAGCAGCTAGCCTCTCCAGCGCCCGCAAAAACGCCTCTGACGGCGGGGGGGGCGCTGACGATGCTGCAGACGTCACCATGCCAGCAGCGTCCGAGGAAACCGACCCATCAGCCTGAGTTGACCCCGATTCCGCCCCGCCCGCACCAGTCGCAGCCGTCTCCTGTACTGCAAGCACGTTGGCCAGCACGTCTGCCGGCACATCTGCCTGACCACCAACCGGTGCCGAGTCTTGCCCCGCCTGACCTTCCACCCCTGTCATTGCCGCCTGCGCGTCCACCGCCCCACCCTGGCCAGCACTCTGGCTGGAACCCTCGGCCCTGCCCCCCTGCGACCGTGGCCCGCCACGCCCCTGGCCCTGCCGGCGCGACCGCTGGCCCAGCTCTCGCTCCCGCTGCCTCGACCCGTGGCCCAGGCCCTCAAAGTCTCTTGCAGGTTCCAGCATAAACTTCTTCTTGTCCCCCGTGGGACTGCTGCTGCCACCATCACCACGCGCGCCGTTTTGCCCAGACCCAGCGGCCCCGCCCTGGCTTGCTGCGACCGACTCGCCAACAGTCGCATCCGCAACAGACCCACTCGCAGCGACAGCCTGGTTCGGGGCACCCGGGCCAGAGGAAGAGGCGGGTGAAGTGTCCGCAGAACCCTGACCCTCCGCGCCTGACACAGCTTCGTCGTCCTTTGGCGATGACGCCAGAGCGGATGGTGACGGAGAATCCACCACGCCTGACGCAACGGCCGGCTTGCCATCCACACCGCCACCGGCACTTGCTGCCGTCACCGCGGACACACCCTTGCGCCCGCCATTCGTCATCGCTGCCTGCTTGCCACCATTCGTCACCGCTGGCTGCTGAAACCTGTCTTCCGCCTCCACAACCCCCGGGCCATCACCTGTACCACTGGCCACGACATCACCAGAGGCGCCGCCAGAGACGACATCATCGCCAGCAACCACCGCGCCACCACGCGCCTGCCCCGCCGCAGCCACGTGCCTCTCCTGCAACTCCTTCATGACCGAGAGGAGGCCCACAGGGGGGATGACCACCCTGGAGCCAGGCCCAGGGAGGGCCGCGCCCGCTGCCAGCGTCCCTGGGACAGCGGCGGCAGAGCCCTCGGAAGGCGCCCCCGACGGAGCCGCTGCAGCACGGCTGTCACTTTGCGAGGTGATGTCACCACCTGTAATGGCGTTGTCCTTGCCGGCGTGGTTAGCCCCCGCTTCTCCTTTTGTTCCCCCTCCCGAAACAACTCCCTTTGCCGGAACAGCGCCATCTGACTGTCCGGACACGTCGCCCGCGATGCTGGCATCATGCGCGCCCCCCCCCACCTCCTCCTCCGCGAGTCTGCCAGCACCAGCGGACAGGCTGCCAACACTTGCCCCATCCAGTCCTCCTGCCGCCGCAATGCCACCATCCGCCGCCTTCCTCGTGCCCCGTGCGGTGACTTCTTGCAGCTGCACAGGGGTTCCCCCGGCCTTATCTGCTGCCCCCAACCCAGTCTCTCTCTCCCCGCCCGGGGCGGCCCCGCTCTCCCCCCCGTCTGTGCCCTCCTGCTTCCCCATCCCCCTCCCTTTCTCCTCCGCCTTTGCCCCCTTCGCCCCATCTTGCCTGACCACTCCGCCCTGTTCACCTGCAGCAGCCACAAGACCTGGAGCGCTATCACTACCCTCCGTCACCTTGACGAGCTCCTCATCATGGCCAAGGTTCACCATATCCGACTTGGCTGCCGCAACCTTGTGCATGATCTCACTAGCGGCAAGCCGCTCCTCCTCCTCTATGCCCTCCTCATCCCCTCCCTCCTCCCCACCCACAACCACCGCCTCTGCACCTGGCAGCACCTGCTCCCTCCCCGAGACACCGCCTAGTGTGCTGGCCTCCTTGGCCCTGCCCGCTAGCCCGCCATGGCGACTGCCATCCACCACCTCCTCCTGCTCGGCCAGGCCGGCGGCACCCTGCTCTGCAACCCCCTTGACCTGGTCATTGGGTCCCCCCGCACCGACCAGCCTGCTGATGCTGGTGCCTTCTTGCCTCGTGCTGCCATTGGCACTCTTCCCAATCGGCAACAGCGCCGCCTCTTCGTCTCCTTCTTCTCCTTCTTCATGAGCGTGATGGCCTTCCTCCTCTCCTTCCTCATGTCCATGCAGTTCAACCCCTTCCGCTGCTCCTTCCTCTCCTTCATGTCCCTGGTGCCTTTCTTCTTCTCGTTCCTCCTGCACCTTCTCCTCCCCCTCCCCCTTGCCCCCGCCGTCACCGTCCAGCGCCCCAGTACCATCCCCCCCAGCAGCGGCTCCCTCTCCCAAGGCTGCCCCCCGGCTGCCACCCGTGACGTTAACAGCAGCCCCAGAGACCAGCACACCCTTGCCGGCATCCCAACTCACGGACCCCTCTCCCTCCTGGCTCCTCATGCCCTTGACGGCACCTGAGCTTTCTTCCGGCATCGCCCCACCGCCAGCTGTCGCCACTTCCTCTCCAACACCATCACCGCCATCTACGGCCAATCCTTCCAACCCCACCCCTGCCTCTTTCCCAGGTCCCGCTTTCTCCAGTCCAGCTGTCGCTGCCACATCAGCAGCACGCGCCTCGATCAACTCAACGTCCACGCCCTTCCCTCCCACGCCAACTCCCACAACTCCGCCCGTTGACTGGCTCCCAACAAGCACCGACTCCACAGCCTCTTCCGCAGACAAGGCTTGCACGCCGCCCCCTGCTCGCGACCCAGCACCAGCAATGTCCCCGGGCTGACTCAGCCCCTCATCCTTGCCCTGGCGCTGACTTAGCCCTTCGTCCTTGCCCCTCGCCACCTGGGGCAGCTCGTCCACCTCGGTCACCTCCTCCACCAGGTCCACTGCCGATTGGCCCGTGACGTCTGGAAGCTGTTCCGGCAGCAAGACCTCCGCCCCGAGCGATGTGTCATCCAGATCCAGCAGGTGCGGCTGATCCATGTCACCATCCTCACCCACGACCTCCAAGCGGCCCCCACCCCCACCCCCACGCGGCCCCTCCTCGTCCTCTCGCTCCCCAGCCCTTAAGTCAACCCCCCCACCCCCACCGGCCGCCGCAGCACTGCCGTCGACCAGCGGCCGCGATTCCGCCTTGTCATCGCTAACTATGGAATCCGCCTCGGCCACCTGCTCTGCATCATAAGGGGGCTCGTCCCCACCACCGCCAACATAAGCCACCGCGTCATCGGCCTCCAGGTGTCCTTCTTGGCCATCGCCCCCCTCCACCACCTGCTCCAGCTCCTGCTCTCCCTCCAGTGCTTGCTCTCCCTCCTGCCCTTGGCCTTGTTCAGAGTCAGCAACGCTCTGCTCCTGGTCTGGCTCCTGGTCTTGCTCCTGGCCCTCCTCTTGTTCTCCTTCCTGATCCGGCTCTTGACCCTCCAGCTCTGCATCACCCTCTCCCCCCTCTTCCGCAGCCCCAACCTCGTCATCACCCCCATCCCCCACCCACCCCTCCTCCTGGGGGCCGCCCTCTTCAACCCCATGACCCTCCCCATCCTCCCTCTGCCCCTCATCCCCACCCTGGCCCTCACTCTCATCGCCCCCAACATCCCCCACTTCCATAAAATCGCCGTCCTCTGGCCGCCCTTCCTGCTGCCCCTCTTCCCCCCCTTCTTCACGCCCACTTACTTCCCCATCCTCCCGGTGAGTGTCCTCAATATCACCACCGCCTTCGTCACCACCCTCCTGACCACCATCCCCCGTCACTAACCTTCCTTCACCGTCACGGACCTCCTCTTCACCTTTCTCATCCGCCCCCCCTTCCACCACCCCCAAGACGCCACCCTTCCCTTCTGGCTCCCCCCCCCATCCGCGTCCACCCCCCCTCCCACCACATCAACGTCTCCCCCTGCCCGCTCCTGGCCAACAACCCCCGAACGATCGTCATCATCCACGTCCTGAACATCCTTCACCCGTTCCTCCAAACCTGCCCACTCGCCACCCTCCTCCACATCATCCTCCACATGCGCCCGCCCCACAGGGTCTTCCTTCTCACTGGCGTCATCGGCATCACCACCTGCATCCCCGTCGCCGCCAGAATCCCGATCCCTATCCCCACCTCCCACCCCCTCCTCCTCCTCCGATTCCTCACCACCAACCTGCCCCCCCCCCCTAAAAACATCCCCCCCATGCCCCCGGTGGCCATCCGCCACCGCGCCCGCCTTGCCAGGGTGCACGCGGATCGCCTCCTCCTCGTCCTCGTCCTCCTCAGGAAGCTGCAGGTCGTCCTCAAGGCTCACCGCCGCGCCCAAGGACGACAACGGGTGTTGCGAACCCTTACCGCCCACAGAAGAACCGACGTGCGCATCCTGGGGGACAGCATCAAATTCAGGGTCCAATATACTCCCCGTGTGATGCCCAAGTGACCCACCCAGCCCACCCAGCCCACCCAACCCACCCAGCCCACCCAGCCCACCCAACCCACCCAGCCCACCCACATGGGCACCAGGATGACCTTCACTCGCCCTCCCCCCGTGCGAGAGGCCACCGCTGCCTGCAACCACACTGCTACCTTTACTGCCGCCATCCTCATCCCCATCCTCACGACCCAGAACCAGGGCACCGCTTCCCAAACGTGGGGCCGACCCGACAACACCCAAACCCAATCCAGCCCGCTCCAACTCCTCTTCCTTTTCCACCCCACCCTCCTCAACCCCCTGCTCGACAACCCCACCGCGACCCCGTGCGAGTCCCGCCACTGGAGCTCGTCTTTCGCACTCAAAAAGTCCACCTCGCCCAGCGCATCCGGGTCCCCGCCCTGCTCCCCATCACCCCCTGGACCACCACCACCCGCATCCTCCTCCTCGCCACCCAGGCCGCCAAACGAATGCCGGACACCCTCCTCCACCCCCTTATACCCGCCCCCCCCTGGAGCAAGGCTCCCAGGGGCATGCCCGAGGCTCCCTGGGACATGACCCAGGCTCCCCGGTGCATGGCCTAGGCTACCGGGGGCGTGACCTATGCCAGCATGGTGGCCTGCACCGCCACGACCCCCACCAGACCCTTGTTCGTGCTCGTCCGAGTCTTCCTCGGGATCCCTCATGTCCCCACCCAGGGCCCGCCCAGGGTCCCCCCCTCTGATTCCGCCCCCACTCGAATGACTGATCACAAGGCCAATACCGAGGCCCCCCGTGTCGCCACCTGGCGGCTTCTCGTGACCCGTCGGCCAGTGGGCGTGCGGCTGCTGCTGGCCCGTGATGCCGAGCCCAAAGCTCCCCCCCCCCCCGAGTCGGCATCGCTTCCCTCGGCAGTAGTGGCCGTAGCTGCTGCCTTCTCCCTGGCCAGCTCGCTCTTCCGCCTTAGCGTCTTCACGGGCACCTGCTTGCCGCCAATGGTTACCACCGACGTCCTCACCGAGACCAGGTCGTCTTCCTCCTCGTTGTTCTGCTGGCCACTGTGGGATGCACCCGTGACAGTGCCTGGGGCAGCACCCCCGACAGCATTGCCCGCGATCCACTGGTCGTCCCCGCCGGGGCGCATCCACACGTGGGGCGTGCCAGGGTCTTCAAAGACACGACTGCCACCGAAGGATGTCGTTGCTGTTGTTGCTGTCGCGGTCGTTGTGTGCGTGGGCTGGACGGTGACAGTGGCAGGGCTTGGGGAGAGCTTGATGACAGTCGGCGGCAGGGACCCTGGCGGTGGGGGGTGGGGGGGGGGTGGGGAGGGAAGGGCAGCGAGGGTGGCCAGGCGTCAGGAATGCGGCAAGTGATGGGAAGGAGACAGCATAAGGGGCATGGAGGGTGCGAGAGAACAGAGGGAGGGAGGAAGGGCAAGGAGGAGGGGGGAGAAAAAGGCCAATGTCAACAAGAATGGGCGAGAACAGGTGGAAACAGAGGGTGAGAGGGGGCAAAAGGGGAGAAAGGGCAAGAAAAGGACAAGAAAAGGGCAAGAAAAGGACAAGAAAAGGGCAAGAAAAGGGCAACAACAGGGCAACAAAAGGGCAAGAAAAAGGGCAAGAAAAGGGCAACAAAAAGGCCACGAGTTGCTACAATGGACGGAAAAAAGGGATCCATAGCCAATGAAATGTCAACGATAGCAGTCAGATACATGCCACGCACCGACATGGACTTGTTATGGAGGTGTGGGCCCAATGTTGTGTCCTAAATACTTACTAGAATACTGTACAGTATTGTAGAGACAATTACTACATTTAATGATAATATACAGGAAGACGCTTCAGGTTTGTCCTGTAGGAGGTTGCGCCACGGGAATATAGCAGCAGGGGGTGACACAGCCTTGGCAGTGCCTATTTATGCATGAACAGCAAATGAAAATTCGATCCGGCGGTACAAACCACTAGACATACCAGAAGACATGAAAGTTGGTATGGATGGCGGGAGAGAAGAGAGGGATGAGCCTAGGACGTCGGGAACCAGCCTGCCAGCAAACCAACCGGACAGAAGACATGCAGCAGCCTAGGCAACCTTCAAGGCATCCAAATGCCCAGAAATATCAAATATATTGTGCGTGCCATGGGCAGCAAAAAGAATGCGGGGAGGAAGCTACTTGGCAAAAAAGTTGCCTGGGCACACATGCTATCAAGGGAGCTAAGAAAGAGCCACATAAGAGAAAAAGGGATAGTCAGGGGAGAGGCAGCGACGGAGGGATGAGAGACGGCGGGAGAAAGGAAGAGCAAAGAGCAGGCCAAGAAGGAGGACGGGCAGCAAGCAGGAAGCAGACAGGGTGGGAGCGCGGACGGATGGCCAAGCGGGCAAACGGGGCGGGTGGGCATGGGAGTGCGCCGCGGAGCGGCCAAGTTTATACACCTCCAAAACGAGGATCTGGATGGTCTTGACGCCAGAAGAGCCTTGAGAAGTTGGCACCGTAACTAAAGAAGATCAGCGCGACGAAGATGAGGGCAGCCATTGCACGAAACGCTATACGTGTCCCGAAATACTTCTGGGGCCGGCTTCCCATGCCAGTGATGCGCCCGCGCAGGTTCCCTTGCGGAACTGCACGCCTCGGCACAGCCACGGTGGCTGTGGTGGACACCCGCGTCGGCTTCGGGGCACCTTCCCAGTCCGAACTATCCCAGTTATCATCCCAGCTACTGTCCCAGCCATCGCTGGTCTCGCTCGCCTTGGGCTTGTTACTGGCATCATTCCAAGAGCCCATTTGGGACGCACGAGCAGTTACACGGCTATAGCTTATGCTCATATTATCTCGCCTCCTGCCCAGCCCTTCTCCCCACCGTCAGTGACGTGGCAAAGCATATCATTAAAAACATGTTACGCTGCAAGGCCAGCATTCGCCTTTGCTCGGCAGAGGGACATGCCCACGTGGATTACACGACACGTCGAGTTCATGTTTCCACCTTGTACTTTCCCTGCTCTTCCCACCTATCCTAATCAGACGTTCTGAGCCCCACCATAAATTCTAAGTTCGCCTTTCAAGAAACCGTCAGCAAGAAGCATTGAAAAGGAAGTTCTTATGTAGGCGTGGTTTTGCGACGCCATAGCGACTCCCGAGTAAATGCGAAGTGCTGGCAGAGCAGAGCCCGGACTCTCGAGCCCTCCCGGCAGCCAAGCATTCGCGCCACCAGTGGTAGCCACTACAGTAGCCAGGACGCACCCACGCAGCCTCCCGCGAAAACGCAGAGGCAGGAACTCCGCAATTTCCGCCCTTGGGACTCTTGGTGCGGGGTGGCAACTAGGCATGCGGACCATATTTTTCAGACTCATGATCTGGATGCGCATCCAGACTCACCCAAGCCTATTGGCGCGGTACTCCAAGCAGGTCCGTAGCCTGCATACAAGGCTCGCCTGTCGGCCTGTGGGCCTGCGGGCGCGTAAATTACTGGAGTTACACCGTCCGCATTGGAAGTTTTAAATAAATAATTAGCTTCTGGAAAATGTTCTGGCTGAAAACCATAAAAAAACAAAAGAAAATTAATTAATTAACTCCGGGGGCTGAGGACTGGACTCAACAAACAAACAAACAAAATTAATTAATTAACTCATGTGGGCACGGGGTCGTCGCCCTGTGAGAAAACAAACAAACACTTTATATTATATAATATAAAGTACATAAAACCTTCGAAAATACCTTGGACAGGCGGGGAACATGAAATATCGTGAAAATCGAAAAAAACCCGCGAGACGCAGGCCGAGCGCGGGGTGAGGCGCGAACCAAGTGAACCGCTTTTGCATCCAGCAATCCACGCTCTACAGTACTGCCTCGGCAGGGCACTGACGTCGGTCGGTACTCAGTAGAGGCTGATGAGGCCTGAGCGTGTCTACAGATGTACATGTAAGATGTACTACACCGTCCGCATTGGAAGTTTGTTATTATGGGTCAATTTTTGCCGTATTTGCATTACGAATAACCCTGGATTGTTTGTTGGGGAGCCAGTTAGAGTCCCGGCGGGTTTTTATTATTTAATTAAAACCTTTTGTTTGTTTGTTTGTCCTGCAGCCGTTCAAGGCACGTGGGTACTTATTTAATTAAATTTCTTTTGTTTGTTTGGTAGATATGGTACACGCCGTCCCCAACCCGGCCCGGCGGCCCCCCTTTCGGCGGCCACAGGCTATAGTCGGTCACTAGTCAGTGGAGGTCTCAGGTCAGTGATACCCTATTTAATTGCTCAAGGCCCATAAGTATCGCACATGAGTAGTACATCTTACATGTACATCTGTAGACACGCTCAGGCCTCAGCCTCTACAGAGTACCGACCGACGTGCCCTGCCGAGGCAGTACTTAGAGCGTGGATTGCTGGATGCAAAAGCGGTTCACTTGGTTCGCGCCTCACCCCGCGCTCGGCCTGAGTCTCACGGTTTTTTTTCGATTTTCACGATATTTCATGTTCCCCGCCTGTCCAAGGTATTTTCGAAGGTTTTATGTACTTTTATATAATATAAAGTATTTGTTTGTTTTCTCACAGGGCGACGACCCCGTGCCCACATGAGTTAATTAATTAATTTTGTTTGTTTGTTTGTTGAGTCCAGTCCTCAGCCCCCGGAGTTAATTAATTAATTTTCTTTTGTTTTTTTTATGGTTTTCAGCCAGAACATTTTCCAGAAGCTAATTATTTAGTTAGAACTTCCAATGCGGACGGTGTACTCATCGGTGCGATACTTATGGGCCTTGAGCAATTAAATATGGTATCACCGTGGTCCGCCGGTTTATCTCCTCTTGGAACCTGGCTATGCGTCGTTACTGGCTCCTGGCGACGGAACAACACAAAGTATGGGACCCGGGCCCTAACAATGACACCCCCAGCCCACTGGAAGTCTTCCATGCACTCATGGGCATGAACCAGGTCTTTACACTTATGCCGGATGACGATATATCTACAGTACACTGGCTACCTTGGTCGCAGGGCGCGCCTTATTAATGCGGGCACCCCAATTTAGGCACAACTAGGCATTTCAGGCTATTTTTGGCATACCTGGGTCACCTTAACTGTTATATGGAAATAAACTAACACCCATTTCACCGGAAAATATGGTATCACTGACCTGAGACCTCCACTGACTATCAAAGAGACAATGACCAGCGCAGGCCAGAAATCGGGAGAATCCGGACCATGGTAGCTCGAGCCTGCCGTTATCTTTTCCGCGTTTTCGAGTCGTTCAGGATGATGAAGATGAATGGTGATGGAAATGTGTATCCTTGTGCATTGACTAAATTATGGCTGGCTTACGTGTGGAGCGACTAGATGACCTAGACGGTGGGGCCGGAAACAGCATGCTTGATCAGGGCGTGTGTTTCTAGCCTAACTGGCCGGGAGTGTCTAGTGGTGAGCACCATTGCTGCGATCGCGGCTCTCCCACCATTTACGAGGAAATACCCGAGCGACTATAGCCCGTGTGGCCGCCGAAAGGGGGGCCGCCGGGCCGGGTTGGGGACGGCGTGTACCATATCTCAGTACCAAACAAACAAAAGAAATTTAATTAAATAAGTACCCACGTGCCTTGAAGGGCTGCAGGACAAACAAACCAACAAAAGGTTTTAATTAAGGGGACGGGACATGCCCGAATTTTTTGGCGCCAAAAAATTCGCGCCGGAACCGAAGGTCATAAATTTCACGTGCACGGTGCGCGCACCCCTTGCGGAAGTGGCCATGGCGACTGCGTTCAGGCGAAACTACCACACTAGGGCAGGCGAAATGCATAAATTTTACTCGAATCTAAAAGACGATGAGTTTATGATGTTAGTTTGTGGCGGACATCAGCTGGTTTACAATATCGCTGTTGTTTTTTTATGCCATCGGCATGGGGGGTAATCTGAATTTTTTGGTCGCGCGGAATAAAATAGAATTCATGATAGCGGCAGTAAAATCGCGGTTTTTAGGGTTATTTTGACCGTGAAGCAGGCGTTAATACCCTTTGCATCGATTTCTAAACCGAGCTGGTGCCTTTTGCCAGATTTTCGGCCATTATCGGTAAGTAATTGTTCAGACCTGCGCAGTGCGTGTCTGACCTGTCCATGGAAGAACGGCGGTTGTTGCGCGCCTGGGCGAGGGATTTACGAGGGCGAGGTACAGATTTGTCGCGAATGTTATCTGCTATCAGTGCTTTCTTCTATGAGCTCATCGTTCGAGGTTTTTTGCGTTCTTTTTGGGCAGTTTCCGCCAGCTATCTCGCCGTCGCTTGCCGTTGTGTTGTCGAATACCTGGCAGCTTTAGATTGTTTTCGTTGATGTCGTGATCAGGGCCGCTTCAGTCGCAGCCTATAGCTCTTCGGGAAGGTATAAGGCATTTCATAAAACGTGTTCCGGCAAGGATGTTGTGCGTATGGACGCTTCTTGTTGTGTGAGAGTGACGCACCCTCTCTTCGCAGCGGCATCACAGCGCTCATGCGTTGAAGGGCCGCCAATGGTTTCTTTGCATTTTATCGTGCAGGGATGGAAGTGTTTTAGTGATGATGATGTTGGAGATATTGCATTTGTGTGACTGCATGTAGATAGCTTGCACCAATGGTTGTTTGAGCTTTCCTATGTTATGATGATGTGACAAGACTACAATGTGCTGAGCCAACCATGGTTGACATGCATGACTGCATGCAAGCTATATATACCATGTTCCTACTTGGTTCCTTGCCCTCCATAGTCCCAGTTTGTCATCCATGCCGGGGAGGACAGTTTAGGAGGTGTTGTTGAGTTGATTAGCTTGGTTGTCATCAACCTTACACTCTAACCTAGGAGAAACATAGGAAATGCTGCTTAGGCATATTAGGGCTACCATCGTCAAGGCTATGAACATATTTACAAGGCTGGCCATGCTGGAGGGATGATGAAGACATATGAGGTGCGTGGCCACCCCTTCGTACATTGTAAACATACTCAGCATGGTTTTGGTGCATGTTGGATGGCATATGAAGTGGCATTGTGGGGTTACTAACTTACTGAGTGGTCCTTAGCGCCTTGTCAGGTGGTCATATAGGAAACCCATCAACTTGAGTAGTTCTTGTCACAATGACCCCCCACGTTGAGCATGCGTTGCCGTCAGCGTGCAAGAGTTAATTATGTGTGCTTTGGTCAGTTTGCAGATGTCCTTGATGAAGAAGGAGGTGCTAGTGTGGCTGAATGGTTACTCTAATTTCCTTGTAGAGTCTACATGGGTGGCCGTCTTGGAATGGTTGTAACTTGGGCAGTTCTTGTCAGAATGGCGTCAAGCCTTGAACATAGGAGGTACCGTATGTGCAGAGGTTGGCAGCATGTGGTTTGGCCAGTTTTTGCATGGTTTGGATGGATAAAGGGGTGTTTATGGTGTAAGATACACTAAAAAACCTCCCTTAGCTTCGTCACAGGTGGCTACCTAGGAAATCCATCAACTAGAGGTGCGCTCGTCAGAATGACCTGAAAATTTGGGGCTGCATGCCCCCCCACCTGTAATATTTGGGAATATATGGTGGAGCATGATATGATGTGTTAATGATTTGTTTTTTTTTTTTTTTGATTAAAAAAGTACCTATTTTGCGGGAAATCCATCAACGTGAGTAAACATTCTTATTTCTTGGTCCCAATTAGGTAGAATTTCTCAAAAGTGGGGGAACTATGCGGGAATATATGATTTGGTCCCAATATGTTTGCCCATTGTCCTAGGGAAAATGTGACTAAAATAGCGTCTTTTTCTATTTTTAGCGCCGGTGTATGGTGGGGGCTAGTACCCCCCCCAAGTGGCTGGAAAATTTTTTTAAAATCATATTTATGGTCCCCAATCATCATTGGATTTTTTGCACATGCATAGTTATGGTTTCCAGAAAAGTGCCCTTTAGGCATGTCCCCTCCCCTTAAATAATAAAAAGCCGGGACTCTAACTGGCTCCCCAACAAACAATCCAGGGTTATTCGTAATGCAAATACGGCAAAAATTGACCCATAATAACAAACTTCCAATGCGGACGGTGTAATTAGGCGCCGTAAGCTTGCCGTAAGTGCAAGACAGCAGACCCCCGGCAGCCATGGCGGGAGAAACATTCCGGATATTGCCGGGGGCGGCATGGACATTTACCTAAACGTAGATCGACGTTTCAATACCTTGTTTCTAAGCACGCCAGTCAGCGTTAATTTCAATCCGATAGATAAGGCATTTTATCATGGATTTTCTCCAGAGCTTGACAGTATTTGTCGTGGAAGACTGGTCCAATCCAGTAAATTGGTCCAATCCAGTCCAATCCAGTAAAGTGTCGGCATTACTATCGATTGTTCCTTTGGATTGCTGCATTTGCCAATTGAGCTTCACTTCGAAGAGTGATATTGCCTTGTTATGTTGCCAGGCGGAGCAAATGTTGCCAGGCGAGTTGCCGTCGACTGTGCTCGCCATCACCTTGCAACACTTGTAAGTACATGCAACTGGCGAGCGGGGTTGCTGGTGTTCTTTTCTTTACTGCGAGCTGTCTTGGTTCTTCTGCGTTGTGCATTGTTTCTCGATGCATGTAGGAGCGCGCATATAAGCGGGCTTGCTTTCTTTGGGTCAGGTCCCGATAGTGCGTTGTCAATCGAGGGAGCCCATCATAATTATTTTTATTTTTTATTTTTAAGCAGGCGTGCTTGTTGGGTATGGTTATATACTTGTGGTTATATACTTCATACTTATGGCTATATACTTTGTAGTATTGTTCGCTGCCGAGCAGCCATGGCTGTCATGGCTGTCATGGCTGTCATGGCTTTCATGGCTGTCATGGCTGTCATGGCTGTCATGGCTGTCGTGGATGTCGTGGCTGTCGTGGCTGTCATGGCTGTCATGGCTGTCATGGCTGTGGTAATAGAACATGGGCCTCTGTTGAGAGGTCACGTAGCATTGACAGTGCTGTACACAATGTGCGGCAATTTTTGGCAGGTCGCCACCATTCATCGTCTGAGTGGCCCCCACCCGCAATCAGCCTCAACTAGATATCTAGGTACTGGGAGATTGGGGATGTGATATCGTCTTTGTTGTAAGTGCTCGCTGTGCTTGCTGCATGTGTGCTGGCTTGTGTTGGCATGTTGCTGGCTTGCTGGCTTGCTGGATTGTCTAGACCCTCCTCAGTCGAGACGAGCCTGGCTACATCAAAGAAGGACATGGGGCTCTCTTTAGCAAAGTCATGGAAATTAAGCCCCAAGCTTTCAGGGGTAAGGGCCTTAGGGGTGATGAGATCACGGGCAGGAGGCAACTTAGAATCATTGTACTCTACCCCTTTCAGGGCTGCCACCATAGTCAAGGAGAGGCCCCTAGCCCGGTATCCAACTCACTGCTATAAATATCAGTCAGTTAGCACTTGCATGGCATCATAATGCCCACAAACCAACCTAATTATTATTTATGGTCCATACTAGGACCAAAGCACACACATATATGGACCTCCTTGGGGGTCATGTCATTGGTCATATTGCAATGTCCTATGGGTGCTAAATATAGCACCCCCTGGCAGGGGGTGCGCAGGGTGCGAGACAAGAGACACATATAATGCAATATTGGATGTCAAATCACGTTTGTTGGTCCTGGTCTTGCCAAGGCAGTTGAATGGGAAGCCAGTAAGGGCCTCTGAATACTGACATCATGGGTGTCCCAGGGACCCAGCTGCAAGCTCTAAAAATAACTGCCCGCTACAAATAGCGGACAGTTTGGCTGGTGACGCTTGCTAGCATTACAAAGCCAAATTCTTATCCCCTAGCAACAAAAAACATCATGGATGATCAAACATGCTAATTACATCCTGTCCAGGCTGCAGAACATCCATCATAGCATATAAAGATAGGTAACCACGCCTATGCATAGTCACATTTGTACGTATCATAGCATGGTAAGGGCACACCCTTGAAACCACACAAGCCAAACACGATGCTCACTTTTTTCTTGTGCTGATGCTGTAATAAACAAGTGCAAGTAAGCCTAGCTCAATGACAATGCTAGCTAGTGCTCCCTGTATGCTGGGCTTTATCGTACTAGCTGCTAACTGGCTATGGGGTGTCCTCTACTAACAAAACCAAAAAGCTAACCAAAACCTGGCCAAGATACCATCTTTCCAAAGAATGTAGGCAAGAAAACCCATCACAATACCATGCACAACATATTTAAGCATTACATCGATCGTTACTCTAGTATATAGGATGAAGACGCAGCTAACCATGAACAAAACGGATGATAAACTGGGCGAAATGGTTGTACCCAGCCACCACGACAAACCATTACATAAAAGTAGTAAGGAGGGAACTTTCACACCACGAAACCTTAATATTAAGTCCGGGATTACTTACCGAACGATAAAACCACTTTACCTCCTTCACGGCAGCGGCAGGCCGACTGCAAACTGCGCCAGGTCCAACTACCGCAAAAAAGGCTGTCTGACAGGTAGCAAGCTCATGACAGAAACGATGCCCCGAGGCTTCCCTGGCCCACAGCGCTGATGAACTATGCGATATACATCATAAGAAAGTTAATCGTTGCGAAATATTCAATGATAAAACGGCAAGTACCAAGTGCTAGCTTCATCGGCACCCCCGTGGTAGTGAACGCGTGTTGACGCAATAAAAACCAGCCCCAGATGATTGCGCGCCTCGCTAGAGGTTGCGCAATTACTAGGTCTATAGCATCCTTATGACGTATGAAGTGTGCCTACAAATTTTGGAACGAATCCATGCATCGACGCTCCTGCGCCAGTCAGTTTTCTGCACCGCCATGGCGGCAAATCTGCACGGATGTCAATATTTTACATTCACGTTTTCGTCCCATTGAACAGGGTACCCCCTGTACTTTGGTCAATAATAATTAGTCCCTGCGTACTTGTCAGAATGTAGTGATGTTTATGTACGGGACGTAGTACACATCTAGCTGAAGACGCCTGGCTAAAAATATATCAAGGAAATACCTACTGGCATTCGTGTTATATGCTCCCAACCAACTGTCCGCTATTTGTAGCGGACAGTTGGTACTGCCCGCTATAAATATCAGTCAGTACCATTTAAGCTAGTCGCTACATCAAGGGAGAAATTGTTTAATCTCAGGTAACCAAAGCCCGCTTGAGACAACTGTGTGCTACTAACTGACATGACCCCGGGTAGGGACAAGAATGGCTGCCCCAAAAGTGCTGGCCCCTCGTATCCCTCCACCACACACATAGGCGTCTCAACACCCAGGATCTCTAGTGGGATCTCCCCCAAGACCTTGTAAGACCCCGACCTAGCAAAGTCAGTGACCTGGGTCCACCGGGAGGGAAACAAGGGACAATCATCATCTACACAATACTCCCCAATAATGGAGACCTGGGCTTGGGTGTCCACGAGAAGTCCACACTGAAGTGACCAAGTGGCCGAGAGTGAGGAAATCACAGCGATGCTCGGGTCAAGCAGAGGTGGTGCACTGCCCATTGCATGCACAGGTTGGGTTGCGAAGGGAAGCAAGCCCCATGGTATTGTCTCGGCGCCTCAGCCCTAGCACAATCTTGTTCAGCAAACCACCACGCCCCCGGCTAGGCTGACTAACGGCAGCCGGATCCTGGCTAACGGCAGGAGTAAAGCCCGCCCTACTACCCTCGCGCAGGTCAGCAGGGGGCTCACTCATTACGCCTCGAACATCCTCCGCTAGAGCCCGCACGTCCCCACCAATGATCATCTACGTCACCATCGTCCTCGCTATTCCCCACAAAGACATCCATAGGTTCAGCTCTAGGCAGGCAGAGAACGAGGGCCGGGAGAGGTGGGAACATCACCTGGCTCTCGCACGAAGTGCGCCACGTCCGCGTACGTAGTAGTGGAGAAGTCGCTCCCATGCGCTCGTGTGCGGCAGGTAAGGCTTGAGTCTGCTCCAGGGAATGTGGTGTTGCTTGCCCTGCAAGGACACAATCGCCTTGCGTACATGCACGTCCACAGCCTCCACAGTGGCTGGGCCCTCCCATTGTCCCCTCTTGCCAAAGGAGCCCTCATCATGAATCCAAACCTGGTCCCCTACGCTATAGGCGGTAACCGGCCTACGCATATCCCTTCGAACTAGATCCGGCAAACTTTTGTTGCAAATGCTGTGCCCATGCATTCCTCTTCTACTTCAGGCAGGTAGTGGCCATGCTGCAAGCCCTCTGCAGTGATAACACAATTGCGTGAAGGCACTGAAAGGAGCACACGGCGGTTTAGGCATGCAGAAATATGCAAAGCCCACACTAAACGGGAATTAGCATAAGAACCAAGAGCAGCCTCACCGTTCCGCCTTGCAGCTTGTCTAAATTTCCTGCACAGACAGCACGTTCCACCAAACCTTGCCCTTCATGGTCTTGACGGCCCACTGTCCAGAGGTACTCAAACCCCGGCTTACTCTCAAAGCATGCGAACTGCCTGTCCATTTGCAGTGACTCAATAGGAGAGAAAAACGCAGAGAGAATGTCAATAGCCTCCGCCAAATCTTCCGCTGACTGACCCCGCAGCGGGATGACTGCTACATTATGAGCATACCTATCTATGGCTATGAAATAAGGGGGAAGCGCCCAGAACAGTACGTCGCCTACAATCTGCCCTTTGCATGCGGAGGGATGCTTAGCATGGTGGCGGGGAAGCTTTGGCCCAGTAGCCTGACACACAGGACAACTGATGCGCATAGCAATCTCGACATGCTGCCAAAAGCAGTCTGCCCCTGCACCCAATGCATTTGCAAATTTGTAAGCATTTGTGCCATGGCCAAATAATGTGTGCAGACGAGAGGCAATTCCGTAAATAGAAACAAGCTTTTCATTACCATCAGTTACGGGTACACTGTCCGATAGATCTTGTGCTGCCCCTTGCTTTGCATTTGCCAATGGCCGCTCCGCTGGGCTAGACTGCAGAACCCTATCACTGTCGAATACGCCCTGTCCTGGGCCGTCTAGTTTCCGGCTGCTGCGCCTGCTGCGCCTGCTGCGCTTGCTGTGCCTGCTGGGGACGATCCCCAGCGCATGCTCCGACGAGGCCTCCTAATGGGCCCGGCCCTATACCCTCGTCGGCAGTGGCATCCTTTTTCTTGTCCGGCTGCCTGCCGGACTTGCAAAACCTGGCCTTGTGGCCTGGCTTGTGGCACTTGCCACACAAATTGGTCGACAGAGGAAAATTCTTGTTGGCATTGCAGCTGTCACGGTTGTGGCCAGTGCCGGCTGGCACCTCGGGCACTTTTCGCGTCTGTCGCCCTCCCCAAAAACAGCACTGATGCTTGCTGTTCCCGCGGGCTTGGTGGCAGATCCCCTTCCCGCCGATTCCTGTGCCGCGCCACCGAGGGCGAAGGCCTTCCGGATTGCAGTAAAGCTGGTAGTCCTGCTTTGCAGCTTTTCCTTTGTCAGGACGGGTGCCAAGCCTTGGATACTGCTGTCAGTAATCACAGCACTGGCGAGGGCCTTGCCCAGGAAAAGCACGACGCTGAAATCATCTGGAAAAGTCAACGTAGTGTCTTCCAGCATCCTCTCGAATGCCAGTGTCGCCTGGACCGGGTCGCCCGACACCTCAAAAGTGAGGATCCGCATCATATCTTTGATCGACTTGAGCAGGCCCTCGGGCACCAGGAGTTCCTTCAAACGGCTGTAAAAGTCCGCCCACTTGTTACGCCTCGGGTATCTACCACTACCTCTACCTCTACCTGGCCTGATGCTATACCTAAACTAGTCAAGCCACCTCTAGTTAAACCCCTAGCGAAAGACGAACGAGACGATCCAGATCTCAATGCATTAACGTAAGTGTTGCTATAATACGCCATAAGCCATTTACACAACCCGTTTACTCCAGGAATAGAGGAAGGAAACACAACTACACTGCCGTGACCCAAGCCTATATGTGTTAATTCATTTAACACACGCCGAGTGAACACACGAGGGGTAGAACGTGCATAAATGGTCACCAACGGTCCAACACGCTCGGGCCGACATGGCCCTCACCTACAGATGCACCGGCACAGATACAGATGCACGCTGGTCCACTACATTCTACCAAAGGATCAGGACCACTAGTAAAGTACGCGGCGCGGCGCCCAAAGGCACCCAATGTACCACAGTACTGTTACGAGGACAATAGTGTCCCGGTAGGAGCTACACGTAAACCTAGGGACAACCGAGGCAAAAGACCTAATTTACGTCCGTAACTACAACGAATTGTTACGCGACGTAACACCTCCCCCCCCACAAAGGTAGGGAGCCCTCTCCCTACGCACAGGGAGGAAAACAAGGGGTAGGAAACCTAATGCACCCAGCACACACCAACACAATCGGCAGACCATCCAAGATACAAGGCACCAACGTATTAACTCGGTCTCCACCACCACGCCGGGAGGTGTAGGGTTAGCCAGCACCAAGCCTGGTGGTAGGTTCCCCTAACTGCCTGGAACAAAGTCCTTGCCGGGGGGAACGGCACTGGGCAGGACACACAGAGTAAACAAATCAGTACCAAGGACCAAGAACGACCAGTCAACTGGCCAGAACGTGAGGGCGACTCTATATACCGGAGGGACAACACCCTCAGGTCGGGCCTAAGGCCCTCTATCTAATGGCCATCCGTCTGGTAAGTACCACGGGAGGCCAGCAGGACATCCAGGTACGCCTGGTAGTGAGACACATCCTCAGCATTGTCGTGCCTATCTACAGTGAGGAAAACATCGGCCCACACGCCGTCAGGAAAAAGACCCAGGAAGGCCCAGTAATACCTATGCTGCGTAAGAACGACCTGGCCCCGGGCCCAGTCCAGGAAACCACAGGCAAAGAGGCGTAGGAAAGGCTCTACCGCGATCAGGCAGAGAGCCCGCAGGAGCAGGCGATGGTACCGGATCCGAGGGCGCATACCCGTCGGGAAAAACAGATCTACCAGGGGCTCCACGTTGGACGGCCACAACCGGATATGCCGAATCTCACGGGAGCGCCACCGACGGGCACACTGTCGCGACCCGAACGTCTCGAGGTAGTCGCTAGCCCGGGGAGGAGGATGACCCCGAGAGTCCAAACCCTGGCCCGGGATGGGCGCTGGACGACGGGCATCCCACTCTAGGATGGGCTGAAGGACCGTGCTGTACGTGGCACCCGGCACCGCAGGAAACTCTACCGTAAGGGCATCTGAGGCCATAATGCCCAGAGGCGGAGGGTAAGCCCACTGGAACCCGCCGTAGGTGTCCAAGTCATTGTGGCGCCTAGCCCAGCGATACAGGACGCGCCGAACCAGGATCTCACCCTGGAACACCGGATCAGCTAAAATAACCATATCGAAAGGAGGCCGATCAGTCTCAACTGGTAGGCCACGGTCCCGCGGCGCCCGACACACCTGGGAGAACCCGTAGGACATGGGCGAAATGGCAAGCTCGGCGGAGGCGCGCGGCAGGTCACACTGGCGGCAGGCGAGCGCAGACATACCGTACCCAAAGACAGGCGTGTCGCGCGACTCCGGAGTCGCATGCACCACAGAAGGGGCCCGATCCCGATCGCCCTCTGACAACTCCCGAAGGGAATCGGCAGCGCGGGTGGCGCGAGGGTCAGAGCCACTGGACCGAACAACCGCAGCCAAAGACCGCGGGGCCGAAGGGACAGGGGCCGACGAAGGGGTAGGAACCGGCACAGACGCAGACGGCGCCGGTACAACAGGGGGCCGCGTCGGACCCGATGCCGCAGGGGGTCGCGACGGACCCGCCTCCGCAGCTGGCGCGCCGGTCTCTGGGGGCGGAGCACCACCAGGCCACATGTTGAAAATAGGGCCCGTGGGGACAGGCAATCCGGCATACGACTGGTTACCGTCTAAGCTCCAGTCAGGCACCGGGATCCTCTGCGGAGGACCGCCCTCCCAAAGCCTGGGAAGACCGCCCGGGTCGCTGAAGAAACCCCGCGAGGGCGGCGCTGACGTGGTGGGCGGCTCGGACGCGGCGGCGACGGGCGCGGCCGCTGGGACGGCGGACTCGCGCCGAGGCGCAGGTACGTCAGTAGCAGGCGCAGAGGTAGCCGAAGGCGTAGGAGCCGCAGCAACAGAGGGAACCGCAGCCGCCGAGGGCTCGCGCGGCACAGACGGACCCGTAGACGTCGAGGCGACCGAAGGGGAAGGGGGCACAGCTGCGGCAGACACCCCACCTGGCGTGGCTGGAGCGTGCGCCTGGGCCGCCATGAAGGCCCCGAAGGCCGCCGTCAGGGACTGGATCTGCGCCTGCATCGCAGAAACTGTCGCCGAAAGAGGATCAGGCTCACGACCAGAGCCCAAAGGGGTAGGCTCCACCGATGCGCACAGGACCGACCTCGGTGAAGACGGGACAGGGGAAGGCGCCGACACTGAAGAGGAGGACGCCGCAGGGGAGGCCGAATACTCAGGAGAATACTGTGCCTCTACCGGCGCGTCCGTAGGAGTAGGGTCGCCCAATCCTACGCCCGCTGTCTGGTCTGCTATCTCCATGAACTCTACTGCCCGTAGAAGGTCGCAGGGGTTCTCATCTATTTCCGCATCACCCTCGGCCGGAAGCCAGGGGAACACATCCCGTAGGCAGGAGCGGCCCACAGGGGTAGAAAGGTAGGAAAACACCCGGGGCACTGGAGAACCGCAGCTATCTGTCCCAAGGCTGGACAGCTGGAGCCACATCTAACAAACAGTGCCCGGCATCGTCGAACCCGTGCAAAACAAGCTGGTGCGGTTCAGCAGGGGAGGGACCGTACCACGTGACCCCGAAGAGAGCAGCCCTGACTAAACCGCATGTTGGGCCTGGAGGGCCGGCTGCACGATGCCACCCGGAAACTGGACCGTGACACCCAGCGGCCCGGAAGGGCCTCGAAGTACAGCTCAGGGTCCGGTAGGGGCGGGGACGGCAGCGGGCTCTCAGCCGGAGGGGTAGGCTCTGACATGACGGCTGCGGAGGGGAGGGGACAACCAACCACCCGTCGACAGCAGACATAACATAAGAGAGGAGAAGGTCTACAACTAGAGCTTGTGCAGGGTTTTATATTCCTGCAGCAGGCGACTACACCCATCTAGCTCACTCTCCGTATACCAGACCTTATCTACTTCACTACGAGCATACATCCACTTCACTTTATACTGACGCTGGGTACCGCGGCCCTTTTTGATATCTCTATGGGCCACGATGCTTTCTACTTCGTCTTCTACTTCCCCAGTGTCAGGGTTATGCTCTAAAGGGGCAGGCGCTAGCTCTCTACCAGCGAACGTACTAGGGTGGTACAGTTTCAGCTGGCTTCTATGGAAGGTGTTTGAATGTGTCTGCCAAGAGGTAGGGATATCGACTTTATATAAGAAATTTCCTACTCTAGACAACACATGGAAGGGTCCTAAGAAGGCGGGCCTAAGTTTGACCTTAAGTTCTGCTTCAAACTTATGAGCAAAACGGCCAACACGGGGGCCTTCTACTAATACTAGATCTCCTATTTCTATCTCAGGTGCTCTTCTATCTAAGGAGGCACGCAACCTAGCAAGGTACTTAGACTGAGCTTTTTGGTACCCTGAGATCGCGTGGTCATGAGCAGTTTTCATTCTATCTAGTAAGGACTGTACACCTTCTACAGTATCTCGGGACACATCATCCTTGTCCCGTAGAGGACTAGCTAAGAGAGAGGTAGGGTAAGAGGCTGTCTACCAGTATCTAGGAAGAAGGGCGTATATCCATGCGCAGCTTGGGGACAATTGTTGAGGGAGAACTCTACCAAACATAAATAATCCTCCCAATCACTTCCCGAGCCATTAACATAGTGCCTAAGCGCTTCTTCCACTACCCTATTAAGACGCTCTACTAAATGAGAGGAGGAGGAGTGGTAGGCAGTACCGTAGGTAACCTTGGTACCGATGGCAGCGAAAAACTGCTGCCAAAAATCTGAGGTAAATAACTTATCCTTATCACTAATAAACTGCCTACTCAAACCATGATATCTGTATACATTATTGAGGTATAGGCGTGCGCAATCACGTGCTGTGAGTTCTAAAGGACACGGCACGAGATGGCACATACGAGTAAAACGATCTATGAACACAAGGATCTGGGCATTGCCCCTATCATTCTTTCTAAAAGGTCCTACAAAATCCATCATGATAGAATCCCACGGCATGATGGGGTCAGGCAAGGTCCTAGGTTCTGCTATCTGTCCTACGTTATTGGGTTTCATCTCCTGGCAAGATTGACAAGTTCTAACATACTCATCTACATCCTTATAAAGGGAAGGCCAGTAATAAGAGCGGGCTACTAGGTCCCGTACCCGTTTACCACCCTGATGAGCAGCTAAGTCATGCAACTCAAAGAGCAAGGAGGAGCGACAGATAGGAGGGACATACAGGCGCCATTGAGGGGGAGAATCTGCTATCTGCACATATAAAAACCCACCTACAAATTTACAAGGGTGCTTGCCTAATTGTTGGGGATGTGCAGCAATGGCAGCTAATGCTTCCGGCTCAGTGGCCGTAAATCTACTAATAAGACGTTCAAGATCAGAGGTAGGCATCGCTACAGAGGTATCCAGAACAGGTTTAAAGAGATCTCCTACCGCCTTGCCAAAGAGAAGGGGAGGTCCTAGAGGGACTATGTTTTCATAAGACTTTCCTGACCTAGTCGCTATATGGCTAAGCGGTATAGAAATTTTATTTTTCCCCTCCCCCCCCACCGAGGCCACGGGAAGGGCCTCACACGGGAGAGAGAGTCCTACGTGAGAAAGGAGATCAGGCATGCGAACAGCTGTATGAAAGAGGTAGGCATAGGATTCATCATCAGGTAGTTCACCATAAGGGGTTACACCCATAGTAGTAGGAACTAGAGTAGTATTGAGAACATCAAGGTCCTCGAAAAAGGAGTAATCTGCACGACGAGAGAGTGCATCTGGTACTATGTTATCTACACCCTTAACATACTGAAGTTTAAAAGGGGAAAACTGTGCTAAAAATTCCATCCAGCGCGCTTGCCGAGGGGTAAGGTTGGGTTGGGAGAGAAGATGGGTAAGGGGACGGTGATCCGTTTGGATAACTAACCTATAAGGATCTAGCTCACAGGGTTCATTCAGGCAGACATCAAATTGAGCACCTTTAAGAAAGTGCTGCCACGCGTGGCAACAATACACCACCGCTAAGAGTTCCTGCTGGTGTACGGGATAGTTACGCTCCGCAGGGAGCATTGTCCTAGAGATATACTCAATTGGCTGTAAGCCCTGACCCTGATCCTGGAGAAGGACGCCCCTATAGCTACCTTACTAGCATCTGTAGCTACCACAAAGGGTTTAGTAGTATCCGGTAGGATGAGTACAGGAGGGGAAAGGAGTAGGGATTTTAGACACTGAAAAGCCGACTGACATTCACTACTCCAAACAAAGGGGATATCCTTCTTTAATAAATGATTAATAGGGGCTGCTATAGTTGCGAAACGCGGGATAAAACGCCTATAGTAAGAAGCAATTCCTAGAAAACTACGTACACCTTTAACGTCGGTAGGAGTAGGCCATTCCTGAATTGACTTAGTTTTATCCGGGTCGGTAGCGACCCCGGCATCTGACAGAACGTGCCCTAAAAATGGGACACTCCTACCCGAACGAACTTTAGCACGGCGCGCCCACAAAGAATTTTCAGCCATTATTTCTAATACTTTCTTTAAATCACGTAGGTGCGTTTCAAAATCAGGAGAGTAAATAAGAATATCATCTAAGTAAGCTTGAGCACAAGAACGGTCATGCTCAGATAAAGAAACAGAGGAGAAGGAAGGATCCTTTAAATCAGAGGACACCTGAGGAAGGTGAGAATTTCCCATAACAGGTCTAAGCACTTCATTCATTAACATTTGAAAAGAGGCAGGCGAGTTACAGAGTCCCATAGCCGCTACTCTAAACTGGTAATGACCAAAAGGGGTAGCAAAGGCGGTTTTATGGCAATCCTCAGGAGCTATCCGCAACTGCCAAAAACCATCCGCACAATCCAGTACTGTGAAACAAGTGGAACCTTTAACCTTATTAAATATATCATCAATACGAGGTAGAGGGTATTTAGACTTCACAGTAATATCATTCAACTTCCTATAATCAGTAACTAGGCGAAACTTGCCATTTGGCTTAGGAACTAACAGGACACCAGCTGAGTAGGGAGAGTTACTAGGCTCTATCAATCCTGCTTCTAATAGTGACACTAAAATCTGTTTTAGTTCCTTTAACTCGGTAGGGCCCATTCTATACATCGGAGAGTGCGTAGGAACTGCACCGTCCTTGATAACTACACGGTGTAAAACAGAACGAGGAGGAGGATAAGAAGGAGTCTTTTCTTCAAAAACTTTTGAGGAATCTATCACAGCCATGTATCTTACTATTTCATTTTCAGTAAATCCCACTCCTATTGTATCCACTGTGTTTATATCTATATCCACACTATTATTAGTGATAGGTATCTCCTGTACTTCTAACTGAAGGAACATACATAATAAATATCCATATTCCTTTAATTCAGAACGCAACTCATCATTGGACATTAATACTTCAGGTATAGGTCTTACAGGAGGATCAACAGGTGTAGGAGGAGTAATATCTACCAAGGATAAATTTTCCAATCTATAATGACGTTCCGGTACCCAGTAAGAGCTATCTGGAAACCAAATGACCATGGTATCATAATTAATAGTAATCTTATTATCCTGGTGCCAATCTAATCCTAGTAATACATCAGCGGTAGTGATAGGGCCTATAGTGGCCGTCAGGTTGACAGTACGTCCTTGTATGACCAGGGGAAGGGACACCGTACCCGGGGAATGACTGGTGCGACCATCAGCATAATGAACAGTGACAGGTTTGGTGTGAGGGGTAGGGACTAGTCCTAAACGCCTAACTAGGGCCTCGCTCACAAAGGAGCTAGCCGCACCGCTATCTACCAACACAGAGACATTCAAAGTTCATCAGCATGCAAGAAAGGGTCTACAACAGTATGGGGAACGGTTAAACCACCATTCAAGAACATAAGAGGACGCACACGTAGTGGTAGGGAAGATTCAGCTCCTACAGAGGTTATAAAAACAGGCAGGCAAAAATTTTTATCTGGGGTACTATCTAAGGACCTGTCCAGGTTACCCCCGGCTGACAGGCCTACTGTTCCCCCTCCCCCCCCAAATCCATAGGAACTAACCCCGAAGAAGACCCTGGCGAAAAAGCCACTGCTGGAGGGTCACGAGGGAGCGAAGAGGGTGCGGGAGCCTGATTATCATAGGGGAACCCTGGGGGTCCTGCCTGCACAGCATTCAGCCTACTAGGGGTAGCTGAGGGAATGCGTCCTGAAGTAGGACGAATAGGAGCACGCTGAGGGGTACGAGGAGGGCGAGCGTCGGGATGAGGGGGAGCACCCGAAAGGAACTTGGGGCACTCACGTTTAAGATGACCTACTTCCTTACAATGATAGCATGTGATATGAGAGACATCAAGAGCTGAAGATCAGCAACGCAGATATCTAATTCTTCTACATAGGAGTTCTCCTCCTCAGGGGTAAGGATAATATTATTAATACGGGAACGGGTAGGAGAGAAGGAGTGGTGAAGAAATCTGCTACTCGCAAGAGATGCTGGCGCACATGCTTGAGGGGCAGATCAGTAAAACGGTAGGCAGAGAACTGGCGCTTGACTTCACGTAATAAAGGTCTACTGAGGCCTTGGAGGAAGCGAGCACGTACTTCTGCACCCGACAAATCCCTAATTCGTACCATCTGAGCATCAAACTCTTTCATATACTCCTTAAATGATTTAGTACCCTGCTGCAAGGTACCAAAGGCTAATCTATCCTGCCAATCTGAATCAGGAGGGACTAAATGGTTCTCTAAACGCTTAAACAATTCTGCTACAGAGTTAGGGTAGGCATGAGAGGCCAAAGACTCACACTGAATGAGGTTAGCAAGCTCAGGAGTAATGCAGGTTGTAAGATAGTGAGGAACTAATACAGCATCAGAGAGACGCCATCTATTATGATTCTGCCACGACTCTGTGTTCTGGGTAAGCAACATAATAAAGGTGAAAAACTGTTGAGGGGTAGACTTGACATCCAGCTTGGGAAGGTTAGCAAAGAGGGGAAGAGCAGGGGGCTTAGGGGGATTAGAAGAGTCAGTTTTTCCCATAGGGCCACTATCTTCCACTGCTACATAAGCGGGATAGAAGGAAGGAAGAGGAAAAGTCTTGGGTAGGGGTCTAGAAGGGGCCACCGTTTCAGGCTGGTGCCCATAGAGAAGGGGACAGTATATTGCTCACGAAGAGAGGAGTAGGCAAAATGATCATAATTTCTATCATCTAGGGCATGGTGCTGAAATCACTATTAACTTCTAAATCAGCCACACGGGTAGGGACCTGGGCTGCCTCATAGGCCGTCTCAGGGTAGGACCAGGAAGCAGGTGGGTAAAAGGGAACTGCACTAGGGCGCCCAGAAGGGCCGACAGGGGCAGAGGCACGACCCGTGTTAAAAGCAGGCATGGAAGGCACAGGGTGGGAAGGAGGCCTAGCAACATTGTTAGTTAGTGAGGACCTGCTGGGGGTTGAGCCAAGGTTGCAGGAGGGGCAGGGGCCTGGTTCAGGGTAAAAGGGTCATCACTAAATCTGACATACGTTGTTCATAGGTAGGAGGGGTAAGTGAGGGACGACGGCGACCACCAGTAACAGGAGAAGGAGGTGAGGTACGAAGATTACCTTGAGGAGTGAGATGGTGCACCGTTTCAAGTGAGTCCCGTCGGTTACCACGATTGTTGTTATGGTTGTTAGTATTATTATTATTATTATTACTCATAGTAGGAGTGTTGGTAGGTATAGGCGACATATTACCACCCACTGGATCCATTTTTAATTAAGTAAATGATTAGGAATCTAACTGAAAGCAACAAGGAAAAGGACAAGGCCTAATTTAAGGCAAGGAAAGAAAAGAAAAAGCTTTTAATGTCCTAAAAGAAGGAAACAATTTAAATCAATCCTTTTTAGCAACAGTAATGGATAGGGAACCGAACTCTAAGGTGAGAGGCGTATCTAAGCTAGATGAGGATGCAGCCCGTTTAGGGGGAGACGAAGGAGGAGATGGAGGTGGTGTAACAAAAACAAGACTATCTACTGCAGGACGAGCATGAGGAGAAGGACGAGAATGGAGACCCAAATCTGATTCACTATGCTTTAAGAGGTAGGTCTGAGCTTCTTCAAAGGACATAAACTTCTTATATTTGGAGACGTTATAAGCACGTGACTGAACGAACTTCCTAGCATCGGCCCACGATAAGAAAATAGATGCCCATTGAGGGGTAATAACAACGTAATACTTCGCTAAACTATTATTACTAGTCGAATGAGAAGGAGCAGGAAAAGGACGTCGCTGGCTCATGTTAACGCACCTGGTAGGTCTTGAGTAGTCAAATAAGGAGAACGAGGAGAAGGCGACTTATCTCGGGTGTCTGAAACCGAACCAGATTGACGACGCACGCAGGGACGAGGTTTCCAGCGCCAGGTGGTCGTAAGTATCCGGTTTCAAGAATTCTGCGTCTGGCGATGGGTCGTCTAAATACAACGCAGGCAAGAATGCAGAAAAGTGTAATCTACGAGACGCTAGTCGTCTCTCTAACGTAGAACCAAAACCATCACCTATCTACGACAGTAGGCCACATGTCTCAAGAAAACAAAACGAGGAAAAGGAGCTATCTAAAAAGGATTTTCCGCTTCGAGCAGGTCTATCTTCTAGGCAGGGCGTGTCCCGAATCGGGCAGCACTACCCCCCCAGCTTGCAGGCGACCCGCCCATTACCTGTCAAGTAGGTGTCGTCTTCATTTTCCCGGACGCGGAAGGGTTGATTCAATGACGTATGTTGCAGGGGATCGTCGTCTGGTTCTCTACCTAAAATTCCTCCGAGTCCATTGTTACGCCTCGGGTATCTACCACTACCTCTACCTCTACCTGGCCTGATGCTACCTAAACTAGTCAAGCCACCTCTAGTTAAACCCTAGCGAAAGACGAACGAGACGATCCAGATCTCAATGCATTAACGTAAGTGTTGCTATAATACGCCATAAGCCATTTACACAACCCGTTTACTCCAGGAATAGAGGAAGGAAACACAACTACACTGCCGTGACCCAAGCCTATATGTGTTAATTCATTTAACACACGCCGAGTGAACACACGAGGGGTAGAACGTGCATAAATGGTCACCAACGGTCCAACACGCTCGGGCCGACATGGCCCTCGCCTACAGATGCACGCGGCACAGATACAGATGCACGCTGGTCCACTACATTCTACCAAAGGATCAGGACCACTAGTAAAGTACGCGGCGCGGCGCCCAAAGGCACCCAATGTACCACAGTACTGTTACGAACAATAGTG
>RPFO01002326.1:0-110821 GCA_009746045.1 Mesostigma viride | reverse complement strand
CGCTGAGCAATTGAACGGTGAACAATTTAATCCGGAACGAATTTGTCTACGCGACTCGATGCGACTAAACGTGGCATGCATACGCGGTCGCTGACTGAAGACATTGTGTACCTGGCTCAGCAAGGTGCGCTTGCAGCCGCTTTCTTAAATATGCCGCAGGCGCACGATGTAACGAATTGAAGTTTGCATGTAGTAACAAAGGCAAGAAAGCGGTGTAGCTGGCTACCGACTACGCCATAGTAAGCTGTATCGGAGTTGGCGCTGCCGATGGCTGGAAAACGGATGACCGAATCATGCTAAACTGGGGCTCCAAAAGGGCTTGTCATGCATCCTAGTGCGCCTTTTGCTTTTTTTTCTTCAAGCATCGTGAGGCATGCGGGTTTAGGGGGGCGCTTATTCTTGCACCACTATCAGTCGGCTGGACTGCAATCGGCATAGCCAGCGCAAGGTGATGCAAGGGCAGGCAAACTTTACCAGCTCGTTCAAGGCTCGTTGATGAAATTCAAACATCTAGGCGGCGCGTCTGCAACGGCTCATCGCAATTCGAATTCGCAAGCAGAACCCTCGTTACACGTGGCGCATGCAGAGATCTGCTTCGGGCGGCTTGGCGTATCTCACTGCGTCGTGACTCGAGTACATAGTCAGCCTAAGTACTCTGGGGGCCTCGAGAGTCGAGTTCGGCAGTCCCCTATTCGGAAATCCCGGATCATATGTACTCCACACTATGTACTCTTGGAGTACATAGTGTGCCACCCTATGTACTCTTGGAGTACATAGTGTGAAGTACATAGTCACTCCTTCCTATGTAATACGGGCGTGTCTCACCGCGTCGGCAGTCCCTATTCGGAAATCCCGGATCATTGTACTCCGGACTATGTACTCTTGGAGTACATAGTGTGCCACCCTATGTACTCTTGGAGTACATAGTGTGGAGTACATAGTCACTCCTTCCTATGTAATACGGGCGTGTCTCACCGCGTCGGCAGTCCCCTATTCGGAAATCCCGGATCATATGTACTCCGGACTATGTACTCTTGGAGTACATAGTGTGCCACCCTATGTACTCTTGGAGTACATTAGTGTGGAGTACATAGTCACTCCTTCCTATGTAATACGGGCGTGTCTCACCGCGTCGGCAGTCCCCTATTCGGAAATCCCGGATCATATGTACTCCGGACTATGTACTCTTGGAGTACATAGTGTGCCACCCTATGTACTCTTGGAGTACATAGGGTGGAGTACATAGTCACACCTTCCTATGTAATACGGGGTGTAATCATATGTAATCATGTGTAATCATCGGTAAAAATCGGTAATCATTTGTCCTTTTTTGGTAATCATGTACGTGTAATCATGTGTAATCATGTGTAATCATCGGTAAAAATCGGTAATCATTTGTCCTTTTTTGGTAATCATTTCGGTCAGGGTCACGTGTGCTTGTCTGCATGATCGATCGTCCAGACAAGCTGCACTGCCCCCAAGACCCTAAGTTACACAAGATGATGTTGTTGGGTGTTGAAATGGAACAACGAAGGTCGAAAGCCTGCGCTTAATGTAAATTATTAATTAATGCGCTTACCCGGGGTCTCGAATTGCTTGGTCTCCTGGACGATGGTGCTGTTCCACACCGCGCTCCTCGCCTTCAGTTGAGCCGGCGTGTAGTCCTCGTCGAGGCTGAAGTCGCCGGGCTGGAGCAGACGACGTGCTCCCAGCACGAGGCGTTTGTCGTGCATGGAGGCCATGGTGACGACGACCAGGCCCGGAGGGCCTGGCAGCCGAATGGCTCGTTCAATGACAACACGGTTCTGGAGCTGCATCTTCCCCAGAAACGCTGGGCCGCGCAGCTCCTCGGCAAGTGAGTGTGCTGTCTCATGTGCTGCCGCGCCTGTCTGGAAGCCTTTGATTACCATATTGCGCTGGCGTTGCTGCACTGCATTCTGGGTGACCGCAGCGGTAGCTGCAGACTTGGCCGCCTGTTGAACGATGGTGGTCAACTGCTTGCCGGTGACGTCGGCAAACGTGGTAGTTTTGGCGGGGGCTGCCATGGCTTTCTTCAGCTCCAGCAATTGTGCCGTCGCAGCTGCAGACGCCTCCGTCAGGACCTTAATGTCGCCCTGCACGGTCGTAAAAGACTGTGCGACGTCCTGCAGCTGCACGTTAACATCGGTCGCGGGGGCTGGCCTGGCGATGGTCGTCGCCGGCAGCTCGACAAGTTCAGGGCAGCACGAAATAAGACAGGCAAGCCGACGCTGGCGCTCATCCCAATGAGGCCATTCATCCGAAGCAGCCTCCATAACCTGGCCGCTCTTAGGGTGGCGAATCGGGGCGTCGTTGTCGTTGCGGAGCTTCAGCACGCTTGTCACAGCGGCGTCGTTGTAGGCGAGTAAGGTATCGATGTCTGCCAGGCTCAAACGCTGGCCTGGCATGTAGAATGAGGAAGAAATGGCGTCCGGCAAGGAGGTTTCAGCAGCTATCGGAGTTGCTTCCGAAGTCTTGGATCGCTTGTTAGCGGCGTTCTTGGCGACGACAATGTCGTGGGCGATTTTGTTTGCAGCAATCTGGGCATCAATAGAATCGGCGGCAAGAGCTGAAGACGATGCGGGGACCTCCATAGCTACGTTTAATAGCACCTAGACGAGGGCAGGGGGCGCAGGCACACTGATCACGTGCGTGGTGCCGCCATAATGTGCAGAAAAATAGCGAGATCTGCTGGGCAGGCCGCTGGCGATAACTTGCGAAATCCTGGGCGATGGCTGCCAAAAATTAGATCGGCGTGTTCGTCATCAAAAGGCGAGTCTATTGCAATTCACCCGACCAAATTTCATCATGGAGGAGGGAGGGAGGGAGGAGGGAGGGAGGGAGGGAGGAGGGAGGGGAGGAGGGAGGGAGGAGAGGGGAGAGGAGGGAGGGAGGGAGGAGGGAGGGAGGGAGGAGGGAGGGAGGGAGGGAGGGAGGGAGGGAGGAGGGAGGGAGGGAGGAGGAGGGAGGGAGGGAGGAGGGAGGAGGAGGGAGGGAGGGAGGGAGGAGGGAGGGAGGGAGGGAGGGAGGGAGGGAGGGAGGGAGGAGGAGGGAGGGAGGGAGGGAGGGAGGAGGGAGGGAGGAGAGGAGGGAGGGAGGGAGGGAGGGAGGGAGGGAGGGAGGGAGGGAGGAGAGGAGGAGGGAGGAGGGAGGAGGAGGGAGGGAGGAGGGAGGGAGGGAGGGAGGGAGGGAGGGAGGGAGGAGGGAGGAGGAGGAGGGAGGGAGGGAGGGAGGGAGGAGGGAGGGAGGGAGGGAGGAGGAGGGAGGGAGGGAGGGAGGGAGGGAGGAGGAGGGAGGGAGGGAGGAGAGGAGGGAGGGAGGAGGGAGGGAGGAGGAGGGAGGGAGGGAGGAGGAGGGAGGGAGGGAGGGAGGGAGGAGAGGGAGGGAGGGAGGGAGGGAGGGAGGGAGGAGGGAGGAGAGGGAGGGAGGGAGGGAGGGAGGAGGGAGGGAGGAGGGAGGGAGGGAGGGAGGAGAGGAGGGAGGGAGGGAGGGAGGGATGGATGGATGGATGGATGTTCTTAATTAATTAATTAATTAATTAATTAATTAATTAATGGTCAAATTAAAGGCAATCATGGTACATGAAGCGAGACAAATCATGCCTGGACGCATGGCGATGTAAGAGCCCCCCCTCCCCCACGCCAGGAGGAAGGGGTGCGTGACTGAGTAGAGTAGTTAGGATTTTGTGTTACGAGAGACAACTTTGTATATTATCAAGGAGACAACTTTGTATATAAGATTAGAGTGAGATCAGCTAGTCTTCGCGGCTCAGTTCTAATGCACCCACCCCCATCAGTCCATGGAATACGTGCTCCTGCTCCAGATCCTTAATTAAGGCCAAAATGAGTCCCTTCCAAACAACGTTTGCACTTAGATAGTTAGACGAATTATGCCCGACGAAGCTGGAACTTAACAGCCACAATGAATTACGGTTGTTCAGACCTTGTACAACGCCTCAGGGCATTTGGAGCCCTGAATGGTAACAAATGCTAACAAGGTAGTGTTGCTATCAATAATGATTTTAAAAATTAATATGATGTCATTAATTAATTAATTAGTTATCAACATCACTCCGTTGGGAGTAAATGTAGCACATATCCCTGAGAAGGGGCATATGGCTTTTAATACATTCTAGGCTACTTCATGCAAGGGTGGGAATGTAAGCTACCACTGCTCTAGGTGCACCAGGGCACCTGCACCACCATGTCATATTACAACCAAAACTGGTCGTCATCATGCAAGCATCTGAAGCATGGTCGCAAAACTTCGTGTGCAAAATCTCATGTCATAAGGAGCCCAACATTATGACAATTGCCAGGCTTTGTAAAGATTTTTTATTTAACGATGACTACAGCACAAACAGTGAGCGAAACCCTGGTGCATGTGAATGCCTGAGTGGCGACTGTTCCTAACAGAATGCAAGATGTAAGGTAGACATTGCGAGTATGCCACAAATGTGTGATGTGCAGTGCACATGCATGTGAGCTACCATGGTCCGGATTCTCCCGATTTCTGGCCTGCGCTGGTTGTCTCCTTGATGTATACCCCATGACACCATACTTCTAAACTACTTAAGAACCTTGGCACATTGCAAAATGGGAAAGAAAGCTGAACAATACATGCAACATCACTCACTAACACAGCCATGTGATTGCTACCAACACGTACCATGTACATCCTGTGTGAAATTATTGGCAACGACACGCCAAGCAAACGCCAAGGTACAGTATAACTGCGACAGGCTGGCACATGTCACCTGGCATCCACGTATGCTCACCCCAAGGCATTGGCATATCCCCATGTCTATATCCGTTGCCCTTTGTGCGTACCGAGTCACCCATGCAGTCACCCACCCATGCATCCACCTGGCCCACCCACACAAGTACTCATACACTTGCGCACCTGAGTACCCAGCCACCCACTGGTCCACCCACCCGGTGACCCAGCCAGCCAGCCACGCACCTACTAAACCAACCTATCTAACCACTCGTGCACCCAGGCACCCAGCCACATACCCACCCACTGGGACATCCACCCACCCAGCTAGCCACATATGCAATCTACCCACCTAGGCAATAAGGAGGCATTCACCCATCCTTTTATCCAGGCACCCATTACTAAAACCACGCAGCCACCTAACCACCCAGCCAGCTGGCCCCATGTGTGCCCACCAGGCCGCCCACCCCTGACCCACCCACGCCCCTTCCCACTCGACCACTCTTTCCCCCCATACCCTTATACCCACCGACCTGCACCCACTCACCCTCACACATCCACATCCTCTCAGCCAGTCACCCACCCATCTCACCCCTAACATGCACAGCCCTCCACCCGCGATAGGTGAGTCGATCCCAACTACAAAACCACCCACCCACCCATATCCGTGCACCCACCCACCCATTTACCTTCCCCATCGCTCACCCCACCCACTTCTAATCACAGCTACACATCCACCCGCCACAAACCAACGGTGCAAATCCTCCAGCCCATGCAACAGTTTCACTCAGGCATCCAACAATGCACCCACCTAGGAGTTCCCAAACCCCGTCGATCCCCCAGCCACCTGGCGATTCACTTATAAGCAACCACCCTTGCACCCATCCACCCACCATAACCACCCACCCACCCGCCCTCCCTCCCTCCCTCCCTCCCTCCCTCCCTCCCTCCCTCCCTCCCTCCCTCCCGCCACCCCACCCACCCACCCTCTCCAACTGCATGTGGACTGCCTCTCCCAGCGACTCGGCCAGCCGTTTGAGTGTGTTTGGGACCATATGCTGATGCCCATGGATATTACGCGCGCCATCAACCAGGCAACACCAGTGACACTTGAGCTCCTTGTTATCCTTCTCATCGGATGTACTGACGACACCCTGCACAATTACAGCTCACAAGGCAACTAACATGCTGGAGGAACGCATCCGCCGCAGTGGACGTCAGTAACGGATGTTGCAATGTTGCTGGAGGGAGGTCAATCGACCGCACCCGTACATACAAGGGGCAATTATTGATGCGTCATACCCAAAACAGGAAGAAAATGTGGCACAACTAACCTTGCCATCAACATGGATGGACGGAGTTGGAGACCAACTGCAGCGCGGCATTCGCAAGGGCACAGGCTGTGTTGTTCAGCAGGTCCACCGCTGGACTGCCCGATGCCGAGTCCAGGTTCTTCCTTACACAAACTCTCCACAAGCGTGATTGTCGTGTCCTTGGCTGCCAACTGCGGAAAGGAGGCCAGTGCTCGCTTCAGCAGGAACTCGGCAATTGCAATCACGGTGGGCCCTGGCACGATTTGCAGGCCTACACATGCTTGCCCCGCATGTGCCTCCCCCACGTGTGCATCCACCGCAGTTGACGTGCTCGCTCGCAGCTCCCACTACCGCTGGCTTCGTTGCCATGTTCCTCCACCCGTTGCCTCTTGCATCTTAGCTGTTCCTCGCGCTTCTCCGCAGCCTCTCTTTCCCTCTCTTCCTCTCTCTTTTCTGCTGCCGTTCATGCCTTGCTCCAGATATAGATGTGGCTGCTTAGGCGTTCAATCTGCATCACAGAATTGGACGATATGCACGTCAAAGGAAAGCCAACCAAGCAGCAACATTACCAACAATGTAGCGGGAGGGTCAGTGCAGAGGCCAGCAACATAACTGCCTTAGTCTTGTACTCCTACCATACACATTAGGGAAGACTGCTGGCATGGCAGCCTGCATCACAGCAATGAATTGCCGCCAACTAAAATAAGAGAGTGACTCACCGCTACTCTTCCCTGAAGCCGACTGGTCACACCTCCATTGTGGCGTTGTTTTACCACTTTAAGGCTCTTCCACAGCGTGCGATTTTGTTGATGCCATTTTCTCAATTCCTGTAGCATATATTTTGCCCCCGCCGCACGCTTCCATGGGTTGCCATGTACATCATACTTTGCTGATGCTGCAGAGAAGTCAAGCGGTTCTTTGCATTCCCTCACCTGTATTCAACGGCAACGCCAAAACGGAATGCCAACGAATGCGGAGCGGGGGAACAAGGCATAAATCAACGCATGGTGAACCGGCAGATGCTGAGGCAGACACGACAATGCACTGGGTGCATGGCAACCATGTGAACACTGATGGTAGCACTCACATGCCTAACAAGCATTTTCTTTGTTTCCCCTGGGTTAGAGTGTAAGGCCTATGCCAACCAAGGTAAACAACAAAACAACACATCCTAAACTGCCCTAACTGACATGGGCAACAAACATGGCCAATGGAGGACAAGGAACCAAGTAGGATCATCCAACAGGATCATGGTATTATGGCAGCTTGCATGCAGTAAATTACATCAAGCATGGTTGGCTCAGCACATTGAAGTATTGTCACATCATTAGAACAAGGGAAAGTCAGAAATCAACGCATGGTGAACCAGCAGATGATGAGGCAGACACGACAATGCACTTGGTGCATGGCAACTATGTGAACACTGATGGTAGCATTCACATGCCTAACAAGCATTTTCTCTGTTTCCCCTGGGTTAGAGTGTAAGGCCTATGCCAACCCAGCTAAACAACAAAACAACACATCCTAAACTGCGCTAACTGACATGGGCAACAAACATGGCCAATGGACACAACACCTTGAAATGGCCTTTTTTTTACATAAATTATGGCCCATGGCAAGTTTATTGTCCGATTGACCTAGGATTGGATCCCACCACTCCCCGGGATGTGTCTGGCTAGTGGTGGAGTAGTTGAGTCAAAATGTTAAGTTTACATGGTACTCCCTGCTTAAGTTAACTCCAGATCCAAGGCCAAAACTGGCCACCTAAACCACTTGCACTTGCATAGAAACAATAGTTGATCTCAGATTATGCTGTAACTTTGCAGTGGTGATGAATAATAGTTGTTCTGACCTTGTACAAAGTTCTACGCCATTTGGAGCCCTAGTTGGTGACAAATGCTAGCAAAATTTTGCTAGCATTTGTCATTAATGGCCATTTAAAATCAATATTTAACCCAAATAATGTCAGAATGCCACCAAAACTTATTGCCATCATGCCAGCACCTGAAGCAAGGTCTCAACAAGTCATGAGCAGAAATTCAGATCATGCAGAGCCCAAAATGGTGACATTTGCCAGCAATTGTCACCATTTTTTGCTTTTTTACCCACAATTTTAACAACATTACCCACCAAAACATTCTCCAAGCTGGGGCGCATCATTTAAATCTTTGCAGGCAACTCAAGAATGACTAGTACAAACAGTGTGCAAAACCTTGGTGCATGTGAATGCCTGAGTGGTGACCATTGCTAGCAGAATCCATCATGTAAGGTAGGCATTGCCAGTATGCCACAAAGCTGTGATGTGCAGTGCATGTCCATATGTATACCCCATGACACCGTGCCTCTAAACTACTTGGCACATTGCAAAATGGGAAGGAAAGGTGAATAATACATGCCACATCACTAACACAGCCATTTGAATGCTACCAACACGCACCATGCATGATATACACTGCGTGTACAGTAATACATGTCGAGAATATGCCGAGCGAGCATATCAAGGTGCAGTGACCCCAACGCTGGCACATGTCACCTGGCATCCACGTATGCTCACATGATATGGCATTGGCATATCCCATGTCTCCATCTCTTGCACTTTGTGCGCACCAAGCCACCCATGCAGTCGCCCACCCATGCAGCCACCTGGCCACCCACCCACACAACTGCTCACACACTCGCGCGCCCGTGCACCCAGACAGCCACCTGTCCTCCCACCCAGTGACCCACCCACCAAGCCAGCCGCGCACGTGCTTACCCAACTTATACAACCATGCGTGCACCTAGGCACCCAACCACCTACCAACCCACTTGGACATCCACCCACCCACCAAGGCACCTGCGCAACCCACACACCAACTAGGTAATAAGCAGGCATTCCCCCATCCAATGAGCCAACCACCCAACCACCCAACCACCTAAACACCCAGCCAGCTGGCCCCATATGCACCCGTCCGGCCACCCACAGTTGACCCACCCACGCACCTACCCACTCAACCATTCACTGCCCCCACACCCTTATACCCACTGACCCACCCACTGACCCACCCACACATGCATTTTCTCAGCCAGCACCCCGGCACTTACCTCACCCCAAACCTGCACAGCCCTTCACCCGTGATAGGTGAGTCGGTCCCAACCATAAACCCATCCACGCATCCATATCTGTGCGCCCACCCGTCCATCTACCCGTCCCTTCGCCCACCCACCCACATCTAGTCATCTACACATCCACCAGCCACCAGCCACCAATGGCCCACCCACCAACCCACACACACACATACATCCCTAACCAACCAACCACCAACACACCACCCTCAAAAACGTGCAGTTGTTTCACTCATGCATCCAACAACCCACCCACTTCAAAGTCCCCAAAGCCTATCATCACCCAGCCACCTGGGCATCTGCCAATAACCGACCGCCCTTGCACTCATCCACCCACCATGACCAGCCAGCCAGCCACCCACCCTCTCCAACTGCCTGTGCTCCCACCTACGCAGCCAGCCATTTACCAAAGCATCCACCTATCAGCCACCCACCTGCCATTGAACCCACCCACGCCTAGGCATCCCTTGAAGCATCTATAGCCCAAGCCTCCCACCCAAGGCTCTCTGGGCAATCAAACAACCAAACAACCAATCACCCAGCTATACAACCACCTAACCACCTAACCACTCAACAACACAATCACCGAACCACCTAACTACCCAACACCCAAACCAGCCAGGCATGTGCCCGCCTCGCATGCCCTCACCATTGCAACACCCCATACACGCCCCGCTCACCTAGCCAGCCACACACCCAGCCAGTCTCCTGCTCAACTCACGCATGAAGGCAATATCAGCCATGCATGGCCTCACCTTGCATCACTTGCATTGCCTGGTTAATTTGCATGAGACAGTTTCCATCTCATTGTCAGCAACTGAAAAGGCTCTTTCTTCACAGTAATGAATAAGCTACAACGTTGGAAACGTTCTCCCATCCCTCTTTAAAACAGTCTTTAAATCAGAAAGACAAGGGCAAATCTCTGGACAAGGTGGCAATAACCACTGCACCATGCTCTTGAGAAAGTCTTAACAACCCAGCTTTCTACCCTTTTAGAAGCTGCCTTGCGTTAGCAACGATTCTGGGCCCTCTGGCTCGCTCACCTGGCTTAATCTGCGCTTCTTTATGGCTGCCGGGATATGCGAAGCTTGGGCCGAGGGTGTCGTGGCGAGGTCGTCTGCCCGACTCATCACTTCTCGAAACCGCACTGCCGACTAATAAAAACGATGCCCCCCTTTGCCTTTTGTATCTGGCGTCAAAAGAACAATGAACTCGCTTGGAAACACTGTCGCAAAGAGCTTCCTACAGGCATTATAAGCAATTTTCGCAGCTTTTACCGCACTTACTGCACATCCGGAAGACCATTAGCGGCCTTCGCGCGGAATCTTGGGCACGCCATATCTTCTGCTGGCTCATTGCCGCAGGCTGGCAGTATAGGAAGGTCGGGCATAGCCTAAAGAGCTGATTATCTGACGACAAAGATATGCATTGCATGAAGCAAGAAACAGACGGATTTCGCACCCCCATATTTATTCACGTCAATGCCGGACAATTAAAAGCGAAACTCAAAAAACGAAAACACTAACGTTTTCGGGAATATTATAACGAACAAGCTGAGCTGCCAGCTATGTCGCGGTTTACGATCCAGTTAACGATAACGGCTCCGTAACCACCCCAGTGCCTAATATTGGGGCAGCTATGGCGCCGTAACCACTACCTGACCCGTCCCGTATACCCCAACGTAACCTGAACCGAAGCCGTTCACGCCCCCGTAAACATAACCGGCCCAGTTACTGGGCCGTACCGAATCTCGGGGCCAATATTCCGAATGGTACCGTAACCGGTCCGGTAACCCAAACCGCCAACGAATACGGACCCGTAACCTGGCCCGTCGAAGTTACCGGGCAGGTTACGGGGGCGTCGAAGTTACCGGACAGGTTACGGGGGCTTCAAATTAACTCCTAGTGCATGCAGTGCCAACTGGCAGCGTGGCGTTGGCGTCGAGCAGCATAACCAGGAAGTGCCGAGCTGGGATGTTGGCCTCCTCCTCCTTGAGGGCGTCGAAGAAGGCCTCACGTTCCGCCTGAGCTCGACCCGCATGTGGTGCATATCCCACGATAACGGTTAGCGTGTGGTGTGAATGGCCCTCGGTGGCCGAAAAAGTGGCCACTAGCACACGCGGGGACCGCAGCACGATGGACTGGAGCTGCTCTGATGCTGCCGGCGAGCACAAGAGGCCCACACCACCTTGGCCCGGCGCGTCGCCGCCACCATAGTGGAACCGCCAGCCTGCACGCAGGTCGTCGACCAGCAGACCGTTGACCGCGTGCTGAGGGTCAACGGTGCGTCGGTGCTCCTGGACTCCAAGAACAGCGATCTTGTTGTCGGCGCACAGGGCGATCAGCTCGTCGACGCGTTGGCGTGCTGGGGTGCCGCCGCTCGTAGAAGGATCTGCAGGGAGGGTGCGCACGTTAAAACTAGCAATACCAAGAATGGGCCGTTGCCCTATTAGCGGGGGGGTGGGGGTGGGGGTGGGGGTGGAGAAGGGTAGTGCTGGAGGTGGGGGTGGAGGTGGGGGTGGGGGTGGGGGGGGGGGGGGGGAGGGTGGCGATTGGGGTTAATGCTTGTCAACGCATGGAGACTTTCTTTCAGGACGGATATGCGTCGTCTCCGTCCTGGCTGCATGGGGTCGCCGGCGTGTCGACTGGGCCTCATCCCGCTCAAGGCGGGCTAGGAGGCGTGTAAGGCTGGTAAATTGGCGGGAAGGTTGACCGTGGCGTGCCTGGCGACCTTGCATCCTGATCATGCTCGCACGGTGCGACATGAGGATGGAAAGGGGCTTGTTTATAAAGGCTGTGCCCAAAGCCTATTGTACCGCGAGGCCGCGAGGGTGTGCCCTTACCGGGCGCCATCCATACCCGGGACGTGCGTAGACGATGATGACGCAGCTGGGGCGGGCCTGGGACGGCCCGACTTGTGCCGCTTGTTCGGCGCCTGCGCCTCCGTGCGCTGGCCGTTGATGAATAGCACGGGGGTGTCGTGGACGAGGCGGACGTATATAGACCTTCTTGAGCTCCTGCTTGGCCTTGGTCGCCACGTCGCTGCCCAGCAGACCATTCTTGATGACTAGCTGGGCCGGTGAGAGGAGGTCGTCGGGGCTCGGCGCGTTCCTTCCGCCTAGGAGCTTGCGGGCCTGGAGTACCTTCACCTTGCTGGCCACATTCGCAAAGGTCATGCCCGGATGGGGCCAGGCTGGCCCGCCATCCAGGCTGCCGACTCAATGCGGATGCGTTCGTTGCCCAGTTGCAGCCTGCCCACGATGAGGCTGTGGTACAGGCGTTGCGCTAGCATCAGGTCCGTTTCAGGCTGCTGTGCGACCTGGAAATACCGGACCACTATACTGCGTGAGCGCAGGTCAATACAGCATATCATACGTGCTGCCAATCGTACCTGCTTGTCACAACACATTTCAGGCTTTGGCACGCTCAGACCATGGATGCATGAGCGACGCTTTGTGTACATCAATCAAATCAGTCTGCGCGCCAGCAATTAATACTTGATAAATACGTGCCGCTCAGTCATGATCACATATAATGACTGTGCCGTCCTCCTTTATATAATGACTGTGGCGTCCGATCTGCCAACTGTATCAAGGAGACAACCAGCGCAGGCCAGAAATCGGGAGAATCCGGACCGTAGTAGCTCGAGCCTGCCGTTATCTTGTCCGCGTTTTCGAGTCGTTCAGGATGATGAATATAAATGGAGATGGAAATGTGTAGCCTTGTGCATTGAAATTATGGCTGGCTTACGTGCAGAGCGACTAGATGACCTACTAGCCAGACGGTGGGGCCGGAAACAGCTTGCTTGATCAGGGCGTGTGTTTCGAGCCTATAACTTGCCGGGAGTGTCTAGTGGCAAGCACCGTTGCTGCGATCGCTCTCCCGCCATTTACGAGGAAATACCTGCGAATGGAAAACCACTGAAAAGGTCTAGCTAGTCAGTCATTACGTTAGCCATGCCATGTTTCCAAACGTCCAAGAACTGCACATGGTGCAAATGCAAAAATCCTTATGTATAGACTGAACATACTACATAAGTAAATATTCAGCCACAGGCGTCGTAGAGTTGGGTATCAAGGAGACAACCGCCCAGCGCGCGCATGCCAGAAATCAGGTATATATGTCTCAACCATGGACGACAATGTCTCAATGACCATGGAGTTGGGGTTCAATACGAGCCGTACGAGCCACGAGGTAGCCATGGCTGACGGTGGAGCTCATAACTTTCACATTTGGGCACCCGATTCGGCTGTGAATATCACAATTGCTTCGTCTTTCTAAGACGCACACGCTGATATACTTTTCCGAAGCTATTACACTGTATACGACAAGCAAACGCTCCTCTACGCAACGCAGCCTGGCGGCTGCGCTAAGCCCTGAAAATACTTCTTCAGCTCCGGCTGCAGCTCCGCCCTCATACCCAGATGGCAGCGGTGCCACTAGTCAAGCACTGGTGGTCGCCCAGGTCCCCTCCGGGCTTAATTAATTAATTAATTAGACTCGTGCTCCCGTTGGGGAGTCACGGAGCATTAACCCCGATGGATGGATGGATGGGTGCACACATTCCTACCGGTCTAATCTATCTACATTGGCTACATACTACATCTATCTAACAACATTCTAACTACAACATCTATCTAGGCAGCCGCACGCTGCCCTAGGGGGAGCTATCTAGCGTGCCTCCCGCGGGATTGCACACGCGGGCGCTTCCCCACTGGGGGGGGCTCGTTGTCCTCTATGACCTGGGCCCACTTGGCCTTGTCCATCATCTTCTTCCAAATCACGGAGAGGCCTAGGCCCCCCATGTCCTCTACTAGCTGTTCCTTGAAGGTGCGGGCCTTGCGGCGTCTAACATCACTGGGCCCAGCCCACGTCAGGAGGTGCCGGCCAGGCTGGGCTGGTCGCAGTCCTGCGGGGGGCCACGTGAGGTGTCTACCTGGTTGGTGCGAGCTAGGTGCCCTACTAGCTGCAGGCGGCGTTGCTTAATTGTGCTGGTGATATAGGGCATGCCCTGGTACAGGTCCTCATTGCGGACATGAGCAGCATATCCTACTCTGAAAATGGAACGCAGCATGCTGGTGACCGCGCCATCCAGCTTGCGGGCCAGGTCGGCGGTGAGGGTCCACGTCTCGGCGCCATACGTGAGAACAGGAAGGACGAGGACCTTGAACAGGTCCTGTTTCTCGATCTTGCCCAGGGGCTTGCGCCACAGGGCCCGGTACTGGCGTAAAGCGTGCCAGGCGAGGGAGATGCGGTGGTCCACATCAACCTCGCAGCTAGGGAGCAGGCTGCCCAGCAGCTTAACGCGGTCCCGATACAGGACTCGAGAGCCGTCTAGGAGATAGAGGGGCGGCGCTGGGTTGGTGAGCCCAACCGCCAGGGCCTCTGTCTTCTTGCTGACCTCAAGCCCCACTGCACGGGCCTCGAGAGCCAGGCAGTCGAGCCATGTCTGCACGTGCTCAGTGTCCTCGAAGAGGGTGGTGTCGTCTGCGTAAATGATGTCTGCCAGCCGAATCTCCGTGTCCGCACCGCCATGCCAGAATTTGTTAGCAACCTGCACTCCTGGTTCCCTGCCCACGATGCGGGCAAATCGCTTGCGCGCCTGAATCATTACGTATTCGACAACAATAATGAACAGGTAGGGCGACAGCACGCAGCCCTGCCACACACCCTTCTGTAAAGGGCATGGGGGCGTGGTCCCGTAAGAAGTGCGCACCGAAGTGGTGGACCCTTCATACAGGTTGCGGATGACAGCAATCAGGGGGCGGGGGATCCGGAACAACTCGAGGATGTCCCAAAGCGCAGGCCAGAAAACCGAATCGAAGGCTTTGATGAAGTCCACCAGCACACCTCCGGGCTTGCCTCGCCCTAGCTCAGCATCTCCTGAGCCCAAGCGCATGCAGTCGCCCTGCCGCGCCTGCCGAGCGCCGAGCTGGGACGACCGCGGGTACGACTTTGACATCAACTTCTATGGCTTCTGGGACCGAAAACCGTCTGCCTTCATGGACGACCATGTTTTTCGGCACGCACGCCTTGCTTATTGCCTGTGCACGCACCTCATCTTCCGCAACGACCGAGGCCATTATTATATCAAATGGCCACCCGATCTCTTGCCTCTCTGTCGATGACCTGCGCCGCCACGCTTGACGCGCCCCCGGCTCAGTCAGCGCCTCGCCCTCTGCTCCCTCCTCGGCCGGGCGCTCGATCCGAAGCCGAGATCTGGGCTCCTCCACCGCCGCCGCCCCCCACCGTCGCCACCGACACCATCGTTCGCACCCTCCTTAAGGAAGCTTTCGAGCAGCACGTGGCCCCCCTCGCTGCAGACCGGTGGCAGCCATGGGCAGCACGCTGGCTGCCGAGCTCCCCAGCCTCTCCACCATCTTCACCGCCACCTCCACCCTCCTCGCCTCCTCCACCGCCACCACCCCCACCTCCGACGCCATCACCGCCCAGCTCCGCGATGATCGACCAGCGCCTCAAGGACAATGCCATCGCCATCGAGTGCCTGCAAAACACCGCCGGCCTCACCGCCCAGGCGGTGAAGGACATTGCCGCCAAGCCAGCCCCCGCTGGCCCGGCTGGCGATGCTCCTCCCACCCAGCCCTGGGCGGACATGCTCAAGCAACACACCACCTCCACCACCTCCGCCGTCGCAGCACAGCTCCAGCAGCAGACGCTCGACCTCCGCGAGGAGGCCGAGCTCGCCAAGCGCAGCCTTAACATCATCGTCAAGAACTTCGACCTGGTGGAAGGTGAGAACTCCTTGAAGCTTGCCCAGCCGCGTTTGAGAGCAAAATCCCTGGCCGCATGCGCGGGGCCTCATGGTCAGTGAGATCAAGCTGGAGGCCCACCGTCTTCACCGCTCGCGGGGTAATTAAGGCGGGGGCGCCTCGATCCGCTTCTGCTCATCTTTGAGAACCCGGCCGGCGGGCAAGCTTTCTTTTCTCAGTCGCCGCAAGCGGCTCGAGAAGACTCACTACACCCTGGACGACATCTTGACCCTGGTGCAGCAACAACGGCGACGGGAGCTATATGGCCGACCTACCTCCAGCTCTCCAGCAGACTGCGGCGGGGAAGCCGGTTTATTGGAAGGGGGCGGCCAATCTACGTCAGCCACAAGCCCTGGCAAGCGACCCCCCCTACTCCAGCACCCCCAGCTAGCCACCCCAGCCGCTTAGGGGACTATATAGCAGTAGCAGTGTAGAATTAATTAACTAGTTAATTAGACTCGTGCTCCCGTTGGCGGGGAGTCACGGAGCATTAACCCCGATCGATGGATGGATGGATGGATGGTTGGATGAGTGCAAACAATCCTACCGGTCTAATCTATCTACATCATCTACCTACAACATCTATCTACTAACAGCCAGCACTAACTACAACATCTATCTAAACAGCATCACGCTACCCTAGGGGAGCTGTCTCAGCGTGCCTCCCGCGGTTTTGCACACACGGGCGCTTCCCCACAGGCGGGGGGCTCGTTGTCCTCTATGACCTGGGCCCACTTGGCCTTGTCCATCATCTTCTTCCAAATCACGGAGAGGCCTAGGCCCCCCATTTCCTCTACTAGCTGTTCTTTGAAGGTGCGGGCCTTGCGGACGTGTAACATCACGGGGCCCAGCCCACGTCAGGAGGTGCCGGCCACTGGGCTGAGCTGGTCGCTGCCAGTCCCGCGGAGGGGCCACGTGAGGTGTCTACCTGGTTGGTGCGAGCTAGGTGCCCTACGAGCTGCAGGCGCCGCGCTGCTTAATGGTGCTGGTGATATATGGCATGCCCTGGTACAGGTCCTCATTGCGGACATGAGCAGCAAATCCTACTCTGAAAATGGATCGCAGCACTGATGACGGTGTAGAATAGTAAGGCCTAGCCACCGTGGCCTTGCATGTACATGTACGGCTATTACGGGCCCCACTGATACCAGCTGATGCCTTAGCGTTATTTAGCCATGCACATGTGTTATTTAGTCATGTACATGTGTGCCTATGATGTGCCACCCTCCAGATGATCGATGTCTAGCTTTATTAATTATGCCATGCCCATGCAGGGAGTTACTCTCTGCTGAGAAGCCATGCCCTAGCTCTTGTATAGCCATGCTGATCTTCCACCCTATGATGGGCCCCCTTCTTCGGGCTGGCCGGCTCTGATAGATCACGGCGGTGGTGCAGGTGCCCTTTGTGCACCCAGAGTAGGTGGTGGTTTACATTCCCCCACCTGCAAAGAGTAGCCAAGAGTGTATTATAGGCCATATGCGGCCCCGTCTCAGGGATATGTGCTACATATACTCCCAACAATCTCTTTTGGTAAGTATAGTAGCCACCGGAGGTAGCCATGGCTGACGGCGGAGCTCATAACTTTCACGTTTGAGCACCGAATTTAGCCGTGAATATCACAGTCGACGCGTCTTTCTACGACGCACATGCTGATATAATTTTCCGTCGCTATTACGCAATATATGGCGAACAATATATATGCTCTTAAAGGGGTTCGAGCCAGGCTTGGACATCCTTAACGTGAAAGAGCACGGCGGGGTTAGACCTGGTTACCGCCTTGCCGACCTGACACAACACCGCGAACCCGCCAAATTTTGACATAAATTATTGTCCGGATTTCGTCCGAGATCTAGATTTTTCCCGCGCCGCGAGAGACGAAAACGACGAAAACACCCATGGCGGTCGAGCATCAGCTAGCGTTCTGAAACCTGCGTCATTTCAGCCGCCTGAGGTGTCAAAACGAAGCTTACATCACGATTAATCCATGGAATAAGTTTGGAATGATATGCGCTGTGATTGCGACGAGGGCATTGAGCGGGACAAATATTTTTTTTGCAGCGCACAATTTTTTTCGCGAAATCCAGATTTCTCGGTGGTACGTGTCTCACGGTCCTGGATACGGGAGGAAACGAAAAACCCGGCACGATAGCTCAGCTTGTTCGTTATAATATTCCCGAAGAGGTTAGTGTTTTCGTTTTTTGAGTTTCGCTTTTAATTTTCCGGCATTTGCGTGAATAAACTGGGGGGTGCGAAATCCGTCTGTTTCTTGCGTCATGCAATGCATATCTTTATCGTCAGATAATTACCTCTTTAGGCTATGCCCGACCTTCCTATACTGCCAGCCTGCGGCAATAAGCCAGCAGGACATATGGCGTGCACGAGATTCCGCGCAAAGGTCCCTAATGGTCTCCCGGCTGTGCAATAAGTGCGGTAAAAACTGCGAAAATTGCTTATAATGCCTGTAGAAAGCTCTTTGCGACAGTGTTTTCCAAGCGAGTTTATCGTTCTTTTGACGCCCGATACAAAAGGCAAAGGGGGGCATCGTTTTTAATTAGTCGGCATGCGGTTTCGAGGTGTGATGGGCCGGGCAGAGGACCTCGCCACGACACGCTGGGTTCAAGCTTCGCATCTCCCGGCAGCCATAAAGAAGCGCAGATTAAGCGAGGTGAGCGAGCTAGAGGGCCCAGGATCGCTGCTAACGCAAGGCAGCTTCTCAAAGGGTAGAGAGCTGGATTAATAAGACGTTCTCAAGTGCATTTTGCAGTGGTTATTGCCACCTTGTCCAGATATTTGCCCTCGTCTTTCTGATTTAAAGACTGTTTTAAAGAGGGATAGGATAACGTTTCCAACGTTGTTGCTCATTCATTAAAGTAAAGAAAGAGCCTTTTCAGTTGCTGACAACGAGATGGAAGCTGCCTCATGCAAACTACCCATGCAATGCAAGTGATGCAACGTGAGGCCATGCATGGCTAACGTTGACTTCATGCGTGAGTTGGGCAGGTGGCTGGCTAGGTGTGTGGCTGGCTAGGTGAACGGGGCGTGTATGGAGGGACCTGATGGTGCGGGCGTGCGAGGGCAAATGGGCGGGCACATGCCTGGCTGGTTTGGGTGTTGGGTGGTTAGGTGGTTTGGTGATCGGGTTGTTGAGTGGTTAGGTGGTTAGGTAGTTGTGTAGCTGGTTGATTGGTTGGTTGGTTGTTCAGTTGCCCTGGAAGTCTTGGGTGGGAGGCTTAGGCTGTAGATGCTTCAAGGGATTCCTAGACATGGGTGGGTTCAATGGCAGGTGGCTGGCTGAAAGGTGGATGCCTTGGTAAATGGCTGGCCGAGTAGCTGGGAGCACAGGCAGGTGGAGAGGGTGGGTGGATGGGTGGCTGGTCATGATGGGTAGACGAGTGTTAGGGTGATCGGTTGTAGGCAGATGGCCAGGTGTCTGCGTGATGATAGGCTTTGGAGACTCCTAAGTGGGTGGGTAGTTAGATGTGTGAGTGAAACAATTGCATGGGTTTGAGGATGGTGGGTTAGTGGTTGGGTGGTTAGGGATGCGTGTGGGTGGGTGGGTTGGTGGATGGGCCATTGGTGGTTGGTGGCTGGTGGATGTGTAGATGACTAGGTGTGGGTCGGTGGGCGAAGGGACGGGTAGATGGGCGGGTGGGCGCACAGATATGGATGCGTGGGTGGGTTTATGGTTGGGACCGACTCACCTGATATCGCTGGTGAAGGGCTGTGCAGGTTGGGGGTGAGGTGGGGGGTGGCTGGCTGAGAAAGTGCATGTGTGGGTGGGTCAGTGGGTATAAGGGTGGGGGGGCACTGAGTGGTTGAGTGGGTGGGTGGGTGGGTGGGTCAAGGGTGGGTGGCCGGATGGTGCATATGGGGCATGCTGGCTGGGTGTTTAGGTGGTTGGGTGGTTGGGTGGTTGGGTGGTTGGCTCATTGGATGGGTGAGTGCTTCCTTATTACCTATTATAGGTGTGTGGGTTGCAAGCGCAGGTGCCTTGCTGGGTGGGTGAATGTCCAAGTGGGTTGGTTAAGCTGGTTGGGTGCCTAGGTGCATGCGTGGTTATATAAGGTGGGTTAGCACGTGCACGGCTGGCTGGCTGGCTTTGGTCACTAGGTGGGTGGACGTGTGGGTGGCTGGGTGCACGGGCGCGCAAGAGTGTAAGCAGTTCATTGGGTGGGTGACCAGGTGGCTGCATGGGTGGGTTACTGCATGGGTGGCTCGGTGCCCACAAAGCACAAGAGATGGAGACATGGGATATGCCAATACCATATCACGTGAGCATGCGTGGATGCCAGGTGACATGTGCCAGCGGCTGGGTGTCACTTCACCTTGATGTTCGCTCGGCATGTTCTTGACATGTATTACACGTATATATCACGCATGGTGCGTGTTGGTAGCAACCAAATGGCTGTGTTCTAGTGACGTGGCATGTATTGTCCACCTTTCCTTCCCATTTTGCAATGTGCCAAGTAGTTTAAAGGTATGGTGTTATGGGGTATATATGGACGTGCACTGCGCATCACAGCAATGTGGCATACTGGCAATGTCTACCTTACATTATACATTCTGCTAGCTATGGTCACCACTCAGGCATTCACATGCCCCAAGGTTTTGCACGCTGTTTGTACTAGTCATTCTTGAGTTGCCTGCAAAGAATTAACATGATGTGCCCTAGCTTGGGGAGTGTCTTGGTGGTTAGTGTTGTTAAAATTGTGATAAAAAAGAGCCAAAATGGTGACAAATGCAGGCAAATGTCACCATTTTGGGCTCCGTATGATCTGAATTTTTGCACATGAATTGTGGGGACCCTGTGTCAGGTGTTGGCATGATGACAATAGGTTTGGGTGTCATTCTGACATTATTTGGATTTAAAAATTGCCATTTACGACAAATGCTAGCACTATTTTGCTAGCATTTGTCACTAAATAGGGCTCCGAATGCCCTAGAACTTTGTACAAGGTCAGAACAACTCGTATTCGTCACCCTTGCAAAGTTACAGCATAATCTGATATCAATTATTGTTGCTATGCAAGTGCAAGTGGTTTAGGTGGCCAGTTTTGGCCTTGGATCTGGAGTTAACTTAAGCAGGGAATACCACGTAAACTTAACATTTTGACTCAACTACTCCACCACTAGCCAGACACATCCCGGGGAGTTGTGGGATCCAATCCTAGGTCAATCCAACCATAAACTTGCCATGGGCCAGAATTTATGTAAAAAAAAGGCCATTTCAAGGTGTTGTGGATTTATGCGGATGATACCACCCTCATCGAGAGCCCCGAGCACATTCAGACCTGGCTGGACTGCCTGGGCCTGGAGGCGCGGGCGGTGGGGCTGGAGATTAGTGTGAGGCGATGGTGATAGGGGCATCCAGTAAACCACCGCTGCCGCGCCTGCTCGACGGGACGGAGGTCCCGTTCCGGCGCGACCGCTTCAAGCTGTTGGGGAGCTGGCTTCCTGACACCGCCGACGATGTGGACACCCGCATCGGCCTTGCCTGGGCCAAGCTCCGTTCGCTCACACCTTACTGGCGCTCGAAGGGCCTGGACGGGCACCGCAAGCGCATGCTCTTCAAGGTCCTCGTCCTCACGGTGCTCACGTATGGCGCCGAGGCGTGGACACTCCCACCCAAACTGGCAGCTCGGCTCGACGGCACCGTTTATAGGATGCTCCGGCAGGTCCTTAACGTAGGTTTTTCCGAGCGTCCGTCATCAGAGTCTTTGTATCATGGCATGCCTCGTGTTTCGGACGAGATTAGGCAGCGTAGGATAGCATTTGTAGGACACCTTGCCCGCACCAGCCAGGTCGACACCACCCTTGGTCTGGCCGGCCCCCAGCGGCTTGGACAGCCAGGGCGGCACATTCTGACCTGGCCTGGCCCCGCGGACATTCCCAAAAGGGTAGGGAAACCTGTCACCAACTACGTGCAGATGTTGCTGGACGACCTAGTGGTCCCAGCCCAGTTTGAGCACCGCATCCACTAGCTCCCTCTCCCGTCTTTGGACTGCCATGCAGGACAAGACGCGGTGGAAGAAGATTGTCAAGGCGCACACGCCCGACCCTGTGGGCAAGCCACCTCCCCCCAAGCGGAGGAGGCGTTTTGATGAGTAGTGTAGTTAGGCTTTTCTAGATAGAATTAGGATATAGTTCGATCACGCGGCTTCCTCCACCCCATGTCCATCATGAAATATGTGCTACATGACCTCCCCACGGAGGCATGTTATAATTTAATTTAATTTTAATTTTAATGGCGAACGAACGCGCCTCGACGCAACGCAGCCTGGCGGCTGCGCTCGGCAATGAAAACTGATACGTCTGCAGCTCCGGCTGCAGCTTCGTCATCAGGTCCGGTAGGCAGCGCTGACACTAGTCGTGCACTGGTGCTCGCCCAGCCCCCCGGGCTTGCCTCGCCATCTGCATCGCCAGAGCCCAAGCGCAGTCGCTCTGCTGAGCCGCACTGGGACGAGATTTCCTTTGACATCAACGCATATGGCTTCTGGAGGCGCGGTCCCGGAGTCTTCATGGAAGACGTGTTTTTCGGCACGTAGTCCTCGCTTCAGGACCTGTGCTTGTACCTGTGCTCCAACAATCGCGGCCGCTGGTCAGGCGGTCAGCTTGCCGACCCCGTCGAGGATCTCCCGCGCATTGGCCGCATGAATCGTCCCACGCTCCAACGCTTCGCCCTCTGCTCCCTCCTCGGGCGCTCCGACGTCGAGATCTGGCCCCCACCACCACCGCCCCCCACCGTTGCGACAGAATCCATCGTCCGCGCCCTCCTTAAGGAAGCTTTCGAGCAGCACGTGACCCCCCTTGCCACAGATGTGGCGGCAATTGGAGGCACGCTGGCTGGCGAGCTTCCCACCATTTCCACCGCCACCTCCACCCGATCCTCGCCTCCTCCACCGCCACCCTCCCCTCCTCCGACGCCATCATCGCCCAGCTCCGCGACATCGACCAGGGCCTCAAGGATAATGCAATCGCTATCGAGGTCCTGCAGAACACCGCCGGCCTCACCGCCCAGGCAGTGAAGGACATTGCCGCCAAGCCAGCCCCTGCTGGCCTGGCCAGCGATGCTCCTCCCATCACGACCTGGGCGGACATGCTTAAGCAACATACCACCTCCACCACCTCCGCCGTCGCAGCCCAGCTCCAACGGCAGACGCTTGACCTCCACGAGGAGGCCGAGCTCGCCAAGCGCAGCCTCAACGTCATCGTCAAGAACTTCGACATGGAGGAAGGTGAGAATTCCGAGAAGCTTGCACGTGCGTTTGAGAGCAAAATCCTTGCGCGCATGGGCCTCCTTGGTGAGCTGACCGCCCACCGCCTCCCCCGCGCGCGGGGTAAGGCCGGGGCGCCTCCGCTTCTCATCTTTGAGAGCCCAGCGGACAAGATTTCGTTTCTCAGACGCCGCAAGCGGCTCGAGAAGACTCACTTCACCATTGACGACGACTTGACCCTGGCGCAGCAACAAAGGCGACGGGAGCTACTGGCCGACCTACCTCCAGCTCCGGCAGACCAAGGCGGGCCAGCCGGTGTACTGGAAGGGGGCGGCCATATACGTCGGCCACAAGCCCTGGCACGCGACCCCCTCGACCACCGCGGCCCCGGAAGCCCCAGCCTAGGGGAATACAGCAGTCGTAGTGTAGAATAGATAGACCGTGGCCATGTACATGTACGCCCACTACAGGCACTATACTAGCTAAGCCACGCGCTTTATTTAACCATGTACATGCGTACGTGCCGATGATGTGCCACACTCCAGATGATGCCTAGCTTTATTTAGTAATGTTGTGCCCATGCAGGGAGTCACCCCTGCTGAGATGCCATGCCCTAGCTTTTTTGTATAGCTATGCTGATCTTCCCCCCCATGACAGGCTCCCCCTTCGCTGGGCATAGCTTGAAGATCATGGGGATGCAAGTGCCCTGGTGCACCTAGAGCAAGGGTCCTTTACATTCCCACCCTTGCAGGAAGTAGCTTAGAATGTATGATAGGCCATATGCCCCTTCTCTGCATGGGCTATGTGCTACATATACTCCCAACGGAGTTATGTTCCTAATTATTACCAATGGTTGGTTGGGCATTCAGGGCACGCAGATTCACGTACACGTGCCTGGATTCTATCAATGAGACAACCAGCACAGGCTAGAAGATCTAAATTAAGTGAGACAACTCTAAGAAGATCTATGTACAATGTGTCAGTTCATAAAACGCTGCAAATTGCCATTTCGCTTCAATAAATAAATATTACAAGGTCTAGTTCTATTCACATTTGGTATTTGTAACTTCTGCATATGCAGAGTGTAGCATGTTTGTACAAGCGGCTCTAGACAATGCCGTTGTAGAAATCGCACGCAGCCTTAAAGAGGCGGCATGCTTTTCTTTGTTGAATGGTGGCCTCTTTGATTCAAGTAGATCATGGAGACACGTCAGAAGAAAGCCAAGCGATAGTCTTGACCTGTTGACCATGAGTTCCACCGTCATGAATACGGAAACCATCGTCATGTCGTCAAAATGGCTCAGCAGGGGGTTATTGTGATTTCAAGCTGCAGTACCTGTGTATCAGCTTGGTCTGCCCTATGACTGCGGTTAACGTCGCGGCCGCAACTCCAGCGGCTGGAAGGGCACCCCCAGCTGTTGCGCGTACTCCACCAGCATGTCCTGGTACATGGCGCACGCCTTCTTCAGCACGTTGTGCTCATACTTCAAGTCTTCGATCTCCTGCATGAGCCATTCAAACAAGGTGGCCGACGATGCATGTGCCAGCCGGTTAGCTTCCAGTGCGGTTGTGCTGGCTACTTCACTTGTATGGTCAGGATCCTAACACCCCAAGTTTGATTGCAATGATCATATGCTGCGAAACAGGAAAAGACTTTCTGCAATACCGGTAAGAGCTCAAAAGCAGGAGGAAGATCAGCATGTGCGCTTGATACGCCTATGTGCAAGGGAGCATACGATAGAACACGAAAATATTTCACTCCGCCTTCCGAGTCTAGGATGCCTGCGCTGACAGTGAAACTAAAATCCTATCTTCATTGCTTGGCTAATGGCATTCTAATGGCATTCAACCGCACTCAACTGGGATTGCATTAGCATCCCAGCCTGGCCTAGCTCCCTTCCCTTCCAACACAACACCACGCATCTGCATACATCATGCTGAGCACTGGCAAAGCACCGCCCCCACCTCGAAGAACTCGGCGTCAAACGCGCTGAACTCGTTCTGCAGCTCCTCGTTCTCCGCCTGAAGCGTCGCCGCGCGCGCCGACAGCGCCTGGTACTCGCGATCCAGCTGGCGGTACGGTTCCGACGCCAGCACATCTGCCTCCGCCACCTTCCCCGTGGCCCTGGCCGGGAAGCGTACCGGGGGGCAGACAGAGAACAGCTCAAGCAAGTCGTTTCAGGCTTGACCCACATGCATCCTGTCAGGCTCCATCCAACAAACATGAGGGGCCTATCTCAGCAAGAAGTAGAAAAACAGATATGTATATGAGCTCCTCTTCAGACCATGCTCAGTCGCGGGCGGAACGCTCCATTATGAGCTAAGAAACTGGAGGCGTTGCTGACACAGGCGCACTCCTTTAATTGTGCGCAGCCATGGATGCGCAGGTGAGGAGGCAAGGCCATGTGAAGGATGTAAAAAAAAAGGAATTTCGCTAACACCAACAATCTATACATATTGATGATGATATTGCATTAACAATTTAGCGCATCCCAGACTAAAACGAGCCAAGTACGCGACCAACCCACAAAGGGGAGAAAACATAGTCCCAAAGCTACGCCCAATCCAGGGGCAATACACCAAAACGCGGGCTGCAAGAGGGTTGGTTGCTTGCTTTGACTGACATGTTGCGCTGGGCGGAGCCAGCGGGCTCACTCTAGTGCCAACCATGCTCGAGAACAACCTGTGAGGATTATCAGGATAGGAGTTACCAACTGCTGTGTTCAGGGAAACAAGAATCATAGAACCTGCTCAAGCTCTTTCTGGGTTAGAGCCTGATGCCTAGGAGGTAGCCATCATCCTTACGGTAACCCACTGTCTGGCAGCCTAAGCTGGACCCATCTCATCGTAAAACTGAAGCTAGCGTTTCCATGCACTGCCATCCGCACACCCACCTGCCCGCATCGGCGCGCGCGGCCGCAGCCTGCCGCAACCGCTGCACCTCCGTCTGCAGCGCTGCCAGCTGCTGCGCGCGCCCCTCGGCCTCCCCTAGTGCCGCCTTGCCGCTGGCTACTTGCGCCCGCAGCTCTGCCACCAGCTTGTCCCTCGCCTCCAGCTCGTCCCGCAGCCGCCCGTTTTCAATCCTCAACCGCTCCAGCGCGGCCACCATTGCGGGATCAGGGACACCCGAGGCCCCTGGGGCAGCCACGTCCTTGCTGCTTGCGCCCTCAGTGATGGCAGTGGCGGCGGGGCCATGGCCGGCCACCTTGGGCTTGTCCCTCAGAATGCCGGTGACCCACTTTCGGATGGTGGGGTCGGTCTCGCTCTGTGGGGCCACATGGTTGTCGTTTCCACAGGGGCGATGGGCATGGGCGGTTAGGAACGCATGGTTTGGTAGGGCTGGTGTTAAGCATGGGCGGTTAGCAACAACTTGGCTCGGCAGGCGTGCCCAGAAACAACGAATTTGCAATGTGCAGGAGGGATATCCCGAAAAGCAGAAACGAGTGCCACAAAAAAAGAGCATGCTTTTAGAATAGGGGGCTATGTACCGGCAAGGTACAACAGGCGGTATCTCCCACCAGGTGGAAACATAACCCAAAAACTAAAACCCAATGAAAGTCCCCCTGCCCCCCATTTCCTGAACCCATCATAGGGCAGGCCAAGGCCACCGGCCTAAAATTTTCCGCTTCGTAACTGACAGAAAGGAAAGCGAGGCGCGGCTCATTTCAGAAACACAGGAAAAGATATCGCATGCTATTGAAAACCATGCGCAGGGTTCTTGGCCAATTGATCCGCACCAAGGCGGCGCTTGATCCACCACACAAACACAGCCCGTATAGTAGTGATACTATCTAAGACAGCCCTTATCATATGATAGTACTAGAGAAACAGTAGAGTTATAGCACCCAGGCGGCCACGCACCTCCAGCTCCCTCCGCAATGCCCCGTGCGCGTCGCGTTCTGCTGCCAGCTGCCGCCTCAGCTCCTTCACCTCCTCTTCCGCCCGTACCGCCCCCAGCCGTACATCCCCCGCAGTGGCGGCGTCTCGCCGCCGCACGGCCGCCAGCTCCTCCTCTAGCTCCAGCACCCGCCGTTTCAGCTCCTTGCAGCGCGTGAGCGTGTCGGCTAGCTTGCCCGCCTGGTTGCTGTGCTTGCGCAGGCCCTCGTTCTCCCCCCGCAGCTTCTCCACGACACGCTGCAGCGCTTGGACCACCATCTCAAGCTCCTCGATGCGCGCCGCGCTGCCGGTGAGGGCCACCGTGGGGGGCCGCCCCCCGGGACGTTGCGACTTGGAGCCTGCGGGTAGGCGAGGGTGTAGTGGGGTAGCGATGGATGGGGTTGTTGTGGGGTAGCAGTGGGTGGGGTTGTTGTGGGGTAGCAATGGGTGTAATTGTTGCAGGGTAGCCATGGGTGGGGTTGGTAACATGGATTGGGAGTAGGATGGGGTATGCGATGGCGTGAATGGGGTATATGATGGGCTTAGGTGGAGTGTACGATGGGGTGTGAACAACACCCCAACATACAAGGGGACACCGTGTGTGTTATCACCAGCGTGCGGAGCCGTTGCCTTGCCAAGCCAGCAGGGTGCGACAGCCACCCACCGTGCAGCGCCCCGTTCGGGCTGAGCTTGACGCTGGCCTCCTCGTCAAAGAGCGCCTTGAGCTGCCGCTGCAGCCGCGACGCCGCCCCCGCCATGTACTCGCGCTCAAACCGCAGCTCCAACACCTTGATGTCCCGCTGCAGCAGTGCCTCACGCAGTGCCTCAGAGTCTTTCTGCTGGTCCGCGGCACGGGCCTCCGCCTCCTGCAGCTGCTCCATAAGACTTGCCGCCGACACGCCACCATTAGCATACCCGTTTGCGTTTCCGCTGGCGGTGCCGTTCATCCCATTGGAGCCCCCTGCGTGCCGCCTCCTCGCTCGTTCTTCCGCAGCGCGCCACCTGGCGACGGCGTGCTGCAGCTCGTCTCGCTCTGACTCCCACTTGAGCCGCTCGCTGCCCAGGCCCACATCCAGCTGGCGGCGAATCGACCCATTCTCCTCCTCCAGCGCCGCGATAATGTCCGCCATCTCACGCACGCGTTCACTCTCCGTGACAGCTGCCGGTACTACCCTCTCCGAGGCTGCTGCCCCTTTTCCAGACACTGCTGCATCCCCTTGCCGTCCCACTTTACCTGCATCCACCCCCTTGCTTCCCCCTATTCCTCCTCCCCCCTTGGTCAGAGCGGCCAGCTTGTCCGCCATCAGCCGCAACCGCTTCTCTTGTTCCGCCGCACGCTCCTCCGCCCGGACCCGCCGCTCCTCGCTCACGCGAGCGCTGTCCTGCGCCGCGGTGAGCTTGGCCTTCAGCGCCTCCACCTTCTTGGCGAGCTTCTTGTCGTCCTCCCAGCGCTTGAGCGCAGGGTTAGCTGCCAGGAGGGACCCTGCCGCGCCGGCCGGGCCAGCTCCGGCGGAAGCAGGCCGCCTTGCCTTGCCAACGCCAGCAGGACCACCTGCGGCACTGTCTTTACCCCCCGTCTCGTCCTCCGTCTCGTCTTCCGAGGCCTTGCCATTTGTGGGCGGCTTCTGCTGGCTGGGTGGACCCACCGGGCTCTTGCCCCTCGTGGGCGTGCGGAACTCGGCACCGCTGGCATCCGCAGTGGTGGAGGGGGTTCCATCCACCGCGCGGCTGCCCCGCAGGCTGGCCCCCAGCTCGTCACGTTCGCGCAGCTTGGCCTTCAGCTTGTCCACCTGCACTCGCCACCACCATGGTGCGTATAGAGGGTTGCGGGGTCATGGTGCGGAGAGGGTTGCGGGGTGACTTCGGCTTTGCAAGGCAAACCCCTCCAATCCGCGACAGCAGCAAGACGACAGCCAGCAACATTTCAGGAAAAAGGGTGAGCCAACAACAAGAACACAGTAAAAACGGCGCTGATTGACGACAACGCCCACATCAATAGAGCAAATTGGAGACTGGGGGTCTCTGCCCTTTCTCCTGTAGTGCACACACAGGGATTAAAAGCACTTCGGTGCTCCGTGACTCCCCAACGGGAGCACGAGTTTAATTAATTAATTAATTAATAGAGCAAATTCCCAAACCCGCAAGAGTTTCAGCATAACACGAGATCGGTCCACTAAGCTGGGGAAGGGCGAGGCACTGCGCGCACATGAGCCTCGCAATGGTTGCGGAAGCCCTCTCAGAAGCTGCCAGCATGCCAGCACGCATGTGGACCCGCCGCATCCTCTACCCCATCAGTGGCAGGTCCACAGGCTCCCGCGTCTCTGCCTTCCACCTGGATAGTGTACTTGTTATTTGCAGCTGACAATGCGCATTAGGATGCCCCAATACCCCCCTGACCCACTCGTGACTTACAAGCCGTGATGACACCCAGGCAAACACACAGCCTCGGCAATTACAAGGTTTGCACTCTACGCCAGCCACACCAACTACATCCATGCTATTGCTCTGACATGCACAGTAGAAAATGAAAAGGAAAAAGAAAAGAACAATCAAACAGCACAAAGCAGCTTCATCTCAATGACACAAGGCGCCTGGCCCGCCCTCCACTTTGGCCCACTCCTCTCCGCCCACCCTACCTGCGCCACGTAGATGCCCCGATTCCCGTACCTGCGCCGCGTAGATGGCCGCGCGCTTCTCCAGCTCAGCCATCTTGTCCGCGAGCAAACCCCCCGCGGGGCTCTCGCTCGCAATGCGCGCCTCCCGTTCCTTCGCCTCACTATTCCTCAACCCCCGCACCAGCCGCCGCTCCTTGGCCAGCTCCAACTGCAGCTTCCGCAACGCCTCCCCAGCCTCTTCGGCCTTTGTCCGATCCGCCTTGGCCGCCGCGTCCTTGGCCGCGACCTCCTCCTTGAGCTGCGACAGCTCCCTCTTGGCTCGCTCCGCCTCCTCCCTTGCCGCCTCGAGCGCAGCCGTCGCCTTCTCCAGACGATCCTCGGCCGCGAGGCTGCGCTGGCTAGCGCTCTCCTTTAAGCTGGCATCCGCCGCCGCCTTCATGGCCTCCACCAGCTTCTTCTCGAGCTCCCGAATCGCGTCCTTGAGCGCGCCAAGCTTCTTGTCGCGCGTGGCCACTTGCGCCTGCAGCCGCCCCACCAGAGTCTTCATGCTCCGCTCGGGTTGAAGCGCCCGCTCCGCCTCGAGCTCCCTCTGCAGGCGCTCCTCTCGTAGACGATGCTCCGCAGCGGCAGCCGCAGCCCGGGCCTCCACGTCGTCGATGTGCGACTGGAGCTGCGCCTGGGTCGCAGTCAGCCGCTCGTTCAGGAGCTGCATCTCGCGCTCTCTCTCCTCGAGCGCGTCCTGCAGCTGCTCGAGGCCCATGTGCGCGTAGCGGCCGGAACCAAACTCGGCCACGCGGGCCTCCACGTCCCCCAGCGCCATGCGGATGTCGCGCAGCCGCTCCGCCTCCAGCCGCGTGATGGCCTCCTGCGGGCGCCAGGGCAGCAGCCGAATGAAATAGAATGAAATAACGTCATGTGGAGTGAATGGTGAGGACGTGAGGATGCGTGAGAACATACGCAAGAACAAGCACCATATGTATGTTGCATACAGACTACAAAAAGGAGAAGACAGCAGTAAATTGTACAGTCAAACAGTACATAAGAGCAAGAAAATCTAGACAGTGTTCGAAAGAGTTTATGAGAGTACGGCCCTGTACAGGACGAACACAAAAAAGAACAGTGTGCAGCTCCTTGTCAGAACATGCCGGAGGGCATTCTGACGGTGCCATGAAGTGCAACTGTTGTTTTTATCAGTATATTCTTTGAAGTGCTGCACGTGTTGCCAGGCCCAGAGTTCACTTCTGCGCACCCAAGCCCCCCAAGCCCCCCCAGCACCCACAACACGCTGCGTCCCCACCTGCAGCCGCAGGATCTCCTCCTGTTGCCGCCCCAGCTCGGCCGTGTGCGCGGCCCGCATCTGCGCCACCGTCTCGCGGTACTTGCCCAGCGCCTCGTTCTTTTCGCGCACGGTGACCTGGGGGAAGGGAAAGGGGGGGGAGGCAGTGGGGGGGAGAGAAGCAAGGGGGGGGGGGGAGGGAGGGCAAAGACAGGGGCGAAGCAAGCGAGGGGGGGAGCAAGGAGGGCAGAGGCGGGAACAGGGGCTAGGTAGGGTTGGGTGAGAGGGGTGGAGAAAACGAGGTGGTCAGGGTGAGAGAGGACGGGCAAGAGGTGGTGTGGGTACAGAGAGGGGGATGAGCGAACAGGGGCGGGGTGCATGGTGGGCCCACGCATGCAGCGGGTCCTGCAAGCCAATCAAAGCAACCTAGGGCAGGAGTGCATGGGTAGGGAGACAGCCATCTGCGCCCCCCGTGCATGCAGCAAGCGGTTGGGGGCTTCCATGCATGTGGTGCGCGAAATGCATATGCGCATGAGGGCAACGAGAGAATATGACCGCTTTACTTGCGTGGCGGTGGGAAGGAGGATGTCGGGTGAAGGGGGGGCCGGTGGCAAAAGCCCCTACCTGCAGCCAGTCAATGATTTAAGGACCAATGAAAGGGCCTCCTACCTGCAGCCGGCTGAGACATGCACTGGTACGCCCCTTAGCATCAGGAACAAGCCCCTTACCTGCAGCCGGTCGATGGTTCCCTGCGCCACCTCGGCCACGTGCGCGGCGATGTCTGCGTCGGATGACCCCTCCCTGCTGCCGTCCGACACCATGGCCTGCGTCGCGTGCACCACGCGGTCCTTGAGCTGCGCGATGAGGGCGTCACGCTCCTGCGGAGGTCCAACGCAAATACAAGAGAAGAGAAAAGGTTGGGAAATTAAGACGCTCATAATAGAGCCAAGGGATGGGCACGTCATGCTCCGCCAGGGGGTGTGCAGGGGGGGGCTATAAGAGAACAGGGGTGAAAGCGGGGTGGGCATGAATACTAAAGCCCCGTCAATCAGCGCGTACAGCTCCTCCAGGGTTACGACGCGAGTTTACGATACGAGATAAACCAAAAGGTTTGGAGGCATATTGTATTATTATAACATGATACTTTGAAAATGTTTTCTGGCAGATTGTGCCTCACACAGACTGACAGACGAAAAGCGTAATCCGATTCACACCTTCACACAGACAGGGCTTACCACCAAGCTGCTTCAGCACGTGCTTTCGAAGATTAATCACATCACTCAAGTGCATGCCGTACCTATGCACGCAGCCAAACACCCGCCTGCTGCATGCACATGGCATCGTGGCCACCTGTCGCAAGCACACAGAATACTCACGTGCTGCACGCGCATGACCATGCCCTCACCTGCCGCAGGGCACAACGCTCACCTGCATCATGCCAACTGCACGACGCTCACCTGCTGTACGCGCAGCAAGTCCTTCTCCGCCGACATCGCCTCCACCTTGGCAGCGCGCAGCTCGTCCGCCAGCACATCGGCCGTGTCCTTCAACCGCACATTCTCGCGCACCTGCTCCCGCAGTGCGCCGCGCTGCTCCTCGATCTCGCCCGCCAGCTGGTCCACCTGCGGGCGCAAGCACAAGGGGAGGATGGGCGGTCACACGGGCAGGCGGAAGCATGCAGCATTTGAAAGGCCCAAGAATGGAAATGTTATACTACCGCCGGAGGTACCTAGTATAATAATATACCACGTACGGAGGTAGTACTAGTTTTTATCAAACATAAAATGATAATGTTTACTGGTATACTAGTAAATTCGTTTGGTCCATTGGAGCCTCCATTGGTGAGGAACCGTTGAACAGGCAGATGGGGGAGCAAGGCAGCGCCAGCTGGCACCAGCTGACATAAAAAAGCACAGGAAGTGCCAAGAGGTCTACCGGTGGCGAACGACGCATCACCAGACGCTCGGCTTCCTACTTGGTCAACTTGGGGGTGGACGTGGAAGAAATCGGTAACGCGGGCTTGATTGCAGACACCGGCTTGATGGGGCCTGGCCATCGAGAAGCATCTACCCATCTGCCTTGCATGTCTACAACACATTCCCAAGTGGGAAACCATTCATCAGGGTTGGCCAGGTACAAGTTATTTGCCTTCCAGAATAACTAGAGGTTGCCACGCTCTTCAACCACTCCCCGCCTCCACCTGTGTGCTCTGCCACCTGCACCCTCCCTGCGCTGCGTTCCTCCCTGTGCAGCTTCTTCCCCCCCTCCTTTCTGTGATCCCTCCCTCACCTATGCCTTCAACCATGGTCAGCTGCGGCCCGCCCTCACCTGCGTGTGCAGCAACTGTTTTCTCAACCCCCCCCTCCCCTGCGCCTGCAGCCACTCTTTTCTCACCCCCCCGACACTCACCTGCGCCTGAAGCCACTCGTGCTGCGCGGCCGCGTCCTCGGCCCCCCTATCCCGCACCACCGCCAGCTTGCGCTCCAACCGGTCTAGCCGACGCAGGCGCCGCTGCTCCTCCTCGCGCCGCGCCGCCTCCGTCTGCGCCTCAAGGATGCGAGAGAACATGCGACGCTGCGGCGTGCTGCCGCCCTCCATGCCGCTGCCGGACCCTGAGAATGCGCGCAGGGGGGAACCGTAGCGGCCAACGCCGCCCGCGCCAGTGCCGTCTTGGCTGGCGCCGACATCGGTGCCGCTGCGCCAGCCGGCCTTGCGTGCGGCGTCGAGTTCTTTGCGGAGGTTGTCGCGCTCGCGGGTGACGTCTGCCAGGTTTTGCTCCAGCGTGGACTGTGGGAACATTGGCGGAAATCAGTGTGTGTGTTTTTTTTTTGTTTTTTTTTTTGGGGGGGGGGGGGGGAGGGGAAGATGGGGGGGACCGGCACAAGCTTAGCGACATGCGATGGGATATGCGTGTGGGCGACAGACCGATTACCGTAATGCCTTACTTGCATCCAGAACATCTCAACTGCATCCAGGACGGGCATTTCCACCACCCTTCCGCCAGGCTCGTACGTTTTCCCTCCCATCCTTTCATCACTTGTCTCACCATCGTAATCAGAGGTCGCGCCGCCACTCAAGCGCACAGCCATGCACTCTGCTACCTTGTGCCATCCCTGAACCCTAACACCAAGCAGCTACGATGTTAGCCAACTGGTACGTAATCATGTTCACAGCCATGCAGCCACATGGGGTCATAAGGGGTGGTGCTTCCCTACCCCTTAAGCTACCTGGTATGCTCTTCCTTGCCTTGGAGCAACCGTCATGGCATTTCCCTCAGCTTTTCACGATGATGCAGTTACGTGTAAATTAATTTAGGCAGCAGCCCCTCGATCAATACCCCAACCTTGGCCTCTCGCCTACCCCTACCTTATATTATTGACGCTCATGCATCCATACGAATAATCCTTCCTCCTCACCTTTTCTCGTAAGAGCCCCTCTTCAAAGGCCTCCACCTTGGCCTCCCGTGCCGCGTCCAGGTCCTCCAGCACGCGCACACGGTCGCACATGGCGCCGCTCTGGCGGTCAGCGCGTGACGCCGCCAGCTGTAGCTGCACGCAGCGGTCGCGCAGGGCGATGTTCTGGCGCACGGCCTCGGCGATGGCGGGCGCGCCGCTCTCCGCGTTCTTGAGGATCTGCGCGTGTTGCGTTTTATGTGTGTGTGTGTGGTGGTGGTGGTGGGGGGGGGGGGAGGGAGAAAGGTTAATGCGTTGTGTCTGTGTGTGTCTCCATACTCAAGTGTGTGGAATGGATGTGCGAGGAGTGGGGGGGGTGCGGTGGGGGGAGGGGTCGGGGGGGTGCGTGGGTGGGTGGGTGGGAGAGAGAGAGAGAGAGAGAGAGAGAGAGAGAGAGAGAGAGAGAGAGAGAGAGAGAGAGAGAGAGAGAGAGAGAGAGAGAGAGAGAGAGAGAGACAGACAGAGAGAGAGAGAGAGACAGACAGAGAGAGAGAGAGAGAGAGCTCAAATTCCTGCCATCCACTCACCTGTGCAATCTCCAGCCCGAGTGACCTGGCACAGGTATCCATCTACAGCTTGCTCTATAGCGGAGTTGCTGCCTCCCAAACACCAATTGCAACCAGTTGCAACAAATAGCAACAAACAGCTTCCTCCCCTAGGCCCCTTCTTTGGTCCCCATCTCACACCCCCGTGAAGTGACACCCATCCTGCGGGCATCATCCAAACCAGGTACTCCTTCCCCGAAAGGCCCTCGCTTGTCGCCACCTACCCACCTGCGCAGCAACCAACCTGACAGCTCTATCCCAACACGGACATCCCCTCCTCATTCCCCCCCCCCCCCCCCTACTTCCCTTTAATTGGTTGCCATCGCTTACCCACCTGCGTGCCACCCACCCACCTGCGCGACATCCACGGCCAGCGCCAGCTTGGCCTCAGCGGCCTCGCACCGGTTGAGCAGCTCGTGGCGTTCGTTGGTGATGGCCGCCACGCGCGCGTTCAGCTCGCTCAGCCGCTCAGTGGCGTCCTTGAGGCTGGCAAACCACTCCTCCCCCTTGCGAGGCTCCACGCGCAACTCCAGCGCACCACGCAGGCGGCCCACCTGCAGGGATGGGGCACGAGCGGTCGCACATAGGGCCAGCAGGGCGTGGACACCGTTGGTTGCACGTAGGGCCAGCAGGGCGTAGGCACAGTAGTGTGGTTTGATTACAATACTGTAGTAGTAGCAAGGGGTGGCACCGCCTGTGGGTGGCACCACAGATGGCAGGGATTTTGTACAACTAGGCACCCTGCCGAATCTCCAGCCAGTAATGATGAGCATAACTAATTAGTGACAAGCGCATCCGGTGATGATGGACAAGCGCACGATGGACCAGTATACAGTATCAAAGTACGTGAAACACATGGCAGCATCCTCAGCAACACCGACCTGCATCCTGCCATGCTCCGTTTCTCCATAAGCCCACATCCACACCCACACCCAAACGCGTCCACACTGCTGCCCATGCCCATGCGGATATGTGCCCTCACTGTACAAAAAATGCCTTTTCTTCAGACAGATACATAACATAGCTCCTGCACATGGCACATGCACGCACATGCATGCGCACACACCACACACACACAGACACACACAGACACACACAGACATACACACACACACACAGACAGACACACACACACACACACACACGCACACAGACACACACACAGACACACACACGCACACGCACACACAAATAAACTTTTCTGCATTCGTCCCTTCCTGCCCCCTCCCACCTGTGCGCGCATCTCGCTGGCGGCGCGCTGCGCGTCGCTCTGCGCCTGCTGGAACTGTAGCCGCAGGGTCTCCTCCCGCGCCCGCAGCTGCGCCGCCTCCTCCTTGGCCGCCTCCGCCTCCTGCACGCTGCGCTCCATCTGGCGCACCAGCGTCATCTCGCGCGACCGGAGCCGGCCAATCTCCTCATGAAGCGCCCCGAGCGCCATCTGCCCGTCACTGTCCTGCTCCATGGCTCGAACGCCGCGCCGCAGTGCCGCCACCTCCTCACGCAGCACACCGTGCTTCGCCTCCTGGCCACGCATGCGCTCCTCGGCCGCGCGCGCACGGTCGCGCCACTTGGCGGCGTCGGCGGCCGCGCGCGTGCTCCGCGCGTCCGCCTCCTCGCGGGCGCGCACCTGGCAGAGAGGGCACACGGGAGGGCCAGGTAGGGACACAAAGTGGCCAGGTGGGTGCACGGCAACAAACTACTCACTGCCTTTCCTCACTTATTCGCTCCATTTCCTCACTCCTTTGCCTTCGCGTTTCTGCTGGAAATGAAAAAGGTCCCCAAAGATCCAGCCACCCGTTTCTCCTGCATAACTTTGCCGCAGCAAATAAAAAGCGTTATCACCACCTCCTCGCCTCACCTCGCCATTCAACAACCCCCTCCCTCCCTCCCTCCCTCCCTCCCTCCCTCCCTCCCTCCCTCCCTCCCTCCCTCCCTCCCTCCCTCCTCCCTCCCTCCTCCTCCCTCCCTCCCTCCCTCCCTCCCTCCCTCCCTCCCTCCCTCCCTCCCTCCCCCCCCCCCCCTACGTCATGGATTCCCCCCCCCCCCCCCCTCACCTCGCCGTCGAGCCTCACGGCCGGCACGGACTTGGCGAGCTGCTCGGTGGCAGCGCGCTCGCTCTCCTCAGCCGCGTGCAGCTGCTGCCACAGCGAGGCAATCTGGGCCTCCATGTTGGACACCTAGTACACGGCATGCGTAGACACACATAGTTCCAACCACACATGCGGGCGCACACACACACAGAGATAGAACACAGATGCCGACACAACTTAGGGAACGCCCATAAATTAGTCATTAGGGATACCCGAAGCACTGCGCACTAGCGCCTGCACGCGCCCAGACTGCGCATCCGTTAGTGAGCGGAATAAACCCAGCGCACGCCACAAACATCAATACCCCAAGTACACACAGCCACACACACGTTTTTGAATGGATCAAATTTCATCAGGGTCGTGAACTTCTCACGTTCTTGCAAGCCCGGTCCATGATGGTAGATGCCATCCCCTCATGCACAAACATGGCATAATGCAGGCGCGTGGCATAAACGTGGGCCAAGCGTGCGTACACGATGCATGAGCTAGTGCTGGGCCAGCGCATGAGCACTTGGCCAAGGTGATGTGTGTTAACTGTGCATGGTTGCGCATGAATGATTGCCGTAACCGCTACCCAGGTGGGAACCGGCAGCCACGCATTAAACACAAAGGCCCAGGGGGTGCATCCAGGGACAGGGAAAGTGGTCATTTAGAACCACGGCAGGGTGAGATGGAATGGTGCAGTCCATGGACCGCACACTGGAAGACTTGGGCATTTTATTATATTTGTTTTGTTTTCAAGGTTCATGGGTGCTTCCCATCGCCCCTCCGTGACCAAACGGTGCTCAAACACACCATGCTATTTTAACCTCAAACCAATGTACACGTGTTCAAACCTCCGACAGATTTCCAGAAAACAATGCCCACCTGCTGCATGAGCCCCGCGCGCAGGGACACGGCGTGATCCTTCTCCTGCATCGCCGTCTCTGCGCGCCGCTGGGCGTTGGCTTCCTTCACCCGCAACGACACAATCTGCTCGCGCAGGTCCCCCACGCTGCCATCGCGCTCATGGCTGTTGACGGTGGCCAGCATCGCGTCCACCTGGCGCGCACGCTCCGCCGCCTCGTCGCGCGCCATGGTGAGCTCCCGCACCTCTTGCTGCAGATGGGCTCAAGCAGGGGTGGTTTTGGGGGGAGGATGGATGGGGTTGGGGTGGTGTAATCAGAGCCGAGGATAGACCCAACATCATCGGAACCCAACCAGGGGTGATTAGGTGTGTGTGCGTGTGTGTGTGTGTGTGGATCAAAAAAAGGGAGGGGGGGGGGGGGGCGGGAGAGAAAGAGAGAAACAGCCGAGGAATGGTGTGTTTGAGTTTCATGTGTGTGCCTGCGTCCTGGGGGGAGGGGGCACTGGGGAGGGGGGCAAGGGGGCGGAATATGTCAGGGTGCTTCTATGCACGCACGCACACAGGAATACATGGCATGCACACGCACGCACCCAAATCACAGGCATACCATCTCCTGCATGCATCTGCATGCTCTCTCACCCAGACGCACTCTTCTCATCCAGTGACCGCTCCCAACCGCGGCGCACATGGATAGATACGATACAGAATGGCCCATAGCACAAGACTGCCACGGTTCTTCTGTACTCCCCTGCAACCGCAGGTTGCCTGCCGCAATCCCTCTCTTGCAAGCAGGCAACACAAACATAGAGAGTCCTACGGTAGAGTAAAGAAGGGCCCCCAATCCCACCTGCAGCCGCTGCAGGTCTCCCGCCGTCATCTGCTCCTTGAGCTCTGCCACCGCCATCTGCGTGCGCGCCTCCACCATCGCGCGGTTCTCGCGTGCCAGCCGTCGCGCCTCCTCAGCCATGGCGTCGTACTCCTCGGCGGGCACGCTCTTGCTTAGCTTGTGCTGCAGCGCCGCGCAGCGCGCCTCCTCCTCCGCCTTGCCGCGCTCCAGGTAGCTGCCAGGGGCCACGGGGGGCCAAGCGAGGGTGCAAGAGAGGGGGTAGGAAAGGGGCGAGCGAGGGGACCCGAGAGGGGAGAAGTTAGGGGAAGAAAGAGGGGGGTTCAGGGGACATGTGTGCGATATAATATATGTGTAATTGGGTGAATGTGGGGAAGATGAATGGCAAAGATTAGAGGGAGTGCTGCAGAAGAGGTAGGGCTAGGAGCTGGACGCATGGAAATCCAACATGCAGCCTCAGGAGGCTACGGGGTCATACTGCGGTGGCTCGGCAAAGCAGGGATCCTGAGTACGGGTTTGGGGGCAGGAGGATTATGCCTTTGACATCTTGTTTGCTATTGGTATACTAATGAAGCTTCAGTCAGGCATCAGATCGTTTCATCCTATCAGCGGCCAAATAGTTGCAGACTCCTTGGAATAACCTTTCAAGACTCAAGCCCTTGATGCCGACGGGTTTTGGCATTAATCATGACAAGCAGTGCCAGGAGCGTGCGGCTGATCCTGTGGCCCCATGCAGCAGAGTTCCTGTGATATACCCCACGCGGTGCGATGCTGCAACCCGCACCCACCCATGGCACCTAGAGGAAAGTGGTAGTGCCACATCACTAGGTAGAGCAGTCACATACCCCACGTGGCGCAGCATGCCCATCAAAATTGGTCATATGGCACAAACCCACATGGGGCATGCCTACCCAATAGACACGTGGGGCATGCCTACCTAATAGATCACATGAACGTGCCCCACGTGGCCCAGACGGCGGGTTCTACCGACCACGCCGCGCAGGATCCCATGAACGTACCCCACGTGGCGCAACATGGCGATGCTCATCTCCGAGAGGTCGTCCGCGAGCTCCTCGTTCTCGCGCCGCAGCGACACCTCCGCCGTCTCCGCCACCTGGACCAGCCAGTGAGAAGTGATAACATGTGAATAATCGACATACTATTATCCTTGTTGTTTGTGGGTAGATACTAACGACCCCTTGCCACCCACCGCCATGTATTTGCCACCTAGATGTCACGATTTGCCACCCTACCACCCACAGCACACAGGCAGAGGCTACACGTATGACCCCTGGCCATGGTAAGGGTGGGGGCAACAAAAAGGCAGGTGTTCCGTGGTAGGAAACTAAAGCTGAAACAGATCGAAAATATGTGCTAGCAAACATGTGGCCTTAGCATGGATGTGCGTTTGACGAACCGCAGGAAAATTGCCACTAGACAGAGGCGAGTGGTACTCAAGCGTGTTTACCTGCCCCACGCTTACAAGATTGGGTCACAGGTACATGGGGAAAATGTGTGTGGCCAGTCTCCCAAGCTTCAGGGTAATAGAAGGACAAACAGCAGTTCAACATCAAGGTCAAGTACCATACCCACTGGATAGAGCCACCCACTGCAGGCCTGCATGCTACCAGGCCCCACATGTACGCCTTGTTAGTCACCTCAAAGAAACAAAAAACAAGGCTTATCCGACTTTCTATCTCACAATTAAAAGTTACACGAGACTTTTGAGGGAACAACTTGTCCAATCTCAAGGATGCCTAGCCCCAGCCCCGCCCCCTCCCCCACCTGCAGCGCCCGCAGCGCACGCATCTCCTTGACAGACATGGACGCCACCTGCCGTGTGGCGGTCGCCAGCGCCTGCTTGATGTCGGCGCCATCCCCCTGCAGCAGCACCTTGTACCCACGCTCGTGCTCTTCGGCCTCCGCCCTCGCCTCCTCTACTTGCGCCCGCAACCGCGCCTCCTCGTCCCGCATCGCCTCGCGCTCCCGTGACCACTCGCCGCGCGCGCGAACGTACTCCCTGTACACCATGTGCCGCTGATCCAACAGCAGCTGCAACGTGCCCTGCCAGCGCGCCATCTCGCCGGCCATCGCCTTGAGCTCGTCCTCGCGGGACGCCAGCTCGTGAAGGCACTCAAGTAGCTGGCCTTGAAGGATAAAAGTATCCGTGTCCAGCCCCGCTCGCGCCGCCTCCGCTTCTTGCTGCGCCGCCGACGTGCCACCAGCGGCCCCTGTGCCGGCCATCTGGGGGATGGTGTTGCCCGCGGGCATCGTGCCCCATTGGCTGCCGATGAGGCGCGAGGACGAGATGTCCAGGCCGGGGGATGGGTAGCCGCCGCCTGCAGGGTGGTGCGCGAGGCGGGCAGGGGAGGCATGGCATGATGGGTGGGTTGCACGTCCTTTAGAGGGGGGCATACCGTACTTGCAGCCATGCAAGCCCGTGGGCAAGACGCCATGACCGCGGAGACCGTTACAGGCGCAGGGTGCCACAAGCACTAAAGAATCCTGAATAAAAATTACGCATCCAATGAATAGGGCTGTGCTTAAAGCTGTTTATTAATGTGTTTTTTCTTTCCGCTTGCGGCATATCAGACAGCCCTAAATGCTGCGGATGCTGATAACAATGGCCGTGGTACAGAGCCAGCAGTGCTGCCCTGCTGCCCTGCTGCCCTGCTGCCCTGCTGCCCTGCTGCCCTGCTGCCCTGCTGCCCTGCTGCCCTGCTGCCCTGCTGCCCTGCTGCCCTGCTGCCCTGCTGCCCTGCTGCCCTGCTGCCCTGCTGCCCTGCTGCCCTGCTGCCCTGCTGCCCTGCTGCCCTGCTGCCCTGCTGCCCTGCTGCCCTGCTGCTACAGGCGATAAAGAAATTTGACAGTCACGGTGACAAGCTCATGACATATAGGCGATGTAACCCCCTGGGCACCACAGCAAAACTGAGAACATGACGTGGCGCAACCACCCCCCAACGGTGAGATGAAGGCACTAGGATTAGACCGCATGGCATCAGGCACCCCGGCTCCAACCCACCGATCTTCATGCTGCTGCCGTCAACCTCGGACGCCCACACGCGCGGCGTTCCGATCACCGACCCCGACCCCCGCGCCGACCCACGCATGTCGCGCGCGGCGTGCGGCAGGCCCCCCGTGAAGCGGTCGCGGAACATGTCGCGCTCCATGCGCATGCGCTCGAGGGCCACGGCGGCTTCCACCGCGTTCACCTCGGCGGCCGACAGCTCCGATGCCAGCTCCGACACCTGCCACGCACGAGGCAGAAAGGATAAGATGGGACAGGATAGATAAGATGGGGCTGAATAGATAAGATGGGGCAGAATAGATAAGATGGGGCAGAATAGATAAGATGGGGCTGAATAGATGAGATGGGGCAGGATAGATAAGATGGGGCTGAATAGATAAGATGGGGCAGGATAGATAAGCTGGGGCTGAACGGATAAGCTGGGGCTAAATAGATAAGATGGGGCTGAATATATGAGATGGGGCAGGATAGATGAGATGGGGCAGGATAGATAAGATGGGGCTGAATATACGAGATGGGGCAGGATAGATAAGATGGGGCTAAACAGATAAGCTGGGGCAGGATAGATAAGATGAGGCTGAATAGATAAGATGGGGCTGAATAGATAAGATGGGGCTGAATAAATAAGATGGAGCTGAATAGATGAGATGGGGCTGAACAGATAAGATGTCGTAGGGTAGATAAGATGGGGCAGGATAGACCAGATACCAAATACAAAAGTTAGCGCACACGCGGAAATCCGAGGGGGCACCGCATGTGCAGCAGGCGCCATGAGGGCGCGATGGGGAGAAGAGCCCAGTGGCGTGAACATGTGCCACGGAAAGTAGAGCTTGGTTACAAAGTGAGCTGAAACTCCCCTTTAGGAGGGCCATCTACTTGGGTGTAGGCCGTTGGTCTCGTCCGCGCTAGGATAGGCCACGTACGCTACGCAATGCCGGCAGCACGCATGCACCACACCAGGTGCGGATTCGAATTATGGGCGCGCTCTGGCTGCTGGGGTGGATGCTCGCAGCGAGGCTGGAACGCGAGTGCAATGACAGCATGAGGCCCCAATTCTTACGACTATTCCTGTCTAATCGCCCTTTCCACACTACAAGCCCCAAGGCCCTTCTTTGAGCCCGAACTTCCCGTTTAAGACCCTTGTTCTCTTGTAGTCCCTCCCCATCAACACTTCCCTCTCCTTGTCATAAACAAACTTTGGAAAAATGTTGCCGTGCGAAGCTACAGTGCTTCCCTTTTCTCGCAGCATTCCCCTTTTCTACTTGCCCACTTGCCTTCTCTCGCAGTGCGCGCAGCTCCCCCGAGCTGGCAGCGCCCCCGGCTGAGTTGCCGTTGCCAGATGTCAGCTTCTCACGGCGCTCTCGGCTCTCCTTACTGAGCGCCAGCTGGCGGTCCACCGCCTGCAGCACATTCTCGATGCGCTCCTGGCGCACGCAACAAGGGCGAACGCAATGGGGGGAGTGACAGAGGGATAAATGACACACAGAAGGGGGGGCAAAGGAGGGCAAAGCCATGGGTCAGGTTGGGGGAAATGGGCAAAAGAACCAAGCATGCATAGCAGGCGTGGGAGACCAGGGGGAGGAGCAAGAAGGGACGTACCGACGGCGAAAGATTGGGCGACGAAATCAAACGAGCATATAAGCGAAGGGAAGTGCATGAGCATATGAGCAAAGGATTTAGTGGAGTGAACCACAAGGGGGGTTGCACAAGTTGGCCATGTACGGGTGAGCCACGGGAGGAGAAGCCACCATGGGCAAGACGAGTGGATGAGCCCACGGGCAATGGTATGGGCAATGGTACCCCGTGACATTCGTTTCCACAAAATGCCCATTGAAAACCATTAGCTAGACTAAAGATGCAGTAGTGACCACCCACAGCGATCAAGTAACATAAATTCCAAGCTAACAGCTAGAGGACACGAATGGCTGCACAGCGAACAACCAGCGAGAGCGCCCACGATGGCGTACCTGGGACGACCCCTTGGCGTCGTTGCGCTTGACGGCGGCGAGCAGGTTGTGGAGGTCGCCGCGTAGACCCATCAGCGTGCCTTCCATCTCCTCCTCCATGCTGGCCATCTCGCTCCGCAGCGCTGCTAGCGACGCCACCACCTCGGCGTTCTCTACATCTGAGTACATGAGGCGGTCGGTCAGCGCCTGCACGGAGAGGCCGCTAGCGCCATGGCCCGCACCGCCCAGTTTGCTGCCGGTGGACGCTGCGGCCCCGCCCAGCACGCTGCCGCTGCCGAGCACGGCGAGCTTGCGCTGGAGGTCACGCAGCTGCGGGCGAGATATGTAACAGGGGGCGTCGCAACAGGGGGGTAGTATCGGTCGCTGATGAGCGCAAAACGCAGGGTGGAATGCAAATACGGAGAGGGTGTTCGTGTGTGCGTTGGGGTGTGTGTGTGTGTGTCTGTGTGTGCGTGTGCGTGTGCGTGTGCGTGTGCGTGTGCGTGTGCGTGTGCGTGTGCGTGCGTGTGCGTGTGCGTGTGCGTGTGCGTGTGCGTGTGCGTGTGCGTGTGCGTGTGCGTGTGCGTGTGCGTGTGAGAGCATGCTTGTGTGTATTTGTTCTGGTGCGTGTGGGTAAGGGCCGGGGGGCTACGGGGATTGGGTAGGAATACGCACCAGCCCATCCCCTGCTCACAACATAGTCATTATGATCCAACCTAGGAACTCTACTCCTACCCTAGTTATATAATATAGTCCCATTGGGGCACCCATGCGGTTTAGCCAGCCCACAAGCCATCCTTGTTACCCATCCATCTTCACCGCCCACCTCTGCCCACGCACCGGGCTCCTCAACCGCTGCCTTCCACCCCGCCTTACGCTGCCCACTGATCATCCCCAAGAGGTGTAAAATTGGACACCCTCTTATCCACCGATGGTCCGCAACCCTGGAGCGCTGCTGCAAAGCCTAGTGCATATGCCCACCAACCTGTGCGTGCGACTCTCCCACCACCCACCTGCGCGTGCGCCTCAGCCAGAAGGTTGCCATCGGTGCCGTCCTCCTTTCCCCGACGCAGCGTGTCCACAAACTCCTCCAGCAGCTCCAGCTGGTTGGCCGACAGCCCCATCTCGGCGGCCGACCGCCCCTGGAACTTGGCGCGGAAGCGCAGCTCGTTCTTCAGCGTCTGCCGTTCCTCCTCCAGCGCCGACACCTCGCGCTCCAGCTGGTGGCACAGCGCGCGCAGCTGCTCCAGCTCCACGCGGTGCGCCAGCTTGAAGTCGCCCAGGTCCAGCGCCTCCGAGTCCGGGATGCCCGCCTTCTCCCTGTTGGTTGTCAGTGGCCGCAAGGGAGAGGGGGCAGGGAAAGATAAACAAGAGGAAGAAGAGGAAGAAGATGCTGTGATTAGGGGATGCCCGCCTTGTGCCTGTCGTGACCAGAGGCAGGAGAGGGGAAGGTTGCGGGGGACAGAAAACATGGATAAAAGAGTAAGAGGAAGGTGCAGCTAGGGGGCGCCCGCCCTCTCTCTGATTCCAAGAGAAGCAGGGGGGGGGGGGGGGGGGGGGGACAGAAAGACATGAAAAAATACTTGGAAGCAATAACAAGGAAGCAAGACCAATCCCAAACCAGCTGTAACATCTGCTTCCCACCCAACCTTCCATTAACCCACCGTCAAACCCCCATCTTGTTGCTCCGCATCCCCATCTGCATCCCCATCTGCATCCCCATCCCCATCCCCATCCCCATCGCCATCCCCATCCCCATCCCCATCCCCATCCCCATCCCCATCCCCATCCCCATCCCCATCCCCATCCCCATCCCCATCCCCATCCCCATCCCCATCCCCATCCCCATCCCCATCCCCATCGCCATCGCCATCGCCATCGCCATCGCCATCGCCATCGCCATCGCCATCCCCGTCCCCGTCCCCGTCCCCGTCCCCGTCCCCGTCCCCGTCCCCGTCCCCGTCCCCGTCCCCGTCCCCGTCCCCGTCGTCCCCGTCCCCGTCCCCGTCCCCGTCCCCGTCCCCGTCCCCGTCCCCGTCCCGTCCCCGTCCCCGTCCCCGTCCCCGTCCCGTCCCCGTCCCGTCCCCGTCCCCGTCCCCGTCCCCGTCCCCGTCCCCGTCCCCGTCCCCTCCCCCTCCCCTCCCCCTCCCCCTCCCCTCCCCTCCCCCTCCCCTCCCCTCCCCTCCCCCTCCCCCTCCCCCTCCCCTCCCCTCCCCTCCCCCTCCCCTCCCCCTCCCCCTCCCCTCCCCTCTCCCCTCCCCCTCCCCTCCCCCTCCCCTCCCCTCCCCCTCCCCCTCCCCTCCCCCTCCCCCTCCCCTCCCCCTCCCCCTCCCCTCCCTCCCCCTCCCCCCCCTCCCCCTCCCCTCCCCTCCCCTCCCCTCCCCCTCCCCTCCCCCTCCCCTCCCCCTCCCCTCCCTCCCCATCCCCATCCTTAGCCTCATCCTTTTCTTGTCCTCATAAAAAAATAATGATAGCGATAGAAACAAGATCCCCGTTCACATAAGGTCATAGTTCTCCTCCACCCGCACGTGCTCAATCTGCTAGTCTGTAGATCAGGAAGCTAAACGCCCTTCCATATAATGACGTTAAATAGCTACCAACGTTATTCGACCCACCTGAGGTAGTAGTTCTCCTCGAGCACGTCCTCCAGCTGCTGCTCGCGGTGAGTGAGCTTCTCCAGCGTCCGCTGCAGGTGCTCCTCGCCCACCTTGACCGCGCGCTTGAGCTTTTTCATGTCGCGCATCGCCTCCGACAGCCCGTAGACGCCGGCCTCGTACTCCTTGAGCCGGGTCAGGGCCTCCTCGTTCTCGGCTTGCGCACGCACCAGCGCCTCGTCCATCTGCTCAAAGCGCTCTCGCTCCGAGACCAGCGCTATGTCCTTGCCCGCGTTCTCCAGCTGGGGGGGGGGGGGGGGGGGAGGGGAAGGTGTGTGTAGATGTGTGTGGGGGGGGAGGAGGAAAAGGTGTTTGCGTTAGGGGGGGAGACGAAGAACGTGTGTTAGGGGGGAGGCTGGGCGTGGCAGATGCCAGAAATATGGGTCAACAAGTGGGTAAGGGGTGTGGGTTTCCACGTTACAGGATTGGGTACAGTTGCATTGGGCAAGGTGGCCACTAAGAATTCAGGCATGTTCTGTGTGAACATGCATGCATGCGGGCGCATGCATCCTTATGGGTCCATGCACGCGGCTGTACTGGGATGCACATCTTTGGAAGGCCATGGCACTGGCCGACAGAGAATGGGAGCAGCACACCGCAACGGGCGACATCAGGATATAATAAGAAGGTATGGTTGGGGGTGGTTACGATGGGTACCGGCAAGTAGTATCGCCGCAGTGTACGGTTGCCATGCAGCCGTGGGTATCCAAGGTGCAGCTACAGCAATCACAGTATCTGCATCGATAGCAATAGCAAGGGCTTTGGGTGATGGGGGGACGGTGAAAGTGTTCTGGGCGGCTGATAACAAACTAATGCGTCGCTGGTGGGTGGATGATGGGTGGCTGATCCGTGGATAAAAAATTGATGGTGGGTGACCAACAGAGTAAGCCACGCACGGCTGACGCGTGGACCAGCACGCTACCCACCTCCAACTGCCCCGTGCGGCCCTCGTGCTGCCTCAGCGCACGCTTGACCTCCTTCTCCATGTCCTTCTCCAGCTGTTCGTACGCCTCCAGCAGCAGTATCTCCTTCTCGTGCGCCGCACGCAGCTCACGTCGCAGCCGCACCACCTCCGTCTCCTTCTCACCCAGGTTGCGGCCCTGCAGGGTGCAGGGTGGGATTTATGATGAATCACAAAGGCAAGCGCGCATGCATGGTACAAGCGATCATGGCATGAGCAAACATCGGCAGCAGCAGAAATGCTTAAGCAGGCATGCGCTAAGCCAGAGGATGATTGGCTGATCCAACCTCCTGTGACGAAGTGCTTGTGTTACACTGCTCCTGCCTGTGTGCCTACATGAGTCTTTGCGGCCATGTGACTGCCACCACCACACATTGGCTGTCCAAGTGTGCCTGCCTTCATTCTGCCACTCCGCATTATGCCAACAATAACTTATGTTTACTAGCCGGCGCCCCCTCCGTTCTCGCCACTCCCTCCTTGTGCCTTGCCCCCCTCATCTCTAGCCCCTTCTTCCCCACCACACCCCTCCCACCTTGCCCCTGCCCCCTGCCCCTCTGCCCCTTCCCCGCCCCTTCGCCCCACCCCCCTGGCCCCCTTCCCCTCCCACCAGCTGCCCAAATGGTGCATGCCTTCATGATGCCAATTGCTCCTCAACCCTCACCACCCAACCCCCCCAACCCATCGACACCACTAAACTCACCCCACCCCACCCCACCCCACCCCACCCCAACCCCACCCCACCCCACCCCACCCCACCCACCCCACCCACCCCACCCCACCCACCCCACCCCACCCCACCCCACCCCACCCCACCCCACCCCACCCCACCCCACCCCACCCACCCCACCCCACCCACCCACCCCACCCCACCCCACCCCACCCCACCCCACCCACCCCACCCCACGCCACCCCACGCCACCCCACCCCACCCCACCCCACCCCACCCCACCCACCCCACCCCACCCACCCCACCCACCCCCCCACCCCCCACCCCACCCCACCCCACCCCACCCCACCCCACCCCACCCCACCCCACCCCACCCCACCCCACCCCACCCCACCCCACCCCACCCCACCCCACCCCACCCCACCCCACCCCCGTCACCCCACCCACCAGCTGCCCGAGCGCCTCGTCGTGGTCCACGCTCACGTCGCGCTCGCGGTCCTCCAGCGCGTGCTCCGCGTGCTTGGCCACCTCCTCCTCCAGCCGCGTCCGCTCCTCGGCAGCCGCCACGAGCTGCGCCTCATAGTCCTTCTCCTTGATCTGCCACTCGGTATACTGCGCGCGGAAGCGGGCCTCGAACTCGTCCAGCAGGTTCATCTGCGCATGCGACCATGCACCCAAGGAAACAAGGAGGCAGGCAAACAAGCATGCCGGCCCGCAAGCCAGCGCAGGAGCAAATTAGTGCCATGAAACCATAGAGCTCCTGGACAGAACCTCGAGGTTGGCAACGACAGGGGATGCCTATCGATACCTGTGCCCTGTACCTGCACAAGCAGGTAGGAAGAAAGCAAAAGCACAGATGGGTTTACGGCCATATGTTTGCCGTCAGCAAAAGCACAAATGGAGATGGCAAGTGAAATGCTGGTTCATCAAGTATGAGCAGTACCTCCATGGAGATAGGTCGCGGGAAATGAAGGCGCAGGGCACTGGTTGCAAGCAGTATTACATCCCCTGTGCATAAACTTTGACAGAACAACACCCAAGACTATACCAGAACTTCAGGTTGACCCTTCACCATCGCAAAGTATACGACCAGAATGGCTATGCTGCCACGCATCCGGCCACGTCACAGCCATATCCTTGCCACAGCATTCAAACGCCACCAGGGATGAAACACCCATATAACCCCATGCCAGCCCGATTCCAGTCCATGTTACCGCATCATCACACTCAAGACGACCCACCTCATACAAAACATAAACTAGAAGGATAGCATCCCCCCATGACCCGCCTTCTCAGCCCACGATTCACCCTGTCAACCCCACAACCCAGCTCGTCGAACCCACGACCCACCATGGAGAACCCACAACCCCACCTTCTCAGCCCCCGGGCCCGCGTGGTCGGCCACAGACTTGCCTTGTCGGCCACTGACCCACCTTGTCCGCCACCGAGTTCTGCAGCTCGGTCAACGTCTCCATCAGCTCGCCGCGCTCCTTCGTTATCTCCTCGATCACCGTCTTCAGGTTGGCGATCTGCGGGCAGGCAGGTTGTGCGCAGCAGAGCATGCGCCGCAGAATGTGCAGCCAGCATGCGTTCCATGCCCACCCACAACACACATCAAAGTTGTCACAACAGGGTGGATATCCGTCAGCTGGTTTGCACCAAGGGACGGCGGACGCGTTCCAAAAAAGCAGCCATGCATTTAGTGACAGAATTCGCCAGGATCAAACACACACGCGTAAGAATCACCGAATACCATCTACAAACACAAACAGCTCTTCTCTCAACTTGGTCATTATCCTATTTAAAAATCAACCAGCCAAAGGCCAAGGCGTTGCTCACCTTGGCCTCCTTCGCATTCTGTGCCTCAGTGCGCACGATCTCCTCGCTAGCAGATTCCTACGTTCCCACTCTACCCCGCCACCCAGTTATAAATAGCTCACCTGGGCCTCCTTCTCCACGTTCTCCGCCTCGATGCGCACAATCTCCTCGCTGAGCTGCATCACCTCCACGTCCTGCTGCGCCGTCTTGGCCTTGATCTCGCGGATGGTCTGCTCCAGGAGGCCGTTCTCGCGCTGCAGGCGCTCAATGTTCCTGAGGGCGCGAGACAGGAAGAGCAAGGCAGGCCATGGAGCAGGCAGCAGGCAGGGGAACAGGCAGGTGAATGGGCAGGGAGACAAGCAGGGAGACAGGCAGGGAGACAGGCACGTGGGCAAACAGGTGAGCGCATCGTTAATCAGACAGGTGGACATAGAGGTAAGCGAACAGGCAGGTGAGCAGGTAGTCAAACAGACAGGCCAGCAGGCAGGCAAACAGTCCATGCATGGACACCTGCCCAGCCGACATCTGCCCACCTGCCTGCCAGCAGTTACTCGCCCACTGTGCCTAAACTCTAAACCCTGAACCGCAAACCCTAAGCCCTTTCAGAAGGCTTGCTGTCACCATGGCCGTGCACGTCCGGGGCCGGTGTCAGCTGCTGCAGAGGCATCTCGGAAAAGTCTTCCAAACCTTTATGGCACAAAATGTACTTGGCTGGCAGCAGCCAACCGCCAGTCTCAGCCCACAGTGCCCTGCCGCTGTGGACTGCTTCCCAGGTCCCAAGGGGCAGACATAAGTGACAAATCATCTGCGCTAATCATCCACCGGCCCCCTCACCTGTTCTTGTTCTTGAGCTTGACGTCGAAGCCCTTCCCGTCCTGCGCCTTGAGGTCCACGCGCTTCTGTTCCGCCGCCAGCTGGGCGCGCAGCTCCGCCAGCTCATCTTCCAGCTCCTGCAAGGCCATGCACACGGGTGGAGGGGCACATGACGGTGCAGGGGTGCATGACGGTGGAGGGGTGCATGACGGTGGAGGGGTGCATGACAGTGGAGGGGTGCATGATGGTGGAGGGGCGCATGATGGGAGGGGGCATGTGGTGGAGTGGCAAGCAGGCAGACAGCTAGGTGAGCGTTCCAAGGAGAGTGTTCCTTGGCTGCATTAGCCCTCAAGCAGCCCTAGCCTCGTTGCAAAATCAACAGTGAGCAAGGAAAGCCACAGGGATGTTCCTGTGTGTCTAGGAGGGTTTGTTAAGCTTGGGGCAACAAAGTACGGTACTGGTGGCTGTACAGTCAAGCAGTGCACAGTTTGATCCTGCGACCGCGCAGGCATGTTTGGGGTGTGCCAGCACATACCTGCATCTGCTCCGTTGCGGCAGACAGCTGTTTCCTCTCGTCATGCAGCTCCTGGTGTGGGTGGGCATCCGTGCCGCACAGAGTAGGGCACAAGGGGCAGCACAGTTCCCGTAAGTTCGCAACTGTGTGATCCCTGGCTTGGCAGCGAGTGGCTGCAATGCATACGCCATGTAGCAGAACTGCACGCATCAAGCAGGTCATGGTATCAAGGACTTGCAGCTTAAGCGACTAGGAGGCAGCGCCAGGGTCCATGACCAAGATTATGGGAGGGTTCCAAGAATATGGGCCAGGCCAGCTGGGTGATCCTCACAAAATTGTGTGGAACCATACCCCTCTGCCCCCTGTGCCAGTCCAGGGGCCCAAGCACCCAATACTTGCGTGAAACGTTTCTTCCAGCCGCTGCAAGTGCGACCGTTCCCTGACCCACCCAACCTCTACCAAAACTCCACTGCCTATATTTACCCACCTCTTCCAGCCGTTGTTAGTGCAACTGCCCCATCTTGCACACACCTCTTGCCTAAGTCCCCCGGCTCTACCTGGCTATACCCTTAAGCCTACCCGCCTACCCACCTCCTGGAGCCGCTGCAAGTGCGGCCACTCCCTTACTCAACCTATCTCCTGCCATACATTCAATATATAATGCCACCCACCCCAGTTGCCTGCATCCACCCACCTCTTCCAGCCGATCAGAGCGCAAACGTTCTGAGTCGAGCGATGCCTCCACGTTGCGCAGCTGGCGCTCCACACGGGTGCGCTCGGCCGTCTCCTCCTGCAGCAGCTGCTTGAGGTAGGATGCACCGCGCATGTCTGGGGCAGGCAGGGTGGGGTAGACATAGACAGGGTGGGATAGTCGTAGGCATGGTTAGGTGGCAGAGGCAAGGTTCGGGTGGCATAGGCGCGCTGCTTGAGGTACACCCCTCGCATTGTACATTGTAATTCGGTTCTGCCGAAAGGCCCTTCGGAATCAGACAATAGCGCTATACTGGTTGCAAGTGCTACTGTGCCCGCCCAATTAATTAATTATGAGTTTGTTTGTTTGGTTAACGAACAACCGTTGAACTGGCTGCACAATTTGTCAATTCTTTGTTTGTTTGTTTATTGTTATAACCCATCCGACTGCACTGCGGTTACCACCCGTAAAAGCACACTTGTCAGCTAAAGATGTGATATTTCTATGTTTTTACCGCGAAAGAAGCGCTTTTGGCAGTCAAAGAATATTTATTTGCACTTTCTTTGTTTGTTTGGTAGCTTGAAAAACGACAGGGGAGTACACTCGGGAATTAATAAGTTGAACATCTTGTGTTTTATCTATCGTTTGCAGGTGGTCGACGCCCAGCCTGATAATTATTTAGTAAAATTAACAATGTGAGGGGTGTAGGATGCGCCGCGCCCATCTGGCAAGAGGGGCGGGTATTGTGGCATGGATATAGGCATGAGTAATGGAGTAGGCATGATTAGGTGGCAGAGGCATGAGTAGTGGGTAGGTGGCATGGTACTGGGTGGGTGGCAGGTTAAATTATGTATCATGGGGTACACAGCTGTCCATGAACCTCGGCCCAAAACGCAGCGTGTAGATCATCAGACAAGAGGAAGGTTGAACAGGGACAGGCAAGTCGGGCATGATACGGACGCATGACAGTATACGTATAGCAAACCACATGAAGTGGCAGGCCCGTCATGCGTACCAAAATGGAGTGGCACGCACTGTCATTGCCGTCCTCGGCCAGGTTGTCACGTATCTCTTCCATCTAGCAACACGGGGTCCCCCACCCTACCCCCACCGTGCTAGCCACCACCTGCATGGGCACGCACCGTCCTTGCCGTCCTTCTCTGCCAGCTTGTCGCGCATCTCATCAATCTCGTCATCCTTCTCGTCCAGCGCCGCGTACAGCTCCTGCAAGATACCGGCAGTAGGCCCACAGGGAGACAAGGCAAAGGAAGCCAAAAAAGGGAAACAAAGGGAAACAAAGGGAGGGAGAGAGAGGGAAAGGGCGGGTAAGGAGGGAAAGGGAGGGAAAGGGAGGGAAAGGGAGGGAAAGGGAGGGAAAGGGAGGGAAAGGGAGGGAAAGGGAGGGAAAGGGAGGGAAAGGGAGGGAAAGGGAGGGAAAGGGAGGGAAAGGGAGGGAAAGGGAGGGCAAAGGATGGGAAGGGTGGGCACAGGAGGGCAAAAGAGGGCAAAGGAGGGAAAGGGGGGGGGGACGGAGGGAAAGGGAAGGCAAAGGAGGGAAAAGGGGGGGGGGGGGGGGGGGGGGGAGGGAAAGGGAAGGCAAAGGACAGCGTAGGTGAGCAAGAGAGTAGCAGCAGAAGGGTTCACAAAACTTCTATTAGCAGCTGCCACCTACAAGGAACCGTCGCCGCAAATCAGGATGATGACACTCCTGCACAAATGTGAGTTCACCAGCCACGAATGGTTTCCCTGCCAGCCCCCAAGAAGCATCGCTCCTGAAGCCATCTGATGAGCGTAAGTGGGAAATTGGTGGGCGATCACTACTCAGGAAATCAGCCTTGCATGCAAGTAAGAGCATGCAGGGAAATCACCCAGTCTGGACCAGGATTACGTGCAACGTACCACAGCCTGCCTGTTGCATATGACCACATTTGCCTCTTTCACAGGATCGTGACAGCGCCATACTGGAGGCAAATACTGGATGCAAGGTTTCGCATGCAGCCCGTTGGGAGCAACTGCCTAGCCATCATGCCACACGCATCAACCTAGGCACAGCCGTCGCCTAAAAAGTCTCTCCAAAGCCCCACGGACCTTGTCCAGTGGCCACCATGGCGACCGCTGCTTACCGTAATCTTGTCATTCAACTCCTGGAGCTCCGCTTCGTAGCCAGCGATGACCGCATCTGTGGCGCCTGCGAGAGGAGCCAAACGCAACACAAAACCATGTGTGCAGCAAATGACCATGCCGTTGGGTCAATATCATACAGAGCAGGACCATACCGCAGCTCCCTGGTTGCCCAACTGTAGGCTGGCTCCACAAGTCCAACCGTGGAAGCAGAGACTGGGACCAATAGATGCCTTGCTACGCACGCAGCCAGTGCCAGTGTGAGGGGACACATGATGGCTAAGCGGGGTAGGTCTTTTGCCTACCACGTGCGAGGAAACTGTAGCTGGCAAAGAAGAACAGTTTCATTACGCCAACCAAACAACGCAAGTCTTGTGGCGGAATCTTCGCAGCACCGCTGACATCATGGGGAGGTGAGTCAAGGGCTTGCTAATGACAAAATTATACTCTGCACCCAGATCCAGATGACTGCGAAGGCAAACAGGCAACCATTGGTTTTTCAGGGAGCAGCAGCTACACACGCAAGAGAACCGTGCAGAGCCCCCCGGTCAACTGGACATCAGCTCCGATGAGCAGAGATTGACAGCACACATGACAACATATGTACAACCATGCATACGCCACATCCTCAAGGATAAACGAGAGGCCAATGAATTCCCACCCCACAGCCTGCCTAATGTGGGAGGAGTGCCCATACTTTCGTTGCTGTTCATGCGGGACCTGCCGCTGGCGCCCGCCCCCTTGCTGGCGGCGTCCAGCTCGCTCTCCAGCTGCTGGATCGTGCGGTTGTCCTCGTGCTTCTCATACTCGAGCGCAAGCTGCAGCACGCGCGCTAGGTGGACCTGCATCACGGGGGGGGAGCAAGGGGGGGGGAGAAGGGGGGGGAGGGGGATGGAAGGTGGGAGGAGGGCAGGGGAGGAAGTGGGGGGGGGGGGATGGGGTCCGTGGCAGGAGTGAAGAGAAAGGGGAGAGATTGAAGGGGGAGAAGGGGGAAAGCAAGGGGGGGGGGGGGGGGGGGGGGGGGGGAGGTGAATGGGGGGCCAAGATGGGGGGCGTTGCGCAAACAACTTGCCATGTCACAGCATTGACTTGAACACCATGACGCATGTTACCAGTGTTGCCAGACCGCCAGGGCAGCGCTGGCAATGCTTTTGCCACCAAGGCCTCAGGAATGGGAGGTTGAATGATCACTCGATCTATTGCACCTTTCACCCACTCAATTGGGATAAGCCCACCTATGTCAGAACTCTGTTTCTCAAGCAAGGGGAGCACGTTTGGCTGCATGCTTACCCTTGGCTCCTTAGATAGATTATCTAATGAGTGAGATAATTCCAGTAAATGAGGAGAAAGGTTTTAAACTGTCTGCGTTTCAGAAAATGTCGATCCTCACATCAAACGGGGCTGTCGAGAAAGGAAAACTTATGGGCATCAAGAGCGGGCGATGCACACCAGGTTAGCAGGCTCCGCCTCATCTGCGAGCTTGCTCCCAATAGTTGCGGCACGCAGGGACTTCGACGCTGCTAGCAGAGCGTCCGTGAGGTCGCCATCAGCGTCTCCCACCTGACAAACCAACATGGTGGGCAAACGGGACGTAGGGATTAGAACTTCCAAGTGGATAGACGTACGCGACCTACAGGGCAGATATGGCCGGGAAGTGCTTGTAAAATATATCCGTTATTCCATGGAGATTTAATTAGGCTGATTTCGAACACCTTGGCTAATCGACCACGCTATCAGGTCGGATATGCCCCGGCTGTCAACAACCGCAGCAGATTATATCTAAATATGCGCAGAGGAGCAACGGTACTTACCTTTTGAAACTTATCCACGTCAACGTCCAGTATTTCATCCCAACTTATAGCCTTTGTTTTCGCCCGAGGGACAAACGAGGCCTGCCGGCCCCGAGGTGCATCCGGCATGAGCGCAGTTTCACTGCCAGGCCAGTGAGGCTGAATTCGGGCGTCAAAGAAGCAGTAACCTTGAGAACGACATGGCTTCGATTGCCTCGGTTAATTACATCCCATCGTTTTTGTGTTTATCCCTCCCTACGCATCGGCGACAACGACACTGGATCTAAATATGGCGGCAAGCCAAACCGAATTGTGGCGATCAAGCTCCGACAACAAATCCCCATAAATTTCTAAATAATACCTAGGCGTTCAGAGTCTAAATAATATCTAGGTGTTCAAAAACGCAAATTCCATTCGAGGAAATTTGGAATTATTGCCGGGCAACAGAAAGCAAGCAATGGTGGATCAAGTTTTAGTGAGAACAAAATTTTTCGCAAGGCCAACACCCAGGCAAGGCCCAAGTCTTGTGTTGCTGAACGGTCAAAACTTGAAACCTTTCTCGGCAAATTTTGCCGCCATGATGCCTGGCCCTTGACAAAGACAATATTCTTTAATCTGCCATATGCCACGTAAAAATGTTCATCTGGCGCCTGGCGGCTGGCGGAGCACATCCTACAGTACAGTACAGTACAGTACAGTACAGTACAGTACAGTACAGTACCGGAAATGTATATGTCCGGCTAGGGTCCGGCCGGGAAATGGGCACTCGAATGGGAGCAAATGGGTGTCATTCGTTCCGAAGTCAAGTTAGCAACCATAAAATCAGAACTTTTGCTACAGCAGCCACATTCAAAAGACTTGGGTTTTGGAACACGATCCTATCAGGGCCAGTGTTTTTTTTAAGGTTTTCGTTACTAGTGGCGCTAGGCCACTTGTGGCGTTTCGAACTATGAAAACTTCAGTTTACTCGGCCAATGTGTGGCTTTAAGCCAATTAAAAGTGGGCTTGGCACGGCCACGTGTGGCGGGCTGGCTTTTTGGTGCAGCAAATGACCCTACCGGCAGCGGGGTCAGCGCGGCGCGGCGCCGTACTGGCATTCCAAGTTCAAAGTAGTTCAGAACAGTATGTTTAATTATCTTAAGTTCAAACTAGTAGAATTTATTAGAATCATTCACGCCTTAAGTTGGGTTCACGCCTGAAGTTGGGTTGACCAAAAACCTCGAACCCAACTTAAGGCGTGAATGCCTGTACACAAGGCGGGCGAGCGTCTCCGTCTCAGGCATCGGCGCCGGGCGTACTTGGTAAATTAACAACAACGATTACCACTACAGCCACTGCTTAACAAAACGATTACTGAAGTGCCGAAAGTCGAAACACATAGTCAATGCAATGCAGTACAGTACTGTATGGCTGGCGAGTGACTGGAACTGAGGCGCCAGCCGCCAGGCCGCCAGCCAGCTGAAGCCAGAAAATGCACACAAGCTGCAGTCTGCACAGTGCACTCTGGTCTCTGGCAGCGGGCCACTTGCCACTTGGCACTTGGCCGGGCTCTACGTACATGCACTATGCAGTCAGTAAGTCAGTCAGTCATAGTAATACTCATAGTAGTTCTAGTACTAGGGAGGCTTGTGGCGGAACGCCGGCCGGAAGACCGGCTGACACCGCCAATTGTGGCGTAGCCTGTACTAGAGTGAACTTCAGGCACGGCCACCCTGTGGCGAAACGAAACTACAAAGTAGAACAGCACGGCCAAATTGTGGCTTCTTGGGTGCCCTGTCCAAGTGGGTGGCACCGCCACATTTTGCCAAAAAAAGTGCCACACCGCCACATTTGGCGGTGTATCGCCACTAAAAAAAACACTGATCAGGGCAACCAAACCCATGCCCATTAATGGCTAAAAGATCTTTAAAAAAGTATTTTGGGACTACCCCTCATTCCTCAATAGCTAGGGCTTTGAGGCACGAACTCACGAGCGGGCTTTAAAAGGCCCGCGCAAATGGGTCATTGTTTTGTCCCAATATTCGAGAGGTTCCGGGGACCCGGATTTGTTTCCATTTCCTGTTCATTTCTGGTTCCCGGCCTCGGGCGCGGCGCTTTGAACCTGGACTGGTCGAGTCACGACGACCGACCTTCGGGAACAAATTTTGTTCATGCCCAGAGAATCCGGGTGAGCGGTGATACCTTGCGCGCGCCGGTTTTCCGGTCACGGTCGTACTATGTCGTACGCCTCCAAAACATGTTTGCATGCCGCGTCACCATTTCGCTTCAGCGAGCACAGAATCAAAGACCCCAAACCGGAAACGGAAACAAATCCGGTTCTCCGGAATCTATGGTGTCAGGTGTGCTAGGGATGGTGTGCAATAATCCGCCACGTGGCAAACAATGAGAGTTGTAGCCTATGGTCAACACCAAGATTCGGAATCCGCACAGCTATAATGCCTCGGACAATCCTCTGATTGCCACGCGGCAGCAAATTGAGTACAAGAATCACGCCAAGCAGTATAAATTCCATCGCCACTTCCTAGTTTATTCCGATGTTCTTGCAACCATCGTGTGGTGTCAGTTGTCACTGGTGGGTGGTGCAATCGCGAAATCCCGCTTAGAATGGCGTATTTTGTGGCTATTGCCACCATCTTACTCGCAGCAAGCCCATTTTCCACAGCATTTATTGAGCCGGAACAATGTTGCCAGGCAAGATACAACGAGGTGCAAATGGACCTTATCCCTTCATACAGCTTCTCTTACAGGTTCGCAACTTGCGAGGGTCGATGCCGCCCCATCCTCGACGAAAAGGGAAACATCATCGATCGGAAGTGCTTGCCAATCGACAAGGAAGGAAATGCCATGGAAAACTTTGAGCCCGAGAAGTTCGGCGGCTATTGCGGCTGCAGCCCTCCCCCTCCGCCCGAGCCCGTAACTTGCGAGGTTGACTGGAAAGGCGAGACAACTACTGGCTGCAAAGGCTCTTGCCCAGAAGATCCAACATCCGCGGAGCCATTCGTCACTCGTCGGTAAGCGCGAAAGATTGATGGATGGAGAGTTTTGCAATCGGTAGCCGGCGTGACCAACTCGCCTAGTGCTCTAGTCTGTGCCTAGTAATGATCGTGTGCAGTTCGTCACTGCAGGCTGCCGTGTCTATTACATTGTGATGTCTTTGCGCGAGGCAGAATACCTTCTGTTTTTTGGTCGTTTACAAAAACATAAATGTAGCCGCGTGCACATGTCGCAACAATAGTGATGTTTCTCAACGTTTCTTTCCATGTGCATTCGATCGGTGGATATCGTTTCGTCTGACCGATCGGCGCAGGTGTCTCCCCGTGGATAGGGAGGGCAACCTACTCATACGCTGGGAGATGACCTTCCAGGAGTTCGTCTCGGTGGTGGACCACTGCGAGTGCCCGGAGTGCTACCCCACCAAGGTCGATGACAGTCACCACGTTGCGGAATGCAGCAAGGCCTCTTGCTCCGAGTATCCCGAGAAGCGTGTGTGCGCGCCCAAGGTGGTCAAATCCCCAATCGAAGGCAAGGAATACCGGACATGTGGGTGTGTTGAGCCGACATCAAACCGCCGCATGGGTTTGTAAACACACCATGCTGAAAACTACTGACATAGGGCGCAGCCCGCATGAGGGCTGCCGCCTTGTAAGCATCAGGCTTTAGCATTGCTGAGTGTCAATGAAACCTGGCCATCAGTTAATCCCTGGCCACGTCGCGATTGACATCAGGCTTTCAGCCCAGATGTGCATGCACTATTCTTTTCTGATTCGTAAGCCTTGGCTAACAATTGGCCGCTGGGTAATGAGGCAATCTGTGCGGGAACAAATGCGCAGTCTAGCTGGGACAGCTTGTTGTGCCCTCGCACGTGCTGATTTATTCTGGGTATTGCAGGCATAGCCTGTACTGTTTCTTGCATAGCTGTTGATACTATAGCCCCCTGGCATTGGCATATTCTTTTGCGGGGACCAGCTGCGCTGTTGCGAGGACAGCGGTCTCCGATCAATCCTTGCAATCTGCATATTCTTAAATGGGACCGCTGCCGAGGTAGATACCGATATGAGCTGCCCGAGCTCGGCTATTTTTGTGTACATTATTTTCTTGCTTGCTGGTCAGCTATTAATTTGGACAACTATTCCTACATAGCTATACATATTGGCCACTGGCACACACACCCAACTTTTAAAGGGGAGGTGGCGCGCACCCCAAAACAGTTTGACGTATGCTAATATCACTTGTTATTCATTTTTGCAAAATGCTGAATATTGTTTGGTGAATAATTATGTGAGACCATTCAAGTATGCTTGGTGAGTTCAGAGTTGTCCATGCATGCTGGCCATGTTGGGGATGTTACCCCATGTATACGCCAATATTGCACGCTACAGTATAAATTAATTAAACGCGTGCTCCCGTTGGGAACTGGGGAGTCATGAAGCACCGGAGTGCTTTTAATCCCTGTAGATGCACGACAGGAAGAAAGGGCAGGGACCCCCTTTCTCCTTCATGCCCGAGGCATCCCACAGCATATCATAACAAGGGGCGTGGGCAAGCAAGCGAAGCATAGCAAGGACGTAGCGTGGCTGGCTGTCTGAGGGCTAAGTTAAGGCTATGGCTGGTTGTGTACCGTGCTGCTCGTTAGCGGTGCACGTGACAGGTGTAACATTCTACATGCTACAGTATAAATAGAAAAAGACTCTAAGTAAGTAAGTACTTGCGCATAGGCATGCCACGGAGTATTATGCTAATCTCGTTATAAAAATGATCACTTGAAAGTTACAAATATCGTCTGCATCATGCCCCGACCATTAAAATTAAATTAATTAAATTATAACATGACTCCGCTGGGAGATCATGTACTGTAGCACTACTCCGTTGCTGGATGGATGGAGGTGGGCGAAGCCGCGAAACCGAACTAAGCCGGGTCGTGCCGCGCTTCGGTGTGCACGTACGGGGCGCGTGCAAGTTTTCCAGTGGGTTGGGACGGGACAAGGGGACCCTGCCATATCGGAGGAGGTGTGTACATTGTTAGCCAGTCAGGTAATTAAGCCGGCCGCCCGCAGGGCCCACATCCGACCGGCCGGGTATTCACCTGGTCTGTGCGGGCAAGATGGCGCCCGGCAAAAAGGAGGCGGCAGTGTCGGATGGTATGGGTGACAAGATGGAGCTCGCAGCAGAGCTCGGCCCGTGTGCGGCGCTCTTGGTAGCGGACGCCGAGGATGTGACGGAGCATTTGAGTGACAGTGCCGTCAAGGTGCTTGCTCAGCGCCTGGTCCAGGGTCCACCGGCCTCGCAACCGGAGGAGGATGCTGAGGACATTTGCCTTGATCAGAATGCGCTTGCGCCGCTCACTCAGGTAGCGACACGTCGGCCAGATTCCTGTGGAGGCGGCGGAGGGCCGCCCAGGCCTGGCCCAAATGCCAGGGTGTTGATGTCGTCGGCCGTGGAGGGGAGCCATGCAGCTGGCAGCCAGGGAGCTTCTTGAAGCGAGTCGCGGGGGGGGTCGACAGCTAGGGCTGCTGTCGATCAAGCAGGACTGAGGTTGGGTGGGGTGGTCCCATGCAGCGGGGAAGCCGATGGCTATGACCTCAGTTTCTTGCTGATCGTAAGCCCCACGCACCGCCCGCGCATCCAGTCAACAAGCTATCTAGCAGAGTTGGGCGGACTCCGGGGTCTCCACGAGCGTCGTGTCATCAGCGTAGATCAGATTGCTTGAGTCGGAAGGGCGGGTCAACCCCGCCGTAGCTGGCGTACTCCGCACGATCTCGATCCCCGGCGGGCGCCCCTCCTCCCAGGCAAAAGTGTGCATGCCTCATAATTAATATAGTCCACCATATTGATGAATAAGTAAGTAAGTAAGTAAGTACTTGCGTGTCATGCGCAAAGGCATGCCACGGAGTGATGAATAAATATATGGGGAGACCGGGAGAGCGCACACAGCCCTGCCACACCCCGGTGTGTAGGGGGGACGCCTGAGTTACGCAGTTGAGCGGCGCGCCGCGCAGCTAGACCTGGGCTTGGGACCCTTCATTCATAGACGATTATGATTAATTAATTAATTAATTAATTAATTAATTAATTAATTAATTAATTAATTAATTAATTAATTAATTAATTAATTAATAGACACGTGACTGCGTCTCGTGAGCATAAGTCCTCAGTGGGAGGGGAACATGGGATGGAATATATGGTGTCAGCTATCTAGGTCCTAGTTACAGGGGTGTGGGCACCGCGGCCCGAATCGCTATGAATGCCATACTTGGTCACACGCGGAGCCCCCACAGACTTGGGGGTGGTCTCCTTCATCACTACTTGCCATCTATCCTGGCGTACCATCTGCCTCCATTATAATTAATTAATTAATAGACACGTGACTGCCTCACGTGAGCATAAGTCCTCAGTGGGAGGGGAACATGGGATGGAATGGATTTAAAAAATTAAATTAAATTATAACATGCCTCCGTGGGGAGGTCATGTAGCACATATTCAGTCAGTTCCATGATGGATGGGGTGGAGGAAGCCGCGGGATCGAACTATCCTAACTCTATGCTATCTAGTCTAGAAAATCCTAACTACACTACTCATCAAAACGCCATCTCCGCTTGGGGGGAGGTGGCTTGCCCACAGGGTCGGGCGTGTGCGCCTTGACAATCTTCTTCCACCGCGTCTTGTCCTGCATGGCAGTCCAAAGACGGGAGAGAGAGTGGATGCGGTGCTCAAACTGGACTGGGACCACTAGGTCGTCCAGCAACATCTGGGTAATAATAGGTCATGGCATGTTTCCCTACCTTTTTAGGAATGTCCTTAGGGCCAGGCCAGGTCAGAATGTGCCGCCCTGGCTGGCCAAGCCGCTGGGGGCCGGCCAGGCCAAGGGCGGTGTCGACCTGGCTGGTGCGAGCAAGGTGTCCTACAAATGCTATCCTACGCTGCCTAACTGAATCTCGTCCGAAATACGAGGCATGCCATGGTACAAAGATTCTGATGACGGACGCTCGGAAAAACCTACGTTAACGGACCTGTCGGAGCATCCTGTAAACCGTGCCGTCTAACCTAGCTGCCAGTTTGGGTGGGATGGTCCACGCCTCGGCGCCATACGTGAGCACCGTGAGGACGAGGACCTTGAAGAGCATGCGCTTGCGGTGGTCATCCATGCAGGCCCTTCGAGCGCCAGTAGGGTTTGAGCGATCACGGAGCTTGGCCCAGGCAAGGCCGATGCGGGTGTCCACATCGTCGGCAGTGTCAGGAAGCCAGCTCCCCAACAGCTTGAAGCGGTCGCGGAACGGGACCTCCGTCCCGTCAAGCAGGCGCGGCAGCGGTGGTGTACTGGAGGCCCCAATCACCATCGCCTCAGTTTTGACACTAATCTCCAACCCCACCGCCCGCGCCTCCAGGCCCAGACAGTCCAGCCAGGTCTGAATGTATGGAATGGATGGTATAAGCTATCTAGGTCCTAGTTACAGGGGTGTGGGCACCGCGGCCCGAATCGCTATGAATGCCATACTTGGTCACACGCGGAGCCCCCACAGGCTTGGGGGTGGTCTCCTGCACTACTTGCCATCTATCCTTGCGCACCATCTGCCTCCATATTACAGACAAACCAGGAGGCTGCCCGGGTGTGAGCCCGTCACGTCTAGTGTAGCACATGTGACCCATGCCGAGTCTATCACGAAAAGTCCGGTTGGGATGTTGTTGGCACTGTGGACGAGAAACGTTCTGCTGACCCGGGAACAGTCCCGTGAAAGGGCCGGTTTGTCGTTGGCCAGTGTGCATGCCAGTAACTGCCGGACATGAGCGCAGAGTCACGCAGTTGATATATATAGATTACGACGTAAGTAAACACTAGCTGTTGCGCCACAGTGGTGTCATGGTCGGTCTGTGGTGATCTCGATGGGCCGGTCTCAAGGATAGTTACTCTTACAGTTGCGGCAGCACAACTCGGCATTCGTTGTAATTCATCAAATGTTATGGAATGAATGGTTTGGGCATTGCTTTCATCACAAAGCATTATTGGAATCTTCATATATTTGAATCGGCTGGCTGCGCTGCCTGTCATGAAGGTGGTGGTGCCGTCAAGGACCACACCTATTATTTTCTTATCTCGGCTTCAGAGCGCCTGCGAGGAGGGAGCAGAGGCCGGGCGAGGCACTGAAGCCGGGGGCGAGTCAAGCTCGTGAAGCGTGGCAGGTCGTCGACAGTGATCGAGCAAAGAGATCGGGCCATCGGGGTGCCCGTTTGGCATGTGACCTCGGTTTTGGTGGAAGAGGTGCGTGCACAGTTCAACAAGCGAGGCGTGCGTGCCGAAATACACATTGTCCATGAAGGCTGACAATTTTCAGTTCCAGTAGCCAAAGGACTCAAAGTTGACGTCAAAGGCGCGGCCTCGGCCCATGCAGCGAGGTTCATCAGGGCGACTGTGTATGGGCTCATGCAGGCGATGCCGATGACGATGCGAGCTAGCCCGGGAGGGGCCTGGGCAACGTACCACCAGTGCCTGACTATTGGCACCCCTGCCTTCCGGGTCTGAGGGCGAAGCTCAGTGCAGCCGGAGCTGCAGACGTATTTTCATGGCTCAGCGCAGCCGCCACTCGCCAGGCTGCGTTACGTAGAGGAGCGTTGGCTCGTCATAGTATTGCATGATAGCTTCGGAAAAATATATCAGCGTGTGCATCTTAGAAAGACGAAGCGATTGTGATAGTCGCGGCAAAATTTGGTGCCCGTGCAAACGTGAAAGTTATGGGTGCCGCCATCAGGCATCAGCCATGGCTATCTCGTTGCTCGTCGGGGTACCTACGGTCCACCTTAATTAATTTTATTTTATTAATTATATAAATGAATGCCAGGCTATAGGCTATATCGATCGCAGTCCGCGCGTAAATCTGTGGCCCCTGAACCATTTCATAAATATTAAAAGCACATAGACTGCGTATATAATGGGACCCCCATGGATGTTGCATTAAGAATTTAGCCATGCTATGGCCATGCAGAGAGATGCTCTCTGTCGAGAAGCCATGCCCTAGCTCTTGTATAGCCATGATGATCTTCCTCCCTCACAGGCATGCTCCCCCCCTTACCCGGGCATAGCGTGATAGACCATGAGGGTGCAGGTGCCCTGGTGCACCTAGAGCAGGGGTAGCTTACATTCCCACCCTTGCATGAAGTAGCCTAGAATGTATTAAAAGCCATATGCCCCTTCTCAGGGCTATGTGCTACATCTACTCCCAACGGAGTGATGTTGATAATTAATTAATTAATTAATAGACTGCGTCACGTGGGTACCAATGCATTATAAATTAATTGCATGTAGATTGTGTCGCGTGGGTACCAATGAAGGAACCTTCAACCCCTATACACGACGAGAAGGAGGGAGGGCGCCGCACAGTGGCTCAGTTCCAGTACGTAGCCAGCTAGGGAAGTTGACATCTAAGGCGACCTCAGCCCAGCGAGGTTCGTCAGGGCGACTGCGTTTCGGCTTAGGCGATGCCGGCGAGCCCAGGGGGAGCCGAGGCGATCACCAATGCTTGATTAGTGGCACCGCTGACTTCCGGGCCAGAGGGCAGGGCTGCAGCCGTAGCTGCAGACGTATTTTCAGGGCTCAGCGCAGCCGCCGGGCTGCGTTGCATTGAGGAGAATTTGATCGTCATAAGATTGGTGGATAGCTTCGGGAAAATATATCGGCTTGTGCGTCTTAGAAAGACAAAGCGATTTTGATAGTCGCCGCAAAATTTGGAGCCCAAACGTGAAAGTTATGGGCGCCGCTGTCAGCCATGGCTATCTCGTAGCTCATGGCTCGTGGCTCACTGTGCAGTCTATAGCTACGTGTAAATCACCAGTCTACATGTAACCAATCAATTTACGAACTAAAGGCAACGAGAGAGCGGGGCCGCTCCCTGCCGACTTCTTACTGTGCATCAATCAGGGATGAAAGGTACCAGCTCAAAAGTTTGCACTCCATGCGTCTCCCAACAGTGAGAGGCATGTGAATGAATTGATGAATGAAATCTATCCATGCGCTTAATCAAGCTAGGGGCGTTGCATGCACACAGCTTGTACCCCAATCTGAAAGGACTGCAGCATTCAGAGCTTGCCAAGAAAATTTGCAGTGACAGCCCATCAAGGTTGCCTACCCAGGAATCCATAGTGGCATCTTTAGCTGCCGCTGGATGAGCACTGATGGGTTGATAAAGGCTGGTCAAGCTGTGAACACGGATCCAAAAACGTATCATGTTCTCTTGTTTCCGAGAAGTTGGCAATCATGGCTTAGACCCGCCTCATCTGACAAGATTATCCTACGCTGTCCTCACCTCGGCCGCAAGTCGGCTCCCTTGTACCATTCTAGACCGTGCGACCGGTTACATGAGCAGATATTTGCTTGGGGACTTTTGCAATTGGGGATTGCGCCAGTTGCAGCAGTTGCTGCTGCCTTACCCCAATCCCCACGTCCATCTGCATCACCTCTCTCTTGAGGGCAGACAACGCAGATTTGATGCGCTTGATGGCATCATCGCCATCAAGCGTCCGCCCAGTGGCCTCCAGCTCGTTGGTAACGGCAGCGATGCGTGAGCAACAGTCTTCCAGCAGCTCATGCTGCAAGCTGATGCTGTCCTCAGCCTCCTTGCGTTTGTTGATGAGCTGAGGCGATGATGGGGGGAAGGTCGTGCGAGCAAGTGCGCAATGTCGCAATAACAAGGTCGACACAAGAGTGAGCATTAGAGGACTGGAGCCAACCAACTCAGGATTAGATTACCGCACAGCCGTACTCACCGTGATGAATCTGCACATGTCTTGCCGTACAAGCAAGGACGAGACAATGGCATCGTCCCCAAACAAGGAAAATTTCCGGGTTCCGAGTGCGAGGGAGCAACATCAACGCATGCATACACCATTCCCCCCCTAGGGAACGGACAACCATGCAGCAAGAGTTCTGGCAGGAAAAAGAGAATGTGCCCCAATTCCGTTCTCCCTACCTCATCCAGCTTCGCCCTCAACTCTCGGTAGCTCCCCTCCAGCTCCCCCAGATGAGAGTTCCCCCTAACGAGCCGCTCCCGCGCGTCCACCGCCTCCAAGTCCTTCTTAAACCCCTGCTGGAGACCCTCCGTGTCCCTGCACACCTGCGGCCACGCCTGCTGCAGCGCGGCACACAGCAACCCCAGCCGCTTGACGCGCTCGTACCAGCCGGTGCCGCTGGCAGACGTCACCCCCCGCGCCACCGCCCGCGCGGCCTCGTCCAGCTTAGGGGCCACACGGGCCATCTCCTCGTCCCACAGGGAGGCGTCCACGTGGGGCCAGATGAACCCGGCTACGAGGCCATCCTCCGTGTTAGCTACTTCGCCCTCCCCTTGGCCTGTCATGCTGCCATTCATCCCTGTGGGGACAGACAGGAGGCCCTCCTGCCAGGAGCCTACCTGGGCCCCAGCGGCAATATCGCCAACAGCTGTGCTGCCCAATGCCAGGGCGGCCTCGGCATCTGGGATGCCAGAAGAAGCGTCCGTGGTCGGGACAAGCTCGTCTAAGGGCGGCTCGGACGGGCGGGGCAAAACGCCGAGACCCTGCAGGGTCTTCTCGGTCAGGCAGTCCAGTATGTAGCAGGCGACCTGGGGGTGTGACGGGTGGCAGCCAGAGAAGAGCTGCAGCATTTGTTCAGACCATGATCCTGATAGTGAGGGAAACCGGCTTCGTGTGAGGCAGAAGCCACCCATCTGGGCACTATGGAGGTGGAAGAGTTGAAGCCTAACTGCCACATAGGTGTACATTGCCACAGTGGGCCTTTAGATAGTAGAAAACCCAACCTAGAACTGCTTTATAGCCTAGGAAGAGTGCTAGCCTCTTAGAATAATCTCTAAAATTCCCAACGTATGTGGCCCACGTGGCGTGATGAAGTCGTTGACATCCAACGCAAACATAACCAGAAGACCCAGCCCTATAATCTTAAGCCCGGCCGGGATTCGCAAAATTTTATATCATGGACTTGGGTACCCAAACCTCCTGTGCAAGGATGTACCTGCCCGTGCGTGGAGCCTAGGGGGGCGGTAGACGTACCTGCCCATGCGCAGACAGCAGCTTGTCTCGGGGGACAAACTCTGTGGGCACCCCGACCTTGTCCAGCCCAGCCAGCATCTCGGTGCAGAGCTGCTGACGCTGCTCCAGGGTCTCCAGGGAGATGCCTGGTTACAGGTGCCGGGAAAAGACCACACGAGAGAAAAGGGAAAGTGGGTGAAATGACCGCTTTGAATGGAGGGCATCAACATAACAAGCATTAAGGGGCAGTTGGGCACTGACCTTGGCCATTAACACTGTGCACTTTAGGAGAATTTTACAATGGCTAATCGCAAATAACGCTCAACAACTCTACTTTCCTTCCATGCCAGGTACGTAACATACCCACAGCTGCCCGGCATCATGTCCATGCCCAGCACAAGCTGAAATGTTGAACCACGCACCGCAGTGCGCCCATAAACCAGCACATCTGCAGGGATACTGGCGCAGGAAAAGAGGCCTTGACCTACTAGTAACTACTATAGAAACAACGCTTCACTAATGTCCCTTGCCATGGTAGCGTGAGAAGAGAGCGCCTAAACGTCAAGGTGAAAATAAAGCAGTCACAAGTGTGGCAGAGTAGCGTTGTCGACCGACGACAAAAGTGCCATTTTCATATTATTGCGTTCCAGCAATGCCTCGAAAGCAGGCCTAATGCCTGGCATGCTCCCTCTACCCCCATGAAGTGCTGCTGACCATGAAGAGCTGCTGTGTCGTTCGGCTGGGCATGTGTGCTGGGCCAAGTGTCAGGTGCCACTTGACCCAGCTGGCGAGAGACTGGACTACCGTAGAAAAAAAAGCACATTTTGGCGAATGAATTAATTTTGGGGGTTGCGAGTATCAGATTTTGGTCCGTGCCGCTCAAATATGGACAATGCCTGGCATGTGACATGCAGATTCTGAGTGCCCTTATCGAGATCTCTCAACTGCGCAACTTAAACTTGGAGTTTGGACCCCCCAACAACCTACTTGATCTGTCTTAGCTTTAGCCTTGGCCCATTTGATGCGAAGGGGCCAGCTTACACCCATTTTCACTTGTCTTGTCATACTATTGCTCAACTGAAAACTGACTTTCCGAAATCTAAGTTATGATCCAGGATCCTCTCGCAGAGATCTATCAATCGCGCTACTCAAAATAAAAATCGAACTTGATTTTTGAGCCCCAGTCCACGATGGTAGTCCGGCCTCCCGCCAGTTGTTTCACTTGCCGGATGTTGAAGCTGGTGCCACTAATTTAACTAGTGCCAAGCCAACATGCTTGTCCATAGGCAAGATCCACCAAGTGCTTCCACTCTCTCACTAACAAACCGAAAAACTGACTATGGATAGAGTGTGCGCAGATATCATCATCACATATAACGAATGCTTAGAGTTTAGTATTTTCTTCACAACCAGTATGCTATACAAAAAACGACGAATGCAAAACACCACCATAGTCAATTTTCCGGTAAGGCCTACCCTCCATCTCTGCTTCACTTGGCAGTTCCCGGTACCCGTTCAGCGCCAGTAGCCACGCCACCAGTAGCGAGAATTCCTGGAACTGGTGGGTGGGGTCCTGGGTAACGAGCCAAAATTACACCATTTGAACAAAGCAGGTATTACAAAGTAAGAAATACAATCCGGGTTCATAAGTTAGCCATTGAAGCGATCACGTGGCATGTCGTCATATGAGCACGTCAATCTTCCCACCCTTGCTTCGACCTCACACCCCTGCACTGTCCTCCATCTTCCCTGTGGCCCTGGCCCCTTCCAACCCCCTGTCTCCCCGTATAAAACACTAGAGTGGCAACAAGTGTGCCAATTAGCATGTCCACATAAGTGAATGGCTTAAATCTCCTTTTGGAGTACGCAAACAACATCTCACCAACTGCCAAGAGGATGCTATAAAAAAGGATCAAGGTTGCCATTACCAGGACAGGGCCAAGGACCCAGGGGCGGGTTTGGGTGGATGGGGCAGTAAAGACGGGGGGGCTGTTTGGGAGAAGGTTCATGCCGATTACCTAGGCATGTACAGGTACAGATGGTTGGTGGCTATAATGATTCGAGACTGCCACCGTTGTGCCTTCAGCTGCACTGCCACCTCGGCTAGATAAAGTGAGTCATTGTTCATGAAAAAACGTGAAATGTTGGGCGTACACACCATGGTCGCTGTCGCGAAACTGCATGCGTGGAGGTGGCGCGCAAAGCTGGGGCAGCGTGCAAACTGCTGGGGGGGGTAACAAAGGGGCACGTGGCAGCATGCCCGGGAAAAGAGCAAGTAATACGGGGTGCACATGCAAATCATGACAATATGTTAGAGAAGATTATAGTGGATGCTTGTGATCCATTATATGCCTCACACGCAGGTGATCATACATGCAAACCCAGGAACGTTTCGCCTCAAAACCCACAGACCAAAAAAAAGGCCAACGACGTCAGCTGCTTGGTATCCAGGGCAAACATTGAGTACACGACAGGAGTATAATGAGCAACCAGAGTAGCAATGCGGGGAGCCATGCACACCAGCCTTAATTCAAGACCCTTTGGATTTGAACAGAAGATAACACCAACAGCTGATCGAAGCTCCCTGCTGCCCAGACTTCGACCACGATGCATCCTTATTGCGCCCATACAACGCTCATATGCTGCCATTTCCAACCATGCACTTCCCGATTCTGCCCCATCAACATCACCGGAAGCCATCCCTTTGCACAGCTCCCTTACTGTGCCCATGCTGTGAGTCTTGCTCCTCACCTTCCCAGACCTTGTCTTAGGGTCGGCCGGTTCATGTGCCTGGCCTTGCTCCTGTCGCGCTACCTGGCAGGCCACGTGGTGGAAGAGCACCGTCAGCCGATCGTGGCATCCGTCCATCACCAGGAAGGGGTCCTGCGCGATGCGGACCTGCGGATGCAAGCAGACATGGGGGCCCACCCAGAACATGTGCCGGTAGGGGGGACGCACTAAGGGATGCGAGTAGGAAAACTTGGAGAAGGCACATACTGTAGGATATACGATGTAAGGGGCGATAGAAACATAATAAGGCACCTACAAGATACGCATGCAGGATATACGATGTGAGGGGTGATAGAAACATAATAAGGAAAGCGCAACGCGCATTTTGAAGCGGTGGATAAAGGGTGTTGCATTCAGAGCATGACCACTTGGCATGTCGCAATGAGTGCTCATGGACAGGCAGGGGCTCGTCACGATGGGCAGATTGGTTGAAGGTGTTTCTTGCCATCCCGGCGACGCGTCCTCGGACTGGGTACCCCATCAGGATCCAAGTAAACGCGAGGCCTCATTTGTTCAGATTCATGCACTTGGATGCTTACCACAATCTCCAATTATCAATCCTCTCTATACCCTATTTTTTCCTTTACATATCCTCATATAACCCTTCCTTGCGTAAGCTCTAAACAACCACTTCAATTTGTTTTTCTCCTCACCACTCCTTCACAATGTCACCACGTCCACATCCCTCCCATTGTGTGGCAGCCCTGCTGTCGCCTGCTCCACAACATGCCTCGGCGGTCTGGCAACACGTGTTCAATAACGAGTCTTCCTCGACAATATACCCCCCCACGCCGACCCTACCTCATCGGCCCCACGTCATCGATCCCCTTTCACTGGCCCCCCGCTCCCCCCCTCACCTGCTTGGTGATTGCCTCCTTTGCGATGCTGAACACCTCCCCTGTGTCGGGCCGGCAGTCGGGGTCCGTCTGCAGCATCCGGTGCAGCAGCTCCCGGCAGGGGCGCGAGTAGGCGTGCTGGTCCAGCGGCACGTAGCTCCCCGACGATATCTTCTGGAAGACGGCGTACAGGCTGTACTCCCCCGTGATCTCAAAGGGTGACCTGCCGTCCGCGGCAACACGGTGGCAAGCATACCCGCGCATGCACACATCAACACCGCAACCAGGCTGTGCTCCCCCATGCGCCTCAAGTGGGGGCGCCCGAAACCAAGGTGACGTCCAACTTTAGGCTTCACGAGGGCCATCGCTAGTCCAATTACGTGGGATCCCACGGCCATAGTCAGCCTTAGATGGTAGTCATATGCCCTATGTGGTGGCCCTAGTCAGCCTACCATATGCCCTATGTGGTAGCCCTAGTCTGCCTACCATATGCCCTATGTGGTGGCCCTAGTCAGCCTACCATATGCCCTATGTGGTAGCCCTAGTCTGCCTACCATATGCCCTATGTGGTAGCCCTAGTCTGCCTACCATATGCCCTATGTGGTAGCCCTAGTCTGCCTACCATATGCCCTATGTGGTAGCCCTAGTCAGCCTACCATATGCCCTATGTGGTAGCCCTAGTCAGCCTACCATATGCCCTATGTGGTAGCCCTAGTCTGCCTACCATATGCCCTATGTGGTAGCACTAGTCAGCCTACCATATGCCCTATGTGGTAGCCCTAGTCAGCCTACCATATGCCCTATGTGGTAGCCCTAGTCAGCCTACCATATGCCCTGTGTGGTAGCCCTAGTCTGCCTACCATATGCCCTATGTGGTAGCCCTAGTCTGCCTACCATATGCCCTATGTGGTAGCCCTAGTCAGCCTACCATATGCCCTATGTGGTAGCCCTAGTCTGCCTACCATATGCCCTATGTGGTAGCACTAGTCAGCCTACCATATGCCCTATGTGGTAGCCCTAGTCAGCCTACCATATGCCCTATGTGGTAGCCCTAGTCAGCCTACCATATGCCCTATGTGGTAGCCCTAGTCTGCCTACCATATGCCCTATGTGGTAGCCCTAGTCTGCCTACCATATGCCCTATGTGGTAGCCCTAGTCAGCCTACCATATGCCCTATGTGGTAGCCCTAGTCTGCCTACCATATGCCCTATGTGGTAGCCCTAGTCTGCCTACCATATGCCCTATGTGGTAGCCCTAGTCTGCCTACCATATGCCCTATGTGGTAGCCCTAGTCAGCCTACCATATGCCCTATGTGGTAGCCCTAGTCAGCCTACCATATGCCCTATGTGGTAGCCCTAGTCAGCCTACCATATGCCCTATGTGGTAGCCCTAGTCAGCCTACCATATGCCCTATGTGGTAGCCCTAGTCAGCCTACCATATGCCCTATGTGGTGGCCCTAGTCAGCCTACCATATGCCCTATGTGGTGGCCCTAGTCAGCCTACCATATGCCCTATGTGGTAGCCCTAGTCAGCCTACCATATGCGGATATGCCTGTCGTTGAGGTATGGCGAGAAGCGAGTACCGGAGATAGGCGAGAAGCCAGACCGAGGGCGAAGCACGCTCAAGAAATCGCAAGGTCATCGCAAATAGAGCTGGTGCCCTGCGAGCCGCAGCCCAGAGCGAGGGCCGAGGGCTGTTAAACGGATAAATACTAGCGCCTGCGAAATTTCACAAGTGTTATCAACAGCCCTTTCCAACTATCATTATTGTCTTCAACCACGACCGCTCACCCACTAGCTTTTACTTGCTCGATTCAAATGTGCATGACTCACAGACAGGGCATCCGTCAAATGCGTGTCGTCCCGCCACGCACCTCAGGGTGAGAAGCTCGTACAGCATGCATCCCAGGGACCAGATGTCGCTCTTCCAATCGTAGCCGCTGCCCTTGACCACCTCGGGGGAGACGTAGTAGGGCGTGCCCACCTGGTCCCATGTGTGCACCAGCATGGGGGCATCCACAACAACAACAAAAAAAGGGTTTGAAACACATGGGCCCCAATAAACATGGGGATGGTGTGCACTGGAAATGGGGACAAGGGGGATTCAGCTGAAGGACAGAGGATAGCAGGAAGCCAGTATAGTAGTAGTAGTAGTAGTAGTAGTAGTAGTAGTAGTAGTAGTAGTAGTAGTAGTAGTAGTAGTAGTAGTGGTAGTAGTAGTAGTAGTAGTAGTAGTAGTAGTAGTAGTAGTAGTTTCATTTCATTGGTCATGGGCGTGACAATATTGCTGTTTACCCATGACAGCCCCCCCTTGACAAGGATGGGCGGGATGCAAATTCTGACAGGCGTGAAGCTGCCTAACTGGCTCGTGTGACAACCACAAGCAGATTCGCAGGTAGGTGGTGCTAGCCAACCATGCAAGGTAGCGCAGAAGAGCAATTATGATCATGATTCACCAGCACCGAGCAACTAGCATGCAACTCTGAGCTCTGCCCGGCTGGTTTATCGTCCACGGCTGCGCACACGGGACCATCACGGCTGAAGCAGCTGTCCGATCCATTCTCGATCATCCTCAGCCGCAATGCCTTAATTAATTAGTACCATCCCATGATAAAAACCGATGATAACATGTTATCATAGTCGTACTTGTACTTGTTTGCCAAGTTGATGCCAGTGTGTGGATCGACGATCAGTAACTGGTGCTACAAAATTACAACTCTTCTATGGTCACTATCATCATCCGTGTCATTCGATTTCCTGCGACCGGCACTCTGCATGGCCCATCGGCCCCACCCACCTTGGAGAAGGCCTCGTTGGTCTGCGGGCTGAAGTAGCGCCCAAGCCCCAGATCCGCGAGCTTCATCACGCCCGCCTCCGTGAGCAGCACGTTGGCTGGCTTGATGTCCCGATGCATCACGCGCCGGCCGTGCATGTAGTGGAGCGCGTCGCTGATCTGGCAGCATAAAGAAGCAGCATAAAGAGGCAGCATCAAGAGGCAGCATCAAGAGGCAGCACAAAGAGGCAGCATAAAGAGGCAGCATAAAGAGGCAGCATAAAGAAGCAGCATAAAGAGGCAGCATAGAGAGGCAGCACAAAGAGGCAGCATAAAGAGCCAGCATAAAGAGGCAGCATAAAGAGGCAGCATAAAGAGGCAGCATAAAGAGGCAGCATAAACAGGCAGCATAAAGAGGCAGCATCAGGAGGCAGCACAAAGAGGCAGCACAAAGAGGCAGCATAAAGAGGCAGCATAAAGAGGCAGCATAAAGAGGCAGCATAAAGAGGCAGCATAAAGAGGCAGCATAAAGAGGCAGCACAAAGAGGCAGCATAAAGAGGCAGCATAGAGAGGCAGCACAAAGAGGCAGCACAAAGAGGCAGCATAAGGAGGCAGCACACAGAGGCAGCACAAAGAGGCAGCATAAAGAGGCAGCATAGAGAGGCAGCATAGAGAGGCAGCATAAAAAGGCAGCATAAAGAGGCAGCATAAAGAGGCAGCATAAAGAGGCAGCATAAAGAGGCAGCATAAAGAGGCAGCATAAAGAGGCAGCACAAAGAGGCAGCACAAAGAGGCAGCATAAGGAGGCAGCACACAGAGGCAGCACAAAGAGGCAGCATAAAGAGGCAGCATAGAGAGGCAGCACAAAGAGGCAGCACAAAGAGGCAGCATAAAGAGGCAGCATAGAGAGGCAGCACAAAGAGGCAGCATAAAGAGGCAGCACAAAGAGGCAGCATAGAGAGGCAGCATAAAGAGGCAGCATAAAGAGGCAGCATAAAGAGGCAGCATAAAGAGGCAGCATAAAGAGGCAGCATAAAGAGGCAGCATAAAGAGGCAGCATAAAGAGGCAGCATAAAGAGGCAGCATAAAGAGGCAGCACAAAGAGGCAGCATAGAGAGGCAGCATAAAGAGGCAGCATAAAGAGGCAGCATAAAGAGGCAGCATAAAGAGGCAGCATAAGGAGGCAGCGAAAAGAGGCAGCATGAAGAGGCAGCACAAAGAGGCAGCATAAAGAGGCAGCATAAAGAGGCAGCATAAAGAGGCAGCATCAAGAGGCAGCACAAAGAGGCAGCATAAAGAGGCAGCACACAGAGGCAGCACGAAGAGGCAGCATAAAGAGGCAGCATAAAGAGGCAGCACAAAGAGGCAGCATAAAGAGGCAGCATAAAGAGGCAGCATAAAGAGGCAGCATAAAGAGGCAGCATAAAGAGGCAGCATAAAGAGGCAGCATAAAGAGGCAGCACAAAGAGGCAGCATAAAGAGGCAGCATAAAGAGGCAGCACAAAGAGGCAGCACAAAGAGGCAGCATAAGGAGGCAGCGAAAAGAGGCAGCACAAAGAGGCAGCATAAAGAGGCAGCATAAAGAGGCAGCATAAACAGGCAGCATAAAGAGGCAGCATAAAGAGGCAGCATAAAGAGGCAGCACAAAGAGGCAGCATAAAGAGGCAGCATAAAGAGGCAGCACAAAGAGGCAGCACAAAGAGGCAGCATAAAGAGGCAGCATAAAGAGGCAGCATAAAGAGGCAGCATAGAGAGGCAGCATAAAGAGGCAGCACAAAGAGGCAGCATAAAGAGGCAGCATAAAGAGGCAGCATGGATAGGCAGCATAAGGAGGCAGCGAAAAGAGGCAGCATGAAGAGGCGCCGCCGCCGCATGGCCCATCCCGCCACACCCAGCGCAGCCACCCCTCACGGCCACACCCACCCACCCACCCACGACATCCCACAACGACGGGTACGCACAAACGTGCGCGTGCCCACACCGCTGCAGAGGGGTCAATGACGATGAGTTGAGCTAATAGCCCCTGGGAAGATGGGAAGCAAACCACCAGGGCTGGTAAGGCAGCTGGACATAGCTAGCCACAGGGCGGCAGCAAGTAGGACTGGCTGCAGCCACCAGGCTCCGCAGCTGTAACGGGCCCCAGTCCTATGCATCACGTGGCACGAAGGAGAGAAAGCCTGGCGCCACAACGGCGTGTAGCAAGGAACCTGCCAGGCAAACCACCAGCGAGTGCATATCTTGTGGAATACTACAGTGGACTGTCTCAACATGTCCATACCGCCTACTGTCATGCTGTCCACTGATACCACTCCAAATAGCATCCTAGTATGTGAAGTAGAGATGTTACTATTGGCAGCGCCATTGTGGTCATTAGTCAACCACTGAGCTTGGAGGACCTGCTCACGCGTACCCTTGTTTCACCATGACAGTATTCCTGCCGTTGACTTGTAAAACTAGAGCTTCGCAACGGAACCCCGGGGTTGATTCCTGTAATTGTTGTAATACCACCTAGAGTCCCATTTTGCTTCCCACACAAATCGCCCTTAGTCACACCCGTTAGCCCTCCACCGGCCCACCTCAGAATAGGCAAGTCAGTATTGCGTGACTATGGTACTCACAAATGGCCACCATGCCATGTAGGCCATCCCGGTGCCCACCCACCTGCAGGAAGTAGCCCCACACAACGGTCTCATCCAGCAGCATCTTCTCGTCACTCGCGCGCCGGATGAGCCGCTTCATGTCACCCAGGAGCGCCCACTCAAAGACGATATATAGCTGTGTCGGGAGGGCAGCCAGCAACACACGAGAAAAGGGCAAAGGAAATTTTATACATAATTTTATACATAAGCAAAAAAAAAGTGGAGAAGCAGATTGGCAACACAGGGCAGAGCAGGGTGGAAGGCATGGGAAGTTCTGCTCAAAAGCGCAAACTGCCCAGCTGCTAACAGTGCAGCACCCGTTTGCATGAGTGTCAGCAACCACAATCATCAACTTCGGCTCTACCCGGACGCTCGTGGAACCGCCAGCCTACCCATGAGTTGTCAAGCACCTGTGCTCGTATCTTGATCGATGACGTGGCACCTTACCAGTGGTGGCGTATGGCGGAATCATCAACAAGTGCCGCGGGGCGCGGGGGCACGACAATCACTCTCAAGGACTTACTGTCACGCAGCAACTCATGAAATGTAATAGGGGGACCCATCTATGATGATAACTAGGGGTCCCATCTATAATGATAACTAGGGGTCCCATCCATTGTCGTCAGAAAGCAACAAACGTGAAAACGCTAGCTGCCCAAATCTGAGATTCCGCGAAACACAGAAAGTAAGAAAGCCTAGTAGCTACCGGCAAGGAATCGAACATAGGACCTTTGGCATGATTTCGCGGCTGTGTGAGTCTACCGATCCGAAGGCATCTCACTTAACGTTTCGAAACAGCCCAACTGCGAAAAACCTCTTTACCGGAGAGGGGTGCCAATATGTCCGATATTGCTGAATCTATAGAAGATGACTCACCACTAGACCTAAGTGCGCAGGAGTACTACACACGGACCTACGCGATATTCTAGTATCGCCGAAGTAGGTAGGTTGACCACGGCTGGAATCTGGTTGTAGTGTGACGTACCATCTATGGGGGTCCCATCTATAATGATAACTAGGGGTCCCATCTATAATGATAAATAGGGGTACCAGCTCAAAGCAGGCACAGTCAGAGATACGAGGACAACTCCCGGGCCTCCCATGGAATGTCCCTCCCATACATCAACACAAATAGTAGTACATGCATTACAACAATACGTTCCTCATCATTTTTTCTATTCTCAAACCCATGCATTTCTGAGAAAAGGCAGTCCTTCTCTGTGAGCGCCTTCGCATCGAAGACGGCCTGAAACTGCAGACTTTGTACTCACAGAGAAGAGCGCGATGAGGCCAGCACGATGGCAGCAGACTCGCGCAGCATTGCCGGGAATGCTTGGCAACAAGGTGCCTCCCTAGCAAGCAACCAGCTGTGTCATGCGGCCATAATACTTTTGCCTTGCTAGCAAGCAACCAGCTACATAATGAAGCGACTCCCCAAACTTCACCCCGCCCACCAGGGCAACAGCTACCTCATAGCTTAAGTAATCATGCCAGCGTGGCAGTCAGCGTGCCACCCAGGGTCCCTGACCACCACCGCCACCTTCACCCCACCTGGTTCTCCTCGATGAACGCGTCCAGCATGCTGATGATGTGCGGATGCTTGAGCGAGATGAGCAACTGAACCTCCTGCAGCACCACGTGGGCAGGGGCAGGGCAGGAGGGCCAGAGACATGCCAAGGCGAGGTAGCGATCAGGGTGGTGAAAAAGGGTTTAAGCACATAGCTGACACTAGAGTACAGGCTGGTAGTGTAGAAGGGCGTGCCGCCAAGTAGGTGGAGCACTGGAGACAGGGCAGGAACTTTCATCCCTGGCATGTCCTTTGAGTAACCCTATTCCCCCACAAGCCCTGCGTCCTAGCCGAGCCGCACCCAATGCTTATGACATTTTTCATTGCAACTCGTTCAGTCCATAAATGCTTATCACATCACTGCCCATTCACTTGGTGTTTGATCTATACTATTGGCCCTTTGTCTCCAGAGGGCTCGAGCCCTCAGCCATCTACACGCATGTGAAGCGCCACCATGTGGGCACCCAGCGCGTCACCTGCAGGCAGCGCTCCCGTTTCTTGGTGGGCATGTCGAATATCTCTGCCACGCAGGGACCAGAGGGGGGCAGCCAACATGTAACAGAGGCAAAGAAGCGGATCAATAGGGATATTTGAACTTGGTTGAACTGCGCCGAGTCCTGTGATATTGATACATTATCTGGATGCTGCCCATCCAGGGTGGATGGCAGACGTATTGGGTTGCGCTTCAAGGTGTAGTCCCCCATGCTCCTGGGGTGCCCTTAGGTGCCACCCACTGAACAGACATAGTGGGATTTAGTGGAAGAATGCAACTGCGTCTTTAAGGTGTGATGTTGGGTAGGCTGACAATGGCTAACCACACTGCGCCGCCACTTTTGTCTGGCCACAGCAAGAGCCTTGAAAATCGAAATTGGGTTCCAGGCATGATGTTCATTAATTTCTCTTGTCCTTGGTGGTGGTGGGGCGGGAGGGCGAGGGGACATGGGTCCTGTGCCTCACAACTTGGTGGACCCCTTCCATGAATTTTATCAAGTAATGTAACACTCCTCAAATGCCGCCAGGTCTGGGGTGTTCTAATGCCTTTTCGCTCAGGATTCCTTTCTCGATGACACAACTAGCTTCTTTTCTCAATGACGCAACTCGCCCACTTTCTGATAGACATGGTAGCTAGCCTACACAGTCAAATATGGCATAAGAGAAAAGGGCAACAATAATAACTGAATAGAGTGAGAGGAGTGGTGTCACAAGTAACCACGGGCAGCTAATTTACCGAGCCTATAAGGTCTTACCTACTATCTTCATGGCAACAATTAGGCCATCCGACTTCCGGATGGCCTTATGCACCACAGAGTAGCCGCCCTTCCCTGTCTGCTTGCCCATGTCGTACAGCGCCAAGCGATTGGTGGTGTGGGGGATCTCGGCCTTCTCCCAGGGTTCGGGGGCCTCGGCCTCGCGAGCCTCGCCCTCCATATATTCCAGGTGATAGCCCAGCCGGGGACGGAAATTCGAGATGTCACATTTATCTTACGTCCCAGGATGGCAGAGTCCATCGTTGCTCAAGCCCCAAAGAGCAGTTTGGTCTGCCCGGCCCACATTGCGGCGCATCTGACTTCCAAGATGGTATGATAAGACAGAACATTAAAATACGAAGGGCGCCGAACATGAGCTATTGCCTATCTCAGGAAGGCAAATTGCCGAAGCTGACGACACCATACATATACGTGGCCTTTCCTGCTTGGAGGTGCAACGCACGAAACTGCACTAAAGCCTACCATTGCAAGCTGCCAAGGGCATAGTTTTCTTATTTGTTGTTGGGTATGTACGGTACATTTCGTTGGGCGCCCTAATTTAGTTTCATGGGAGGTTGTTGATTTTTCAATTGTAGGCGGGCATGCCCGATAAACCCCTTCCCAAACTGAATGTGGTATATTGAGCACGTGTGGGGCTTTCAGAGTCCCCAAGTATACCGTAGTAAAAATAAATGACAAAGAGCCCTTATTAGCCGCTAATCGCTATGCCGAGCACACAATTCTAGTAAATTACTATCCGTTTCCTCCTCTAGGAAATGTTTTATAGCCTGCCTGCCTGCCTGCCTTGTTGAATGTTGTGTGCTGATATTATACATATTTTATACAGTAGTGCAGTAACCATTCTAGCTTTGCATGGTCGTATTTGCTTGCAAACTCACGGACGGAAATAGAATCGAAGCCTCTTGCTGCATACCGTACTTTCCGTACATAATACCAGCCCGCAATCCTGTCCAGTTCTATCTAGCATCCAATCTAAAACTATGAAACTGATATTTCGGCCCTCGGCCGCTATACAATCTCTGACTGGCCAGGAAGTACACCCCCCGCATTGGTAGTTTTAATTCCCTCAGCCGAAAGACCCTTCGGAATTAGACATTAGCGTTTTATTGGTTGAAAGTGGTACTGTGCCCGCCCAATTAATTAATTTTTAGTTTGTTTGTTTGGTTACCGAACAACCGTTGAACTGGCTGCGAAATTTAATAATTCTTTGTTTGTTGACTTTGTTATGTATAACCCAGCCGGATGCACTGCTCTTACGGCTAGGAAAAGCACATTTTTCAGCCAGAGATTTAATATTTCTTTGTTTGTTAGCGAGAAAGCTGCACACGTGACAGGAAAATAATATTTATTTACACTTTCTTTGTTTGTTTGGTAGCTTCAAAAACTACAATTCACTACACTCGGGAATTAGTTAATTAAAATTCTTTTGTTTTATTTATCGTTTGCAGCTGGCCGGCGCCCAGCCTCATAATTATTTAGTATTCTTACCAATGCGGGGGGTGTAGCCAGTTCAAACCCGCGCAGGGGCTAGCGGTCCCAAGTTTTCTGCATGTTCACATCAGCTGCTATCTACAGTGCTGTAAGCGGAACCACCCACACAATCTCTGACTGGCTACTGTATGACCGGCGTTGATCAGTCAGTTGGATCCGCAGGTCATCCCCCATAAGGTCGGACCAGCCTACTGTATGGATCCACTATTAATAACCCTGTCGGACTACCGGCGCGGGAATAAAGAATAAACTCAACTCAACTCAACTCAACTGCCAACAGTAACTCCGCCAGTCCGCCTAATGCTGCGGCGGACAGCATAAAAGGACCCATGAATAATGCCTCCGTGGCACCACTGCACCAGGCGCCAGCGTGCGTGATCTGTGGCCATTTTTGTTATGCGTTGTTCCATATGGGGCGTTTATGCAGTCTCGGGGATGATAAATATTCCTGTCATGTTATTGGCTTACCAAATTACATCCATTATCACGCTTTTCTCCGGCGCATTGCGCAAACGGAAGGCAGCAGGCAACTCGTTCTGCCTGGAATTCATCAGGGTCTATGCTACATGGTTTCCTGACGTGGTAAAATCTCGGAATATGGGTTATTTCTAGGATTTAGTTATCGTGATACATAATTGCCATTTACAATCCTGCTATTTCCTAGGGGCATAAATCCTTCAACTTGATTGACTTTGCCATGGCGACCGGAACAGCGTCATCCGGGGAGCTCACAGTTCCTTCCATAGAGTTAAAGAAAAAGAAGATTCGCGATGCTTTCCTACTATTCGAGCACAAGGACAAGAAGAATGCCACAGACGAAAGGTGATAGATGCCACTAAAGCCACATTGCCAGTTAGAGTACCTCTGCGCACTCTTGGAAGCTGCCTTGATTCCGCAGCTTAGCCGCTCGTCCAATTACGAAATTCCCATGACTATGGGTAGCGTTCTTCGGTTGAATGCTCTTGGGGTCGTTCGACTACTCTCATAGCGACGGTGACATGGTGGCAACGTTGTACAACTTATTTTAATATCTTGTCACCCTGGCAGTTGGCGCTCGAACGTGTCTTTTATAAAAAGATGCTGCAAGTCGGGCACATAACGGAATTCCTGACACGCCGTATGCCCTGATCATTGCGGACGCTTGCTGCGGACGCCTTGCAGGGAAATCCCCACCATCGTGCGATACCTCGGCTTGAATCCTACGTCAGAACAGCTGGAGCGTATTTTGGCAGAGGTACACGAACGGATCTTTTGATTTCTTTGTAGATTATTATCCCTTTACCCTACAGTCCTTCTACAAGCGTAGTTAGGGTAAACAGGTTCATCAAGTATGTTCTCTTGTATCTCCTTATGGCATACTGGTTGGGGGAAGTGTGGTGGGTTAGGGTCCACATCGATAGAAGGTGCTATTTATGCTTCTGGAAGTTCTGTGGAAATGCCATGCTTGCATCGACAGCAGACCAGAGACATGTTGGTCACTTTATGGGGGCTCTAGCGTGTGATCTAGCGTGCGGGGGGGGGGGGGAAGGAGGTTGCTGAAGAGACCAACGTGAGGGGCCTGGGAAACTATTGGGGGTGGAGGGATGGAGGGGATGAAGGGGGGGGGGCGGGGGGGGGGGGGGGGGGGGAGCGAGCTCGTTGGCTGATGCTTCCTTAAAGGCATTTTGGCTGTCAATAGCCATGACAGCACAATATCTATTCCAGTTCGGCCTATTCGTGGGTGCTTCGACCTATGGCTTCAGCCTATGCTAGTTACAGCCGAGCTAGCTAGTTACAGCCAATAATGGTCGAAATGGCCAGCCAGCCAGCCAGCCAGCTAGCCTGCCAGTCAGCCAGCCAGCCAGCCAGCCAGCCAGCCAGCCAGCCAGCCAGCCAGCCAGCCAGCCAGCCAGCCAGCCAGCCAGCCAGCCAGCCAGCCAGCCAGCCAGCCAGCCAGCCAGCCCGCCAGCCAGCCAGCCAGCCAGCCAGCCAGCCAGCCAGCCAGCCAGCCAGCCAGCCAGCTAGCCAGCCAGGGGGGTACGTATCAAATGAAGCAGACTTAGACTATGCTTCTTCCCTCTTGGGGTGGTATTGCACTTTGAATAGGCTGGATCAGAAGAATGGGTAGTTGCTAGTGCATCGTTACTTAGCAGCTATCCAGAGAGGGCTTCTGTGTTTCCACACGGCATGCTGGGCGTGGCCAATAACCTGTCTGCCTTGTCGAGCACGAATTAATATCCACCGCTATCAATACCTATGTTAACACCTTTCAGTTAGATAGACTTTTTCGTGCTGGATCCTGTACCCAGTGACAGGGCTTTGTTGCCGTTGCTGTCAAATTCATGGCAATTGCTGACGGCTTCATCGACATCGCTGCTGATAACATTGCCATCACTAATGCTTTCGCTGCTATCACTTGCCACATGGCGACAACGGATGCGGACGGACATGGCCGCAGTCCAAGACGCCCGAGAGCACGTCAGGCCTGATCGACTACTACCGCTTTGAGGATGTGATGGTGGAGATCCTCATGCACGAGGACAAGGCGTACGCGCGCGACAATGAGGAGCGGCTCATGCGCGCGTTCCGGGTGGGTGACGGCACATCCCCACGCAGATGATGAATGCCAGCATTGTATGATTATCGCACCTATTCCTTTTGTGATGGTTACGGTAGCCCATTCCCTTGGCTTGCGCGCGAGAAGGAGGGTACCAGGTGGGTGGGTGGGCGCGTGATGAGCACAGGGGGTGATGAGCACAGGGGGTGGCGGCACGAGTAGTGTCTCCGTTGTCCATTCATCGGGTGTCTGGATAAGGGCTGCGGGGAACGGCATAGCTAGCAGGTGCGACCTCATGACGAACACTGTAGTGTTTTGGTACTGCATCGCTGTAGTGTTGTTGTGACTGCGGTTCCCATGAGCGCCAGCATTGCGGCTACCGCACTCGAGGGTGCCGTGGTGATGAGTGATGTCTTCACGAGTGCCAGTTCTTCGAGCACCATTTCTCATCGGCGCCGCATCAGGACCACCTTGATGAGTGCCAGCTTTTCCATTTACTTTTTTTTTGTTCTCCTCATTCTCTCCAAACTACTCATATCGGCGAATGGCAGATTAAAATATCATCTGCATGCATGCCGTGATTAGTATGCCTTGCTCATGAATATAACGTATGTAATTACCAGAAGTGGATGCCAGGGAGCCCCATGATGCCTCGCATCCACGTTGCTCCCTTTGTTGATGCCCGATGTGGTGTGACCCCGAAGCCTCTTTCTCATGCTGGAGAACAATTTTCCCCTACCACCCCAGGAAGACCACAAACAGTCCATTGTTATTGCGTGGGCGTGCTTTCCTTCAAGGCACGTGCATGCATGCCTGCATGTCGAAAGCGGGAGTCGGCGTATGCACTTGTTTCGGCGGGGGTCTGCCTTATCTCCCTCCCCTGCTTCCCACCCCCACTTGCATATTCCAGCAACTTAAACGGTGAGGGAGGGAGGACGAAAATGCCATAACAAGGGGGGAGGGTGAGGAAAGGGGCATGCCCATGTGATAGTATGCACTTTTTGTGACAGCTGGCAAGCGATGGGAGCTCGTTACTGGTTATATTACTGCTCATTACTGGGTACTGGCGTGTGTGCTTGCCTGTGATACACGCGAGAGCATCAGAGTGCTGATGGAATCTATTTCTTTCTCGCTCATGGTGTCTCCAAAACATGAACACCTGGCGTGCAGGCGCTGGACCCTGATGGCAAGGGCTACATCAGTGGGGAGCACCTGAAGGTCGGTGACAGTGGGTGGCATGTACTAGCATGACCCATCGAGCACAAGTGCGCAGCACGACCCCGATCCTCCACTCGTTTCTGAAAGAAGTGTCAGTGCTCTAACCTGACCCCATGCCGTGCCGTGGCATCTGCTCGTGTGTGCCATGTTTTGCCCTACCTTTGTGGCTTGCCACACGCTTGTTGGGGAATGCTGGTGCCACGCTGGGGCATCGTGAGGGATGCCTGAGTGGCGTACTCAGGTGCCTTCTGGGGTTAATGCATGCCATCCGCTGGCCTGGTGAATGTCCTTAGCGTATTTGTATTTTGTAGATAGCTTGCGTGTGTGTGTGCCTGTGTGTGTATACGTGTGTCAATGTATGCATGTTTGCTCGGTCATCTGTTGGTACGTGCACACTTAACTAGCTTTTTTCCTTTTCAAGGGCCCAGTCATCCCAGAGCCCATTTGCTATTGCGAGTCTTTCAAAGTAAACCAGGCAGCGTATAAGTTTGGTCTTTGCGGGTTGCTGCCTACCTAGGTAGGCGTTTGCCAGTTGCATTCCAAAGTTATAGGCTGCTGCACTGGACACTTTCTGGGATTGCTGCCACCTGTGCGCATGTGAGGCTGGGAAACTGAAGCAGTCAGAGTGAGATTGCCCCAAGCACCTCATAAGGAACCCTAGTCGCCTATTGTGACATTGCTATCCGTGGGGTCAAGTCTGCATTGCAGTTTTGCTGTCTCCGGTGTACCCCTTGACCACGAGTATTGTAGGTGTTCTATTTGCCCCCTTGCACATATGTTTTATATGCCCTGACTTCCCCTCCTGCAAGCTCCTGCTTGAGACGGTGTTAATTTGAACTCTTCCTTTGTAGATATAATATTTTTATTACTATCTATTATTCAAGGGACGAAGATGGGTACTAAGGGTCACAGGCAGTGAGCTTGGCCAACTTGAGAAGTGGTCTTTATTTGGAACCAACATTTTCCTAATCCAACCCATGCAACCTCAGCTGCCTTTCTCTCCTCCTGATGATACCGGGTACTGCTGACTTGGCAACTTGCAGACGTCTGTATCCAGTCGCAGAAGGGCGACGCAGAGTTGGAATCTCATGCCATTTCGCCCGTCGCCATCGGTATGTGTTGGTTTGGTACGTTGAGAGACGCTCCTCACGCCACAGGTGCGGTGTTACCTGAACGTTGCTTGGCTGGCCGTTGTGCAGGATCTCATGATGACCAAGGGTGACCCCTTTCAAACTGAGGAGGCGGCAGAGTTTCTCCACATGGCAGTGGACGAGGCGACGGGGCTTGTCTACTATGAGGACATTGTGGAGCTGTTGGCCAATGATGGGAAAGAAAACCTCAGCTCGTACCTTGTCAGGAAAAAGAAAAAGATGTCGGAATGGAGCATATAGTGCCTGGCTAGTTAGCGTTCTGACCATGGCTGCAGAACTGGGCTCTGCTTGTGTTCTCACTAGTGATATGCTTGCATCCACAATGGCATGTCACGGAGTAATATACCAAGTCATTTATTGATACATAAGCACAAAACACATGTATTCGTGTGCATCTGTTAGGGCATGTAATTAAACTGTGTCTCTATAAAACGTGATAAACTGTGAACGTACTGTAAGATCACGTACAATGCAATGATAAGGTATACACTGCGTACATGCGTACGGTGCAGATATATTGGCCCTGCCCATGAGCCCTCTGTTCACGCTGGTGCCGGCCCTTTACGCCATCGCTCTCCGCCACCAGCTGTTTGCCCCGTGCGCAACCTCTCATCACGGCAGGTGCTTCCTGCGGCAGCTGCGGGCTTGCTCTCGATACTACTGGGCGAGTTTTCTATGATTGGCTCAAGGCGTATTTTTCTCGTTTCTCGTTTTTAGGATTCAATCAAAAAAATGGTTTTTCATAAAAAAATAAGTTACACAGCCATTTTACGTCACCCAGGTAAAGCTTTCATGCTGAAGCCGTATGTCTCATCAAAACACACCATATCTAGACATGCATATCTGTTTTCACATGGACCTCATGAAATCACATCATCCCATGGCACGCATTTCTGCATTCACATGTGCTGGGTTTTCTGCTCCAGTTCAGAATCGTGAGACTCGCTATCGCTGTCCACCCGAATAGGGCGTTGCTGCTGCTCCTTGTTAATGCGGTCCTGTATACCACTTTCTCAATGAGGGAGTCATCATCCAAGTAATTGTTGCGTGGAGGGCGACGCACCTCATCGAGGATGGTGTCCATGACTATAACAGTGCTGGCTCTATGGCACGTGCAACCACATGCAGTGAGTGGTAACCCTACTTTGGCGCTACCATGATCTCAAAAGCAGATTGCGCACGGGGATAGTCCAGACCCCTTCCATAGTACACTCTCCTGCCAACCATGCAGGACTTTGGTTTCCTCCTGCCAACCATGCAGACAAGTGGCCAGTCTTCATCATATGTGATAGAGTCCTAATAAGGTTTGGCTCGTGACTCATCCTTGCATGATGGTTGAACCAGTACACGGCTGCACTTCTGGTAAGTTGTACGCATTGAGACACAATGTGTGCAACATACTCGATCTATCTCCAACTTTTTCCTTTATCTTCTTCGTCAATGCAATGTTCATACAAAATGTCGAACCCAGCTTAATTTCCCGATTTCAGAGGGGTTCAATTTCCTGAGGGGTATGCTTCTGGTTTCTCCCCACGGGCCCCGCGGCCCGTTGCTAGCCAGGGTAGAAGTCCGCAGGTGGAGATTATTGGCCCTGAGGATAGCCGCTACACTACCGCCTCGTCTGCCATTACAGTAGAGGACAGCTCGGATGAGGATTGAATTGAATTGAATTGTAACATAACTCCGTTGGGAGTATATGTAGCACACAGCCCTTGAGAGGGGGGCATATGGCCTATCATACATCCTAAGCTACTTCCTGCAAGGGTGGGGATGTAAAGGACCCTTGCTCTAGGTGCACCAGGGCACTTGCATCCCCATGATCTTCAAGCTATGCCCAGCGAAGGGGGAGCCTGTCATGGGGGGGAAGATCAGCATAGCTATACAAAGAAGCTAGGGCATGGCGTCTCAGCAGAGAGTTACTCCCTGCATGGGCACAACATAACTAAATAAAGCTAGGCATCATCTGGGGTGTGGCTCATCATAGGCACACATGTACATGATTAAGGAAAGCGCTCGGCTTAGCTAGGATAGTGCCTCTAGGAGGCGTACATGTACATGGCCACGGTCTATCAATTCTGCACTACTACTGCTGTATTCCCCTAAGCTGGGGCGTCTGGAGTCGCTGTGGCCGCGGGGGGGGGGGGGGTCGCCTGCCAGGGCTTGTGGCCGACGTAGATGGCCGCCCCCTTCCAGTACACCGGCTGGCCCGCCTTGGTCTGCCGGAGCTGGAGGTAGGTCGGCCATAGCTCCCGTCGCCGTTGTTGCTGCGCCAGGGTCAGGTCGTCATCAAGGGTGAAGAGAGTCTTCTCGAGCCGCTTGCGGCGTCTGAGAAAAGAAATCTTGTCCGCCGGGGTCTTTAAAGGTGAGAAGGAGCGGGGGCGGCCCTGCCTTACCCCGCGCGCGGGGAAGGCGGTGGGCGGCCAGCGCGATCTCACCGATAAGGCCCATGCGACCAAGGATTTCTCGCTCAAACGCACGCAAAAGCTTCTCGGAAGTCTCACCTTCCTCCATGGTGAAGTTCTTGACAATGACGTTGAGGCTGCGCTGGGCGAGCTCGGCCTCCTCGCGGAGGTCAAGCGTCTGCCGTTGGAGCTGGGCTGCGACGGCGGAGGTGGTGGAGGTGGTATGTCCGCCCAGGTGCATGGTGATGGGAGGAGCATCGCCGGCCAGGCCAGCCGGGGCTGGCTTGGCGGCAATGTCCTTCACCGCCTGGGCGGTGAGGCCTGCCGTGTTCTGCAGAACCTCGATAGCGATGGCGTTGTCCTTAAGACGCTGGTCGATGTCACGGAGCTGGGCGGTGATGGCGTCGGAGGTGGAGCTAGGTGGTGGCGGTGGAGGAGGCGAGGAGGGTGGAGGTGGCGGTGGAGATGCATGGTGGAGGTGGCGGTGGAAAGGAGGGGAAGCTCGGCAGTCAGCGTGCCGCCAATGGCCGCCACATCTGCAGCAATGGGGTCCACGTGCTCCTCGAGGCCCTCCTTAAGGAGTGAGCGGAGGGAGGATTCGGTTAAGGTGGTGGTGAGAGGCTTGGGGGGCCAAAGCTCCCCGATGGAGCGTCCAAGGAGGGAAAAGAGAGCGACTTGCTGGAGGTAGGGGCGGTGGAGGCTGGGAATGGTGTCGAAACACTGGGAGATACGAATCCAGCGAGGGTCAAAGAGGCGACCTTGGTTGAAGAGCTGCTTGCATAGTGCAAGAAGCGAGGCGTGCGTTCCATGAAACACGCAGTCTGACCAGGATGCGTTCCGTGGTAAGCGTGTCAAGGAAGCTGGGCTGGCTGGCTTCGGCGACAAAGTCGGCCGCTACCCAACTCGGCTCGGCAGAGCGACTGCGCTTGGGTTCAGGCGACGCTGCGGGCGAGGCAGGCTCAGCAGGGGGCTGGGCGACCACTAGAGCTTGGCTAGTGGCGCCGCTGCCTTCTGGGCCGGTTGGCGAAGCTGCAGCCGGGGCTGCAGACGTATTTTCATTGCTGAGCGCAGCCGCCAGGCTGCGTTGCGTCGAGAGGCGTTTGCTCATCGTATAGTGCGTTATAGCTTCGGAAAATTATATCAGCATGTGCGTCTAAGAAAGACGAAGCGATTGTGATATTCACAGCTGAATTCGGTGCTCAAACGTGAAAGTTATGAGCTCCGACAGCCATGGCTACCTCGTGGCTCGTGGCTCGGTAAAAAGGATGAGGATGAGGATTACATCCCTCATATTTGTTTGAACTCTTGTGTAATTATTTTTTTTCTAATGAGATTAGCATAGTACTCCGTGGCATGCCTTTGCGCATGACACGCAAGTACTTACTTACTTACTTACCCGATTTCAGGGGTACCCAAACATGCCAGAAAACTTGGTCTTACGGCGCTTTGTACCCTCCCTAGTTTTTACGCTCGGTGTCTTGCTAAATGCCAACTAGAACGGTACAAAGTCTCCCCGACGTCATCAACCGCGTCATCTTCATCTTGTATGAGCCTCGTCCACGTCCACCTCGCCTTGCATGGCCTTCTGCCTGCACACAGATCATTGCATAGGCAACGATGGAACAAGGAAATCAACACCATAGACGATCAAACTTCTAATTAGACGGTCGGCTGAAAAAGATTTCTGGATGAAAATGACGGACAGTAAAACCGTGGCAGATTCCTACTAAAACATGGCAGATTATAAACCAATGTCGCGTTTGAGATTATAAACCAATGTCGTGACTGGCACCATGGGCGTTCCTTGCATAGGCTTCCCTGCATAGTTCACCACTATCCTTATGAGTTTAACGGTTGACACTGTCCTCAGCTTTCTTTCATTTCATCGCGCTCTTTTTTATCACGTCGGACAGATTCACCCGCTAGACAGACTTTGTGCTTATATATTCATTGAGAATGATAGATTACGGAGGTGAGATGGGCATGCAACATAAGGAAAAACCCGATAAGGAGAATAACCCTGAAGAAATTAATAGGAATCTGACACGGACATCCAAGGATCACGCCAGCTGCACAAGGTACAACTAACCGTACATCGATCACACAACTACAACTGTCACGCAGCAACAGCGCTGCCGGCCCACCATGCAGGCCTGGGAGGGATCTAGACCGCATGGGTCGCGACAAAGTCGGCCCGGGTGCGGCGGAATAACACATCAGCCACGGTGCGAGTGAGGGCCAGTGACAGGCGCTGCCGCCAATACGAGGATCACGTGCGGGCAGACCACGGGGCGGTCTGACCCTCGAGGTCAAGGCGGTCTTCACGGCGCTGGCAGCACTCATGGAAAACCTCCGCTGTCTCATGGTGCCCATGGCCCCGAACTCCTCAACAAGGACAAAGGGGATGACCCGGTGGGGCCCCACATTGCCGTAGGAGGCAAACTTGTCGCGCTCAGCCACAGCAACAGCAGCGCCGCGGCATCCACAGCCGCCCGGAGGATGTGGCGACCGGAGAGCGGCCGCGCTGGCCGGCCACGGAGACATCAGTGCATCGATGAGCAGGTGGCAACCCTGCCCGTCTGGCGTAGTCAAGCACGGTAATGTCGGGGCGGTGGTTGGCTGAGTAGAGGGCGTCCCCATCCGCGTCGATCCTCGCACTTGATGGTGGAGTGGGGAAAGACCGACCGAACCATGGCACACACCACCCGGAGGAGAGCGGTATGGAGATAGAGGAACCAGTTCTGGTTCTGCTGGCCACCCATGCACACGATGTAGTGCGTCCCGGTAGGATCCAGAGCAAGCCCGCAGCTGCCGCAGGACGCACCCGCCGTGGTGAGAGGTTGCGGGGCAAAGAGCTGGTGGCGGAGAGCGATGGCGTAAAGGGCCGGAACCAGCGCCGGTGAACAAAGGGCTCATGGGGACTCAGGGCGCGCAGGAATGCATGCGGACCCCACGCTCCCCTCAAGGGAAACGGAGTGAACTCCAAGCCTTCCTTTGATCGTTCAAGCTCGCATGCAGACCCATCCAGTCGGCACAGTGTAGTATACCCGTGTAGGTCTTTTGTTGTTTTTCATGAACGCAGGCGCAGGGAAGACACTACGACTGACGACAGTGGACACACCGGGCGTGCCCCGGGGCAAGCGACGGTGGACGGCCTGAGCGGGGCGGACGAGGTCGCGAGCCTGCTGGATCCCGAGGTAAGAATCCTGCACAGCCTGCAGAAAGGGGAAGGGGGATGGGGTGACCAAGCCGAGAATGGCCGGCTGACGGCGCTGGGGACCAACCGGCGAATCTCCGCCCAGGCCTGAGCAACAGAGCCAAGGAAGGCGGCGGGGGCGAGGCGGGCGGCGCGGGTGAGCCCACACCCGCCCATGCGGGAGGGGAGGGTACGTGGCCAAGGGCATGGAGTGAGCTGGCAGGCTAGGGCCGGGGAGGAGCACGTACCTGCAAGGCGGCCTGAATGCGCTCGTCATGGCCTTCCGCGGCAAGCCGCACCAAGTGGGGGGGAGCGCCACGGAGCCAGTGAACCGGACCCGCGGGGGGGCGCAAAACCACAGGAGGAGCCCTTTGGTCTGGGGGTCCTTGAGGCGCGCCCAAGTCTCGAGGACATGGGTGCGCTGTTCCACGGTGGCCCGGAGCTCCTCTTCGACGTAGTCAGGGTCACCCACAGGGACGCCCAGGCACGAGAAACCACGCGCCCGCGCCAATGCCCCCGGGATAGCCACGGGGAAGCCAGAGCAGTCCCCCTGGGGCGAAAAGACTGCACACTTGGGGAGGGTGAGCCGAAGGTTGATGGCCGCCATGGCCACTTCAAGGGCAGCCAGGGTGGCAACCACAGCGTCGGCCGGGCCAAGGGCATGGATATCGCCTGGACATAGGCGAGGAGCACGACATCCGGGTGCGCAGCATGGACACCACATCAATCCGAAAACCCATTTTCTTCCCCTGGAAAATATTTGGAGATGGAATAATGGTCAGTTTGACCTCAAATTTGGCACCAAGGTTCCTTATCAGATATCTTATGATGTCATGTCAAAGAGACAACATGTCATGTGGTCAAAAAAATTTTTGGGAGTTGGCAGCATGGTAACATGGTGACATTTGCTAGCAAAAAATACCGTATTTTCAGCACTTTCTGGCATGTATGCATATATAATGACATCAAATGAACTCAGTTGGGCCTGGAACTTTGCACATGTTCTAAACACATCCCATGCAGCATGCCCACAAAGTTTCAGGCTGGTTGGATGACACATTGGTGACAAATGCTAGCATAAATACCCAAAAAATGCAGTTTTTCATGGTTTTTTAAGGGTTTTATCACACATATGCATACATAATGACACCAAATGAACTCAGTTGGGCCTGGAACTTTGCACATGTTCTAAACACATCCCATGCAGCATGCCCACAAAGTTTCAGGCTGGTTGGATGACAAATTGGTAACAAATGCTAGCATAAATACCCAAAAAAAGCAGTTTTTCATGGTTTTCCAAGGGTTTTATCACACATATGCATACATAATGACACCAAATGAGCTCAGTTGGAGCTGGAACTTTGCACATGTTCTAAACACATCCCATGCAGCATGCCCACAAAGTTTCAGGCTGGTTGGACGACAAATTGGTGACAAATGCTAGCATAAATACCCCAAAATGCAGTTTTTCATGGTTTTCCAAGGGTTCCAACACATGGGTGCCTATATCAATGAACTCTGAACAGCCTAGAACTTTGCACAGCTCATAAAAACATCTATGTTAACTGCCCACAAGAAATTCAGACTATTTGCATGACCAATAGGTGACAGATGCTAGCAACATTGCACAAAAAATGCAGTTCCTAGTAATTGTTTTTCAAGGGTTTCATCCCATAGTTGCAAGTCAACCATTCCAGTTTGGGATATATAGTCAGGTTCCCAACAACACATCTTGATGATATATTATGTGATATTGCAGGAAGGCAGACTTAGGGGCACACGCCCATGATACAACGTCAACATGTACATCAACAACACACACGTAACTTAGCTAATCATCATAATAAAAAGCACACCTTCCCCACCCACCCACCCACCCACCCACCCACCCACCCACCCACCCACCCACCCACCCACCCACCCACCCACCCACCCACCCACCCACCCACCCACCCACCCACCCACCCACCCACCCACCCACCCACCCACCCACCCACCCACCCACCCACCCACCCACCCACCCACCTGCACCCACCCACCCACCCACCCACCCACCCACCCACCCACCTGCACCCACCCACCCACCCACCCACCCACCCACCCACCCACCCACCCACCCACCCACCCACCCACCCACCCACCCACCTGCACCCACCCACCCACCCACCCACCCACCCACCCACCTGCACCCACCCACCCACCCACCCACCCACCCACCCACCCACCCACCCACCCACCCACCCACCCACCACCCACCCACCCACCCACCCACCCACCCACCCACCCACCCACCCACCCACCCACCCACCCACCCACCCACCCACCCACCCATATAACCACGCACGCACGCACGCACGCACGCACGCACGCACGCACGCACGCACGCACGCACGCACGCACGCACGCACGCACGCACGCACGCACACACACACAAAGTCATGCCTTCCCTCCCTCCCTCCCTCCCTCCCTCCCTCCCTCCCTCCCTCCCTCCCTCCCTCCCTCCCTCCCTCCCTCCCTCCCTCCCTCCCTCCCTCCCTCCCTCCCTCCCTCCCTCCCTCCCTCCCTCCCTCCCTCCCTCCCTCCCTCCCTCCCTCCCTCCCTCCCTCCCTCCCTCCCTCCTCCCTCCTCCCTCCCTCCCTCCCTCCCTCCCTCCCTCCCTCCCTCCTCCCTCCCTCCCTCCCTCCCTCCCGCCCGCCCGCCCTCCCTCCCGCCCTCCCTCCCTCCCGCCCTCCCTCCCGCCCTCCCTCCCTCCCTCCCCCCATCAATCATGCATCCATTCATTCATGCATGCATCCACTCATTCATGAACATGCCTCCGTTGGCCAGGGGTTCAAAATGATGCAACAGGCACCAAAAAAGGGAGAAGGAGCCGCCTCCCCAACGTGCCGCCCGGCGACGGCAGCGATGGGCCCAGGGGGGGAACAGTGCGCTTTGTCTTGTTCGCCGGGGGTGAGCCGGCGGGGTGCGGGCACTGTCGCGTTTTATTTAGCCCGCCCGCCCCAGTCCTTCTCGGAGTGCCTTCTCAGGCCATGGCGTCAGGGTAAGAGTTCGTTTCGCCCGTCGCCGGACGCTTAAACCACTAGACTACGCCGGTTAATTACGACAAGAAAGCGGGTTACGACGATAGAAACCAGTAGATGGTGGTTCTCCCGCACCCCGGGCACACCAGCGACGTCGGCAGCGAGCCCCGCCCGCAGGTTATGCAGCTGACGATGTTGCTCTGCCCAAGGGAAGTCATAAAGCTGCAAAAAAAGGGGTAAAAGCGATTAAATCCACGACATGCATTTTTGCCCCTGTCAGCGCTCCTATAAATCTGACTTTTACGGGAAAATTGCGTGCAACATGGAAACGCAAAATTAAGGGAATCGCTGTGCTGGATTTCTTCGAAATGATATAAGGAATCGTTCGAAAGTGTGCCCTCCCACCAGTAGCGTCTAATCTGTGCTAGCCATTACCTTGAACACGCAGGGGTGGCTGCGCTCGGCGCGCGAAACTGGCCACTGCTGCGTGTTTGCCCTCGCACACACACAAAAAAAAACTGTTTACCGACCTTTTTTTTGCAGAATAAATTTCCTTACGTCAATGCCGATCGAACAAGCGAAATCCGGTACAAAATGGCTTCGTAATCCGTGCACAGTAAATTTTCACGCCACCATAGCCTTCGCAATGAAATTTGCACTCAACATCTCCCGCGCGCACCGAATTTCGTCAATTTCACCCCGGATTTGCCGCGGACACTTCGGCGCGGCGTCGGATTGATGTGACCTTAATTAATGAGTTAATTAGACTCGTGCTCCCGTTGGGGAGTCACGGAGCATTAACCCTGATGGATGGATGGGTGGGTGCAAACAGTCATATATACCGGTCTAAGCTATCTATACATCAGCTACCTACGCGCGACATCTATCTAACAGCATTACTAACTACAACATCTATCTACACGTACAGCACTGGCCGGCGTGCCTCCCACGGGTTTGCACACGCGGGCGCTTCCCCACAGGGGGGGGCTCGTTGTCCTCTATCAAGGAGACAACCAGCGCAGGCCAGAAATCGGGAGAATCCGGACCATGGTAGCTCGAGCCTGCCGTTATCTTGTCCGCGTGTTCGAGTCGTTCTATGACCTGGGCCCACTTGGCCTTGTCCATCATCTTCTTCCAAAGGACACCTTGGAGAGCCTTGTGCAGCGGGGCAGACAGGTAAAAGGGGCCGAGGGGGTCGCCTTGCTGGGTTCCCGTGCGGGAAGCGACGTTGGCGAACGTCCCATCCTCCATGAGGAAGGAGAGTTGAGTGGGGTCGCCGTAGCAGGCTGCTAATTGGTGATGTATGAATATATATTGATAGAGGCACGCCTCTTATTTAATTTCAAGGTACCTCTTATTTAATCTCAGCCCCCGCAGTGCCCCCGCACTCTGAGAATTTGATAATTGAGAACCAAAAGCAAGTTTTACACCGATTTTCAGCACATCACGTGACGCAGTCACGTGTCTATTAGTTAATTAATTAATTCGAAGCACATGCATAGGTATTAATTAATTAATTAATTAGGAACATAACTCCGTTGGGAGTATATGTAGCACATGTATAGCCCTTGAGAAGGGGCATATGGCCTATGATACATTCTAAGCTATACTTCCTGCAAGGGTGGGAATGTAAACGACACTTGCTCTAGCTAGGTGCACCAGGGCACCTGCACCCTCATGATTAATTAATTGATTAATTAGACTCGTGCATGCTCCCGTTGGGGAGTCACGGAGCATTAACCCCGATGGATGGATGGATGGGTGCAAACAGTCCTACCGGTCTAATCTATCTACATCCGCTACTTACTACATCTATCTAACAGCATTCTAACTACAACATCTATCTAGACAGCCGCACGCTGCCCTAGGGGAGCTGTCTGGCGTGCCTCCCACGGGATTGCACACGCGGGCGCTTCCCCACTGGGGGGGGCTCGTTGTCCTCTATGACCTGGGCCCACTTGGCCTTGTCCATCATCTTCTTCCAAATCACGGAGAGGCCTAGGCCCCCCATGTCCTCTACTAGCTGTTCTTTGAAGGTGCCGGCGGGCCTTGCGGCGTCTAACGTCACTGGGCCCGGCCCACGTCAGGAGGTGCCGGCCAGGCTGGGCTGGTCGCAGTCCTGCGGGGGGGCCACGTGAGGTGTCTACCTGGTTGGTGCGAGCTAGGTGCCCTACTAGCTGCAGGCCTCGCTGGTGATATAGGGCATGCCCTGACCAGTACAGGTCCTCATTGCGGACATGAGCAGCATAGCCTACTCTGAAAATGGAACGCAGCATGTTGGTGACCGCGCCGTCCAGCTTGCGGGCCAGGTCGGCCGTGAGGGTCCACGTCTCGGCCCCATACGTGAGAACAGGAAGGACGAGGACCTTGAACAGGTCCTGTTTCTCGATCTTGCCCAGGGGCTTGCGCCACAGGGCCCGGTACTGGCGTAAAGCGTGCCAAGCGAGGGAGATGCGATGGTCCACATCAACCTCGCAGCTGGGGAGCAGGCTGCCCAGCAGCTTGACGCGGTCCCGATACAGGACTCGAGAGCCGTCGAGGAGATAGAGGGGCGGCGGTGAGTTGGTGAGCCCAACCGCCAGGGCCTCTGTCTTCTTGCTGACCTCAAGCCCCACTGCACGGGCCTCGATAGCCAGGCAGTCAAGCCATGTCTGCACGTGCCCAGTGTCCTCGACGAGGGTGGTGTCGTCTGCGTAGATGATGTCTGCCAGCCGAATCTCCGTGTCCGCACCACCATGCCAGAATTTGTTAGCAACCTGCACTCCTGGTTCCCTGCCCACGATGCGGGCAAATCGCTTGCGCGCCTGAATCATTACGTATTCGACCACAATAATGAACAGGTAGGGCGACAGCACGCAGCCCTGCCACACACCCTTCTGTAAAGGGCATGGGGGCGTGGTCCCGTAAGAAGTGCGCACCGAAGTGGTGGACCCTTCATACAGGTTGCGGATGACAGCAATCAGGGGGCGGGGGATCCGGAACAACTCGAGGATGTCCCAAAGCGCAGGCCAGAAAACCGAATCGAAGGCTTTGATGAAGTCCACCAGCACAAGGTGCAAAGGGGACTCACCAGGCTGAAGGCGTTGCAGTTCCTCCACCAGTCGGCGAGTAGCGAAGAGCGCCTGTACTGTGTTGCGACCTGAACGGAAGCCGTGCTGAGTCTCGCTGAGGTGACCGTCCAGGGCCGTGCGCAGGCGGTTCAGGATGAGCCGCATAAGAAGCTTGGGGCGTCCCCAACATCTACTGCTCCAATTTTGGTACTTTTGAAATTCCATGCCTGGAGCGCAAAGTTTGCAATATATGTGCCGTTTGTAGCTCTAGCTCTATAATAACCTGACCAACCCCGCATTCCTCAAAGTACTTAGCACTTGTTGCCTATTCTCATTATGCGAATCACATGATTAGGATGTGCTTCATGATTGCTATTGCTCGAGATTCAATTAAGAATGATTGACATCAATAAATGATGAACCAAATAAACCAAATTAGGCCACTTGACAAGTTCATGATCCATTTAAATTGTACAATTAAGCGATTAATTAATTCATAAATCATACATTACATGGGATACCCCCGTCGACGAGCTAGTGGTACGTACAATGAAACATTTGAGTTTGTAACATGTCTCCATGGATATATACATGTATGCTGGACCTCGCGCATCTCAGCCCTCTAAGAAATGTTATTTGAACTCAGGTCTAGATCTAAATATATACATGATCTGGATAATATTATACACTTCCTTAAAAGAGCATGAATCGAGCTTTACAATTCAGGACAAGGAACTCGTTTGCAAATCACGGCTGAAAGGCAAGTGCTCACAACGAAGCACGTGCTCTCAAGGCTGTCCACCTCGTCCAACCAAGCCCGGGCGAGCTGGCCTACTCAACAGGTCTCTTCTTGGCCAAGTTCGTGAGCCGTTTCTCGACGTCTGTCGGAATGGTCAAGATGGCCTGGCGATTGTTAGCTGGGTTGACAACAATGGTGTGTTCGAACCCCGCGTCCATGCACAGGTAGCAATTGACCAAGTTTGGCTGTTCAGCTTGCGCATCGGCGTCCATTTTGAACATCGTCGCCATACCCGGAAATCTGTCCCAGTAGCGCACCCCCACCACCCATTGTCCCTTACGGAACAACTCCCTATCGACCTTGCCGTTTCTGTCGGCCACTCGCCTCACGAAAGTAGCGGCCACCTGATAAGGCTCCTGCAAGACTTCCGCTAGCCAATATGGATGATCTGGATCGTGGGACTCATCACCAGAGTAGGACTCGACGGCAAAAATGTCTCGCAGCTTCAGTCTCCTTCCCATCATCGTCCTCTCTGCCTGTAGTCTGTTCAGTCGCGTCCCTGCGTGCCCCCCTTGTCCGTTTGGGTTCCTTTGCACTGGCTCCCCCAGTTTGTGGAGCTTCATCCGAGCACCTCCCACATTCCAGCCGTCCATGTCGGTCCACTCCTTTCGACAATCCCACCACCTTTCCTCGGCGCACGCACCGCCACAATAGCAGGAATACTGGCGCAGCATTAAGCGCGTCACATTCGACTTGTCCATGCGCCACCAGTGCGCCTTCTTCACTCCTTTGATTTCGCCGCGCCCTGGGCTGTAAGGAAGCACCTGCGCGTCGAAGACAAGATTTGCACAAGGGAAAGTTGAAGTTACGAGACCATCGAGCTAGTTGTGTTTTATTAAGCACTCCTGATCGCCAGGACTCCAAGAACGCCCTAGAAACGACGGCCGGCGTAACTATTCCCTGAACGAGGACTGTACACTTAATTACCTCGGGGAACTCGAAGAAGTTACGCCTGGTCGTTGTGGTCCCGCCCACCGCCCCCGACGCCAGATTCTCCACCAACTGGGCGGCCGTCTGTTTGTCCTGGTTCTCTTCCCTGATGTGCCACCTCCTCAACATGCACTTCACAGTCCCACCAGCTCCATCCACCTCCCCCTTTCCGTGCTGCTCCCCAAAGTAATTCCACTCAAATGACTCCAGGTGCGGATCCTCCGTCAGCAGCCGGGCCACTTCCGCGATCACATTCCTTGACTTGAACTGCATGGAGCAATTGTCCGACCACCCAATGAAGCGCTTCACCTCTACCCCTTCTGACCGTAGTGTCGCCAGGATTTTGAGGATAGCAAAACGGAGGGCCCGCCCGTCCCTTTTCATTCCGCCCTGTCCGATGAAGTGAAACTCCCTTCTCACGACCTTTCCCGACGCTGGATCCAAGTAGCGCACGATCCAGGGCATAAGGACGAATGTGACTGGATGCCAATACTGTGCTTGGAGATTGTGATAGGTGTAAGACTGGTAGTTCTCGGCGTAATCTGTGTGGCATACAAGGTCCCCCACCCGCATCCTTGAGAGACATTCCTTGGAGGCGTCCGCTTGCCACCACGCGTTGAAGCAATGCTGGATGAAGTCCGGCCACTTGTCCACAATTGCCTCCTTTAGCTCCGTTGGTGTGGACTTGACGTCGACTTGCGTCAATCGCTGCCCACCAGCCTTTGCGATCTCGTCACAGTCGTCCTGCATATGCGCAGTGTGCACATACAGAAAAGACATCAACTTCGACCCACCAATGACCTGTAGAAAGAAAAAAGACAGGACCTCAGGAAAAATTGAAAAAGAAACGCCTTGGGGCGCAACCACTCCACTAAAAATTACCTCTGGCCCAAGAACTTCAGGAAACATTGCAAAAGAAACGCCTTGGGGCGCAACCACTCCACTAAAAATTACCTCTGGCCCAAGAACCGCACCCGGCGGCACATCCTGCATCTCGTATCTGGTCCATGAAATCAGGTGGTTGGAAGCCTCCTCCCGTTCGCATAACATGAAGTTCCGAATTCCACACTTGGGAGCCAGGCAAGTGCCCAACACACAAGCCTTACGCCGGATCGAGCAAACCCCCAACTCCTCGCCCAGGTCATGATCGGGCACCCCTTCCTCGTCGTCCAGCACCCTCCCATGCATGGGCAGATCCTCAAGTTCGCCCTGAAAAGGCTGAACCTGCGGCCGCGACGACCCCACAGACGACCTCGAACCTCCCCCCTCCCTCATCCCCTCCACCTCACAAGTAAACTTGTTCACCCACTCTGTCGTGTGAGTGGCTTTGAAAATGGAACATGTGGGCACGGACGACCCCACGTCGAGCTGGCTACCATGATCGCACGCGTGGCATTCAGGTCCGCACTCGCATCTGGCATGAAAAGTTGCACGAAATTTGGCCAACCCCCCAACCATGGACTGCATGGTAGTGTGGTGCTGGCATGCGCACAAGTTCCGCATTTTCCACCGCCCCTTGACGCATGCGGGCATATGCTTGCAAAAAGTAGTGTATCCCACATGAACTGTGCTCTTCTGATTCGTGCGTAGCATTGACATCCCTGCCTCCGTCTCCAAAATCACCTGATTTCCCCCCTCACACCCTCCTCTCCCTCCCCCCCCCCCCTCCCTACTGTCCATCCGCCGCGGTGGCTTCAACTCCGGATGGCGGGAAATGAACACTTCGTAAATCTTCGACTTGGAGACAGTATAGTAGCGCGCACCCTCCGAAAACGCTAGTGTATGTTTGTAATCCTTTCTGGTCCATTCACAATGAACATCCTTCATGTTCGGAGACGCCCGCGTCAAGTTATCATCCCTCCAGCACGCTTGTATCAGGGCAATGACTTCCGTCGGAAGCTCGTCTTTCCTCCTCCTCCTCTCTGGCGCACTCATCAAAAGGTCGTCCTCCCCTTCTTCCATTCCATCCCTGTGACCCCGAACAGTTGCGACAAAGCGCCTGTCAATCCCGAACGCGCGCTCCACAATCCTGTCCGGGACGCCCTCCATTGCCTTCGTAACAAGTCCACACAAGGCCCACCTAAGCCCACGATCCTTCTCAGATGTTCCCAAGTCGCCAAAAGCCTTCTTGATGGTATCCCGAAGAGATTCCGCCCACACTAGGAACTCGGCTTTGAGAATGGGTGAGAAATCGTGAGAAAAAGGGTGAGAAAGGTGAGAAAAAGGGTGAGAAATGGGTGAGAATGGGTGAGAAAGGTGAGAAAAAAGGGTGAGAATGGGGTGAGAATGGGTGAGAAAACACGTTTCTCACCCGGGTGAGATTGCCCCAAAAAGGTCAAAAAAGGGGAAAAACGTGAGAAAAATCTCAAGAAAACAGGACGTGAGATAAGTGAGAAAAACGGGAGGTGTGAAACGTGAGAAAAGTGAGAAAATCAGGACGTGAGAAAAGTGAGAAAAGTGAGAAAAACAGGACGTGAGAAAAGTGAGAAAAGTGAGAAAACACAGCGCTGAAAAACACACCCATAATGCAATATGCTGGCAGCCATGCACATGCAGGCAGTGCCAGTAACAACCGCTGTTCAAAACAGCACGAACAATCATGATTTTTTCATTAAATGTTTGAATAATTTTAATGTTTACAGCTGCAAGAACGGGTCCGTTGATTCAACTATTCAACACTGTTACGGCGTTATGTACATCTTCGGCATTCAATGCCTGTTCAACACATGCAGTCTGTAATGGCGTTATGACATCTTCGGCATTCAATGCCTTTCATCAAATACTATATGGCAGCTAGCTAACATCGCGGGCCGCTCGACAGGGCGTCACATGCTGACTTTTTATTCTCGTGGTGCCTGCAAGAAATCAAGCAAACCGACACAATATATGCAAGAGGAAAAGAAATCAGATCCTTGACATAGATGTAAGCGTTCTACAATGATCTTGAGCTCATCACCACCTAACAATCCATGCAGCAAATGTGTATGGCAAATCAAACCAAGCAACATACAATTCCACACATCCATTGATGCAAGAGGGGAAAAAAAAACAGGCCCTTGCAGATAAACATCTATACCTTCAAATGCCAAAAACATGACACCTATAATTCCCCCCAAATGAAAGCAGTGCAGCTAACCTTGGATGGTGATGCAACTGACGACGCCGATGACATGGTATCGTCATCGGCGTCGTCAGTGTCAGTCCTCCCACCACGTTGTTCTTCGAAGGCGGTCCAGTTTACCTGCAAGTAAGAGGCATACAAGGAAGTCAACTAAATCATGTTCAGGAAAACTTAATTGCAGAAAAAAGATGCTATCAATAAATGGCGATTTTTATAGCGGAACAAAATTTCAGAAATCATAGGGGGAAAAACAACAAAACCTAATCAGCCAACATAATTTACCATGATTACATGAACAACAATATGGCATGCATGCAAGATGCAAACAACTTATTTTTAGGCACGACTAAAAAGGTATACTTACCGATGTCATCCCCGTTGCCGTCGAGATGTCCATAGTCGCAGTACCCTGCTGCCGGGCGCGAACAAGGGCCTTTTGTTTTGCTAGGAGGGCTTCTAGCCTGGCCAGTTCTCGCTCTGCCTCCTTCAAATCCGGCTCGAGCTCCATATCCACGTCGCTGAATTCCAGTTTAGCAGGCGCAACCGACAGCACCGTCGGCGTGGCGACCTCCGCCTTGGCCTGCGCCGCTGCCGGCGTGGCGACCTCCGCCTTGGCCTGCGCCGCTGCCGGCGTGGCGACCTCCGCCTTGGCCTGCGCCGCTGCCGGCGTGGCGACCTCCGCCTTGGCCTGCGCCGCCGCCGCCGTGGCAACCTCCGCCTTGGCTTTCTCCACAGCAGGCGTGGTGACTACCACCTTTGTCCCTGCCTTTGCCTCGCTGCCCTGCACCGCAGCCCCAGCCACAACTCCCTTCGCACGCTTCACAGGCACCTGCTGCGCGGACTCCTCCACCTGTCTCTTTTTCACCGGATCCTGCATGTTGTTGGGGTCCAAAGAGGCAGCAGCCTTCACGGCTGCTTGGGACCGCTTGAGGACTCGGTACGCCGTCATGTCCTCGGGGTACACTCCATCAAGAGCCACCCAAGCACATATTTCCTTGCTGTTCTCGTCTTGGGGGAGGTCGTTGAGGGCGAGCTCGTAAGTCTTGCTTGCGCCGTCATGCTCGACGAACAGGATTGAGTGTGGGATCTTCCTTTTCTTGTTGATGGAGCAGACTTTACCAAACTCCCAGATCCACTCATCCTGGTCCTTCTTAGGGTCCTCTAGGAGAAACCGCACGGCGATGAACATCCCGATTTTCGGCTGGGCATCCTTTCGGATGGTGGCCACGCGGCTGAGCTGCGGCAGAAAGTGACCAAGGCCCAGGTCGAGGGGGGTACCGCGTTCCTTTTTTATTTGGGGCTCCCGTTCCTTCTTGAGTTTCTTTGGCGGCACATCAGCTTTCTTCTCTACTTTGTTTTTCTGCGTCTTTGGAATGAACGGCGCCGCGGCCTCGGCTGCCGGCGCCGCGGCCTCGGCTGCCGGCGCCGCGGCCTCGGCTGCCGGCGCCGCGGCCTTGGCTGCCGGCGCCGCGGCCTTGGCTGCCGGCGCCGCGGCCTTGGCTGCCGGCGCCGCGGCCTTGGCTGCCGGCGCCGCTGCCTTGGCTGCCGGCGCCGCGGCCTTGGCTGCCGGCGCCGCGGCCTTGGCTGCCGGCGCCGCGGCCTTGGCTGCCGGCGCCGCGGCCTTGGCTGCCGGCGCCGCGGCCTTGGCTGCCGGCGCCGCGGTTTCTGCGGCGGGGGGAGCCGACGTGGCCGATGGGGAAGCGGCCACGGCAAGGACAGGGTTCCTTGGTGGCACAGGGGGCGGCGCCATGATATAGACGACCGACTGTTCTGAAGCTGAGGCCGGCTTTGTAGATTGCTCAAGTGCAGCGAGCCTGGCCCGGAGGAGCGCGATTTCCTGCTCCTGGGGCGTCAGGGTGTTCTCGACCTGCGCATGCCACAATTTCGGGGAAACGGACACAACCAACTAGGTACAATAGTTAGAGGACGTGATTTCTTGAGCTATTTGCTCATCTGACATGGGGGCGCTTGAAAATGGCAAAGGCAAAGCGGAGCCCGCCGCCTTAAGGCGGGCGTAACAGGTTGGTGGGGTGCTGGCATGCATAAATAAATGGGGTGGGGTGCTGGCATGCATAAATAAATGGGGTGGGGTGCTGGCATGCATAAATAAATGGGGTGGGGTGCTGGCATGCAAAAATAAATGGGGTGGGGTGCTGGCATGGATTACATGTATTAAAATTTTTTTATAGGCTTGTCAGTCACTGTAGCATTTCTTAACCAGATTTATATAAGGGCGCGTGAATGCCCACGGTTTAAAAAGAACATGGTCACGAGCATGGAGAGTGGAAAGCAACAATCTTTGCGGACGACATACAGTAAGCTAGTAGCCAGAATGCTTTCTTGCCGTAACCTACCTTGGCCGGGGCTTGTGGCTCGAGGTGAGTCTTGTGTTGCTTGGGATTCGCCATCTTGGGCTTTGGCACCCCGACCTTCACCTAAGATCGTGCGAGTGATACGACGATTGTGAGGACAAAGACAAGCAAATCAATTAAAAGAAGGAACTTGACGTCGAAGCTACTAGCGGCAAGTACACATTTTACTCCAATACTAATGGTGCCGGATCAGAAAATATTGCATGCATGAAGTTCGGTTGCCTTTGCATCGGGAAAAGAAAAGCATTCAGTTGGAATAAGTCCAATGTAGAGCTTAGCTATACCTTTGGCGTGTCCAGGTTGGTTAGGTTGGCCAAGGCACCCCCCTCGTCCGGGTTGCGAACGCCGCGCTTCCCGCTATTTGCCTTGTACTTCGAATTCGACAAGTATCGAGACAGCTCGGCGGCTACAAATTTCCGCGCCGGCTGGAATACCGGAGCCTTGCCCGCCTTCGCGGGGTCCACTTTATGCAATTCCTCGTACCTCCGCTTTGCTGACTCAAAAACTGAGTTTGCTAATGCCCCCGCAAAATCGCATATTTTTAGCAGTCTATCGACAACTGCGGCAACTAACGCAGCATCTTGTTTAGCTTTTGGGTCCCCAATGTGAAGGTACCTCCGCGATAGCACCGCTATCTGGCTGCGGAGGACTGCCAGCCGGTTACTCTCGGCGACAAATGGCAAAGGGACTTCCTCGCTGATCTTGTTAACACGGAATGAGCGCCACTCTTCCTCTGTGGCCATGTAAGGCCCATCCTGCTCTGCTGCCATGTAACTACCCAACGGCGGTTGGGTAGAAAAGTTGGAACCTGGGTCAATGCGTCGGCCGCCTGTGTTTGCGGCTCCATGGCAACAACGACTCCTTTCAGTGGACGCGGCAAATTGAACGCATACATCATCTTGAAATCTTGACCGTCCATCTGCACCGATCCGACGACTCATGCAGTATCCCGCTTTTTTTTGTCTTGCAGGAGAGCCGTTGGCCGGTTCCCAACGCGTGCGACCACTGGTCTGCATTAACTTAACTTACCTTAAGTTCTCCAGAGAAGTGACCCAAGCCGTCGGTTGGCACTCATCGACGTCAGCCGCAGTGTGTTGACGCGTCCGCGCGATTCACGCGGCGGCACCAAACGGCACCTACCGACAGAGGGAGCACCGCGCAACTTAAACAACGCGTTCGTTTTGAGGTCTGCTGTGGCTTCGACGATTTCGCATCAAGTCTGACGCGGGGCCTTCCGTGACTTTACATTTACTGTCTTATTTATTCCTGAATACTAACAATGGCGGATTTGAACTGTAGCATAGATGATTTTTTACAGGAGGGGGACGATCATCTGCCTGGTACCGGGGAGGAGGATGCAAAAGCGTTTGCCAGAAACTTCGCAGCTACAGTAGGCAAAATATCAGCAGACACACCACTTTATTCAGGATCCAGTAACACTGCCATAGCTAGCGCGTTGGAACTCTTGTCTATACTCGGCAGGCATTCTGCATCGGCTGCCCTAGCGGATGAGGTATTCACTTTCATCAGCAAAGTTCTGCCAGCCGGTAATTCTCTTCCAGAAAGTGTAAAAGAAGCCAAGAAAGTCATGAAGGGTTTAGGGTTAGATATGCGTGTATATGACGCGTGCCCCTGTGAAAAATATATATACAAAACAAAAGAAGTCCAGACCTGCCCAGTATGTAAAAACAATAGATATGAACAATACGAAGATAGAAATGGAGAGACAGTAACAACAAGAAGGGCACATCGCCAAGTTAGATACTTCCCTCTTATAAATCGTTTCCGCGGATTTTTTAGGATACCCGAGATGTCCAAGGCATTACGATATGCTGGAGAAACTGAAAACAAACAAGACGAAGAAGACCCAAACCGGAAAGTCCACGGAATTAAAGGTAAAAGGCGTCCTTGTCGATTTCTTTTCTGCACGTGCTTTTTGGCTGGCTGTATACGGTTCACCCAACTCATGCTGCATATGTTGTGGTGATTTTGCTGCATATTATAACATTCGGTTGTGCCGCCCGCACTTCGGCCGTCCCGTTTACCCACCTCCCTGTTGTATAATTGCGTGCAGATACCCGAGCGATGCTGCACGTCAAGAGATTGTTCCCTCAGTTTCGGCTTGACCCACGCTTCCTTTTTTTAGCGCTTTGTTTTGATGGAGTATGTCCTAGGTGCTACATGGACCAGCACTCCAGCTGGCCATGTTTCTGTGCAATCTTGAACCTGCCTGAATGGGTCTTCATTAACAAACATTTCTGCCCAATGGTGCTTCTGGTGGGAGGGAACAAGAAAGGTAAGGCCCCAAAGAATATGCACATTTTTCTTGACCTGATTGTAGATGAGCTGGTGAAGATGTGGGATGGGTTTTTCATTTGTGATGTGTTGGATGATGATGAGCATGGTGGGCTCCACCCGGCAAAGATTCAAGCACTGCTTTTGTTTACTGTTCACGACTACCCGGGGTTTGGTAAGATGGTAAATATGCCAGACTCCGGGTACGACGGCTGCCTTGTGCACGGCCCTGCTTGGAAGGGCACCTATGTTTCCCAAGGGCGCATTGTTTTTCTTGGGCATGAGACCTTGCTGCCAGCTGATGACCCCCGTCGCGGTGGCAACGACAAGGAGGCGCCGCCCGACATGACGATGGAAACCTATGTAGAGCACTGCAGAAACAACGGCCGGGAGCCGGAGCCCTTTTGCAGGCTGCCGTACTGGCCTCAACTCCTCCAACGGCACCTGATCGACGAGTTCCACCTGGGGGCGAACAACCTCTTGCGAGTCGCCAACTCCACTAGCGGTAAGTGCGGTGCTGTCTAGTGTTGTGTCACTAGTGTTTGTCGCTGTTTTTTTCCTTTTCAACATTTTGTATTTAAGGAGAATTCCATTAGGATTTATTACATGCTGTGGTTCAGTGTGTGTATTAAGTATTACTAACATTGGTATGCATTTGCGCTTGTATGGCTTTGTTTTCCTTAAATCTGCTGCCAGGGGAAGGTTTGACCTACGCCATTCGGGATCGGCTGAAGGAGATGAACCTGAACCCGGAGCTGCACATGGAGAAGACCGTGACAACCACCACTGCCATGGATGGCACAATCAAGACAACAACCAGGAGGCGGGGGTTGCATCCACCCTGCCAGCTCACCTCGCAAGAGAAGGCTGAAGTTATTGGTGAGTGTTTGCTTTTTTCTCCCAACTGTTTTATAGGTATTTGATTCAAGTGCAATTATTTAGTTTCGCAATTTTTCTTTCTCTGGTTGTGGTTCAGTTTTCCTTTCGCACGCGTTTAGGGTCTTCTCACATTTTCAGTGCAATGTGAACAGTGCATATTGCAGTACAGTAAACGTTCGACTTGTCACTCTCCATGTTGCATCAAGACTTGCCACTGACTTACACTTGTGGGGTTTGACTGTTTTTTTTTTTTTGTCTCCCACGCAGCCCTGGAGCGCCGAATGAAGGACAGCCTGCCCGACTGCTTCCCGGGTGATATTGTGGGGCTGCTGGCCAATGGCAAGCCAGAGAGAAAGGCCAAGACTCATGACAAGCTAGAATTGTTTTCGAAGCGCTTACCTGTTTTGCTTAGAGGCCGCCTGCACGCAGACGCAAGAGCTGCCTTTTTGGAAACGTCTGCAGCATGGGACTCAATCTTTAGCGGTAGGGTCTTCACTCAGTACGAACTGGACGAGGTAGGTAGGGCTATGTTGAGGTCAATTGTTGCACTTGAGCGTGTTCTGCCCGCATCCGAAATGTCCAGGTCGGTTCACGCAGCGACACATTTGGCGGGGCAGATTTCAAATGTCGGTCTCCCTGACGGTAGGTCCATGGCGTGGGGTGAGAGATGCATGAACACAGCGGTTTCTGGCCACATGTCTGCACTCAATGTTGAGCACTCCATGGGCCAGTCCTTCGTCAACTTCGAGGTGCTGACGCTGCTATCCTACTTCCAGCATCGAGCCACCGGAGTAAGTTGTTTCTTATTTGAAGGTCTTTACTTCTTTCTTGTGTGTGTACATGATGTATAGCACCTTGAGTTTGTAATTCTGCATTTACATGAAGCAATGATGGCTCATTTCATTCAGCATGGAAACTCTCCTTGTGTAAAACCTTGATGTTTCTACTCACTCTCATTTTCAAGGAAAGTGCTCTTTAAATTGAATGCCTTCTGTATTTTTGCTTGGTGTGCTTATCATGTTTTTTTCCAATGCAGGTAAAGACCAAGCACTATGTGTGGGACCTTCTCACCAATGATCCGTCGCGCACCATCGAGCTGGGCAAGCGCTCGGTGAAAGACGGGTACCGGTTTTCTGAGGACGAGATGACGGCGGCAAGGGATTTGCTGGTAGAAGATGCCCTTCCCAAGGCTGATTACAGCGACCCTGCGAATGGCGACGAGGCCTACTGGTGAGCCTTGTTTTTTGCAAATGCTACTTACGCCGTCTGCTTTGGTTATTTTAATTCAGTCCTATTGAAAGGCGCCTTGGGATTAGCCATGCAATCATGTTTTACTGTCACAAAGCCAGCCCTAGTAATTAATATCTAGTTTGTTTGGTTTTACCCATCCGGGTGCCATGATCTTGCCGCCAGTAAAAGCGTCCTGTGTTGTATCTGTTTTTTTTTTTTAATAACCAATACTTAATAATAATACTCTTTGCTGGGTTATCGGTGTGCGTTTGTTTGAATGCAGGCGAGATCGCTGTGCTGACACAACGTTCAACGTGCTGGCATGGGCATCATTAAACCTGACGCCGCTTGTGCCGCAAGTCATTGTAGCGGCGTGTGGGGGCGTGAAGCGCTACGCGGATTCTTTCCACAAAGTCAGGATCCACGGGTTCAACTACCGCACGGAGGCTGCGGACCAATCCCAGGGAAAGCGGCACAAGAATGCGGGAGTTGCGGTGCATGGCCCGGGCGGTGTAGACTTTGGTTTGATCACACACATTCTGAAGGCCAGGTTAGAGTACCCACGAGGTGGCTGGGAATGGCAGCTGTTGTTGAAGGTGGAGCTTTTTGATCGCCTTCATGTCGCTCACCTGCCCCAGGAGAGGTTGGTGGTCATCAGCAGCGCAAAGGCCCCCAGGTCGTCGTGCCTTGTGTTGCCAGGTGCAGTGAGCTCAGTTGGGTATGTCGTCGATGAATGCTATGCTCCCGAAATGGTGGTAATCCCTGCCAAACTGCCATGGAGCATGGCACACCAGGCGCAATCTGCCCTCAGTAACCATGTGTATCACAGCGTGGCAGCAGATTTCCCCACCATGCCGCAGTTTGAAGTGATTGAGGAGGGTGAGCCGATGCCACCGCCTGGTGGCAAGAAGAAAGGCAAGAAGAAGGGGTCCAAGAAGAAGAAGAAGGTGGCAGCGGCAGACGTAGGTGATGGCGACGTGGTGCGCCGCGCTGGCAAGGCACCTGCTCGAGGGCGCAGCCGCAAGCGTGGTGCTCCCACAGATGCTGGACCTAGCCAGCCCACCGTTGTAATTGCGGAGGTCCCTATGGCAAAGAGGGCCAGTGGAAGGCAGCGTAAAGCTGTGAACTATTGCGACACTAGTGGGGATGACACTATGTCATCAGAAGATGATGTTGATGCAAGCAACCCCTCGGACAGCAGTTCTGAAGAAGATGACTATTGATTTAATTTGGGCATGACAGCATTGTTTATGGAATGATGTGCTGTTTTATATTGTATGAACCCTATATTGCACCTTTGTGGTGCACCCTATATTGCATATCAAAGTGGTTGAGTTTTTTTTCACGTTAAGGACTTAATGAAATAAAGCTAATGATTTTTCTCGTGTTACACTCTTGGTGAGAAATTTCTCACCACGTTGACTTGTGATTTTTCTCGTGTTAGTGATTTTTCTCGTGTTGGTGAGAAACTTCTCAATTTTCTCAATTTTCTCAATCTTTCTGTCTTTTTCTCACCCATTCTCACCTTTTTTCTCACTTTAGGGTTTTTTCTCACCCCAATCTCA
>RPFO01002334.1:0-110897 GCA_009746045.1 Mesostigma viride | reverse complement strand
TATGGGTTTGATATGTCGAGAATCGTTGGTGGGTTGTTATCAAATGTTAACCTGACAAGGATATTGGTCAACGCGCGGTCGGGAAGAGTTAGTTCCGATTGGTGTGCCGGGTCGTGGAAAGACATCACGGCCACAGGGGCGCCGTGCCAAAATTGCGGAAGCGGGTAGTCGTATATGGGCTTGCCTCAGACCGACCAAAGAAATCTGCTTCCAATATCGTGTGCGTATACGCCTAGTTTCTCGGACATCTTCATAGGGCCACGTCCATCCCGTGATTGCCGCCAATTGACGACAGGCTTGAACCATAATAGTAGCTTAGGCTAGAAGCAAATAAAAGCGGGGTCGGGCCAGATACTGTTGGATCTAATACCTTGGAACGTCACGGTCGCCAAATGGATCATACCAGTAACTGGAGGATCAAACCAGTGAAAATTGATCACAGGTTATGTCAACGGTACGACGAGGAAATGGTTTTTGAATATGTCGTGTAGAAAAACCGCCAGTCCACGCTTCTCCAACGACTACGCTGATAAGCAAACGGATCATTGCTCAACTTGGTGTTTGAAAATCCAAGTCTTTACATAAAACTTCCTTACCGACTGACGAGCTGTAGAATCCCATATATTTGGCAGTATATTGGTTATTTGCACGCCGTATTGAACATCGGGACACTTAACAACCGTGCGGATGACACTCTCATTCGTGAGTGTTAGCTCCTTAAACCAAGTATCCGCCACACCGGTACGGGTTTTGTGACGCTATATTTTGCCCAAAAAATGCTACAATTCCTCGACGAGGTGGACCTGTGACGCAGCTCCAACACGTCTCCGACGGCTGTGTACGATCCGGATGGGTTGTTGGTTTTTTAGAGAGTCGAACTCTATGTCTTGTAGGTCATCTTTGATTGGCCAGACATACGCGCCGTGGTACTCTCCGCTCAAGTGGAAGACTGGTCGGAGGGGCATCGGAATGTACGGGTCAAGAATGTCTGTAGGAGTGGTTGTAAATATACCGACGAGTTTGAGATTTTAGTCATGTCACTAAGTTCTTGAGGAGTTGTTTTGGATATATAACGCTCCACCTTCCCATCCGATTTTCTTCGAAATGCCACCCAGTAGCTGTTTTGTTTCTCCATGATGAGTTTAACGTGTATCGAACCTTCGACTTCAGATTGTCAAACAGGTCGAGTGCATAGTCACTATGGTGCAGATTGATACCCAGCATACCCCAATGCGTCGTAGCCGCATTTCTCCAATTCTGATGGGCATCTGTCGTGGCCGGGTGATATTTATTCGTCAAAGACATAGTATTTTCTGCAAACGAGACGAAAGCATCGTTGCTGCCCAAATATAGCCGAAAACACAATAGAAATGGGCCGTCGATGAGCTGCTCTGAAAAAACAACACATTTGCTTGGTGCCGGAGTGGCTGTTTTTACAAAAAAGAATTTTTCGGGAGACCCTTCAAAGTAGTATTTCGAAGCTTCTGCTTGCAGCGTGGTCACGGAGTGGCGCGAGAATGATTCTAGAGAATGGAGCGTCGTAGCGGGGCCGTCTATCTCCACGGTCTCTCCTGACAGGTTTGGCGAGTCCTTTACGGTTACGATCCTGTATCTGAGTTCTACATCATCGCCTTCGGATGGATTTTGAAACGTCGTTGTCTTCAACGTCCCATCCAAGGCCCCTTGAGATACTCCGTTCGCCAACAGATGAAAACCGGTGAGAGGAGGCAACGACTTTCCCCACCCCACATCATGGTCTGCGTAGACGCCGTTGATCGCGATTTTTACAGGATTTAGATATGAAATATAGGAACTTGGTGTCCGGATGCCGGAGTGCAGTTGGCTCATTTTTGAAACGCATACCATCACCCCTCCTTTGTGGGTGGTGTAGGAGGTGAGGGTCGAGTCGTTGTAGACGTCTATCTCGTAGTTCATATACTTGTTACTATCTGCCGCGACTGGCGCGGTGATTACGGCGTCTTCCCCGCGCAGTCCCCCGTTTTGCGAGAGGGAGACTCCGCCGATGGTCGGAGTGGTCGGCGTGAGCTGGGTGGAATTCATGTACCACCTGATGGGGAGTTTGCGTTGGTATGCGAAGGGGGTCGTCATCTTTATGCCCTGTTTGAGGGTCGTTCCCTCTACGACCTCCCAATTAGCGGTGGTTGGATTGGTGCTCCAGTAGAGTGCGTTCACAGGGTCAATCGGACCCATTCGCCAGTCCGTCAGTGGCGAGTATGTACGCGTGATGGTGAAGGATCTCCCAGTTAGTGGAAGGCGGCGGTTGTCGTCGCGAATCGTGGCGAAAGACAACAACTCCACGCGGAGAGGGAGGCCGTTAAATCGAGATCCGCCGAGACCATAGAAAGAGTCGGAAAAGTATGGATATCCTACCTCTCCGTCCACAACGCTCTCCCCCGTGCGCGCCTGGGTCGTGTGGTAGTCGCGATAGGTAAACTTACAGATTCCACTCGCGTCGCCATTCGTAACGTTGTAGGGCAGCTGGACTCGCACATCCTGGTCATTGATGACGTTGAACGCGTTTTGGTGCGACACGGTCGTCCCGTCTTCGAGATGGAGGACGAAATCCCCGTTCAAGTTAGCTATCGACGTTTTGCCTACCCCGTGTTGGTCAAAAAGGTAGTCCAATTGCGCGCGGGTCAGGACTCTGCCACCAGGGTCTAGCAACGTATCAGGGCTAAAGTCGAAGACGTGGTACTGGGTTGCTCCCACTTTCGCCGTAAGGTAAGGTTCATTTAGAGTGAGATCGTCGACTAAAGTAGTCCCTGATTTAAAATAGGAATACCCATTCACGACGAGACTGTAAGCAAGTTCCGATGGGTCGCTTGCGGTCTCGTCGTCGTAATTGTCTCCGAGTCGCACATTTGTCGGCTGGCTCGGGTAGAAAATTTTGAATCCGTCGACAACGAGTGACTCATCGAATGGATGTGAAGTGCCAAGAAGTAACGTAACGCTAGCTTGAAGCCCATCTATGTCTGTTTCGATGTTAGAAACACGCTCCTCCATTTCAGGGTCGAGCGTTAACCCGGTGGCGAGATTGGTCGGTCTGCTCAATGTTGTTAGAACGACCATTTATTATCTACCTAGAATATAAACATGGCCTCTGAGGCTTCAGAGACCCCAACGAGCTACCAAGACGAAACCTTCGCCGAGACGCGGGAAGAGCAGGTTGACCTGGTCAAGACAATTCGAAAGGGACAACCGCTGAATGATGAACAGAAAAAAGCCCTTCGCGACAAAATGAGGGTTTACCAGCAACGCGCAAAAGCCGAGAGGGAGAAGAGACGAAACGAGGAAAAGGAGGCAGAGATAACGAAACGAAAGGTCCTTGCAAAGGAATTGGAGATTCAGCGGCAAAGGCTAGTCGAACTCGAGCTGCAAGAAGCCCGCAACAAATCGCGGATTGAACGCCTTCTCGCTGAAGATTCCGTCGCCTCAACCCCCGCCGACACGCCAAAACCAAGACGGGGTCGAAAGCCCAAGGAGACAGAGCCGGACTCTCCGCCACCCCCGATCAAGACCCGACAGCTCCCACCTCCACCACCGCCACCTGTCGCGATGACGCCATACGAGATGCGCATGGCCGCCATCCGCGCGTCTCTCCTTGCTAGTCTGGACGATTAAAATGTCTTCAGAATGATAATGGCTATCATCGAAGAGCGACGAATTCATTCACTTGAGAACAAAGACATCAAGCAACGATACGCCCCACAGCGTCCTGCTCCACCGAATATGCCGAGTCTTCATTTCATCGCAAACTTCTGCGGAGCTCGACGGTCTGGGAAAACTACATCGGCAGTCAACATGGCGAAGGCTTACTTTGCTAAAAACTCATTCGACAAGCTGTACCTCATTTCAGGGAGTGCCCACACGGAGCCAAAATACAATGAGCTCCCGGAACCAGCTATGACGATGGAAGTCTACTCTAACCTGGCATTCGATGGGATGATAGATCATATAAAGTCTGACCTCCACGAATACGAGAGGTACAAGGACGATCTCAAGGTCTGGGAAACGTTCAAACGCGAATACGTGGATGGGAAAAAAAACGCAGAACTCATGGACCTCTCCATGTACCTACGCCTTGATGCAATGAACTGGGATAAACCTGCGACAAGGTTCGAGCACGGTCCTCCTTCGTCGCTCATTCTGATAGACGACATGCAAGGCAGTGCCCTCTATCAGAGCTCTAGCAAAAACGCTGTTGCGGCTTTCGCGTTCAAACACAGACACTTCCTCACGAGCATGATTTTCCTGACACAGGCGTACACAAGCGGTGGCGTACCACGAGCAGTGCGAGCGAATATATCGTTTCTTGCGCTGTTCAGAACGAAGGACCATCGAGCCGCGCGACAGATCGCGGAAGAGAGCGCGGGGGCTGTGGCGCCGGACGAGTTTCTCGCGCTATGGGACCACGCCGTCAAGGACGATCCTCACGACTTCTTCGCTGTCGACTTCGACCAGCGCGACCCGAAAAAAATGTTTCGTCGAAACTTCAATACATTTCTCTCGATAAAATAATTTTCTCTGAACATGATATACTATGGATATTCCGTCCATCAAACGATACGCAGGCGCCGAGAAGGAGTACGTGTTGGACACCCAAGCACTCCTCCGATATTGTTCGGGTTCTCGACTGGGGCAGAAAACTCTAGAACGTGTCGTCAGGATCCTTCAAGAAGCAGGCCACCACGACACGATTCCGTCCACCTGTCACGACATGAGCCCCGAAATCCGATTGGCCATCCTCGCCTTGGTGGGCGATCGCAGGCGTCCACGTGGGCGCTCACCCTCCAAAACGGAAAAACGACACGAACCGAAACGGCCTCGAGGGCGCCCAAGGATCCACCCCGTAGGGTATAAAAAGCCTCGAGCCAAAAAATTGTCTCATGTTCAGTCATCAGATGACGGTGACCGTAGAGGAGCGTCGCGAGCAATGGCGACGGGCCCAGGCGAAGAGGCGAGCAATCGCCCGCGACCAGACGAACTGCATCTCGGCGAAAAGCAAGGTCAAGAAGGGCGTCTGGAATCCCAGTGATCGATGGATCGCAAATAACCCCGAGTGTGCGGAAAAAATCGGCTTGCAGGCGACCTCTCCACCCTCGCCGGAGCCACCGCACCACGAGGAATCGCCTGCGCGAGCTGGAGGAGGGCGGTACTGGACCTTCGACGAGGCCGTCGCCGCAGCGGAAGCGCGACCAGAGCAGCACGAGCGTGGCAGGCCATCGAAGGAGCGCGGGGCGACTCGCAAGACCGCTTTGGGATACATTGGCAGGATGCGGGTCCTGCTCGACAAACTGGGGTGCTCGCAGTACGAGTCCGTTGATTGCCTTGCCGACACAGCTCGTGTTCTTCGCGTGGTGCACGAGACATCAGAACCCAAGCGCAAGACCCAGCACTCGAAGGACGACGCCTGGAGGGAGAATGAGAAGCAGCTCCTCGGGGTCATCAACGGCGTGAACCGAATGATGCCGCCCGAGAAGAGGCTCCCAAGTCACGTTACGGACGCGTACACTGCTCGCGTCAGGGAGCTGAAGGTTGGTGACCTGGACAGACGGTTTGACCGTGCCGAGAACAAGCCGCTGAGGTACACGTACGAACAGCTCCAGAAGATCGCCAAAGCAGAGTACGAAGCCGATCCCACGTCCGACGCCGCGCTCATGGGCTTGATCTATCTCTCGGGTGAAGATCTACCACCGACGCGTTACAATCACGACCAGATGCGCATCGTCGACTCGGTCGCTGAGCTAGGACCGCACGAGAACGGCTACATCCCGAGCGAGAGGAGATTCTACATCCAGAATTTCAAAACGCAGCACAGCATGCCAGTTTATGACGTCGTCATCCCGAAGAAGTACGGAAAGCTCATCAAAGCGTTAGATGCCCGTGCTAAGGCTGGACAGAAATTCCTTTTCGAATCAGAGCCTGGCATTCCGATCAAACACGAGCTCTACAGCGCCCGTTACAACCGGATTTACGGAGGCATCGACGCCACGCGACAAGCATACATCACTCGTTTCCTGAAGGGCGCTTCATTTAAGAAACGTAAATGGGCTGGCGACATGATGGGCCATGACGTACTGACAGGAGCCGTTTACGAGAGGCAGGGTGGCGAGACTGGCGGACGTCGGCTGAGGCCGAGGAAAAAGTAGATAGTTTCCCGTGGGAAATTTTCATGAATGTCGAAAAGGGTATTCTAAACTGCATGCATTATACAGGGAATATAAAAGTTCCATGGGAACATTTTTCTCGAGGGTCGAGGTTCGAGGGTTTGGCATTTTATAATCTGAATTTTTTTTTTTCTAAACAAGTAATATACTATCATGTCGTCTGAACCGAGTCGTGTCGTCACAGTCGAACCTTCTAGAAAGCACCGTGGGAGTATAAAGGACGTTGACATTCCGTGGCTGGCTCTACTCCACCCACCACCCGAGGCCACCCATGAGACCATGAACAAGGTCGTCACGCAATGGCGCTACAAGAAGGCTCCCACAAAAGAGGCTGGGGTGTCTCTCGGCCATCGCTTCATTTGCGCGCGTGGCATCAACACGAAGGACGCCAACGAGTACGCGCATTATGGCAACCTCGCAGACTTTTCGCGGATCTATGCGGAGTGTGCTGCTCATCCCGTTCGCCGCACGCTCGACGAAGTCATACAACCCGACGACCCGTCGTGGGCGTACGTCGACATTGACGACAAGGTCGACCCAGATGACGAGCGTCTGGCGAACATCGATTACCCGGGACACTTTCGCCGTGTTCACGACGAGTACTGCCGCGTCGTCCTGAACATCGCAACCAAGGACTTTCGCTACGAGGTCAGCACGGCGTCTCGCATGAAGAAGGATTTGTTCAAGTCGTCTTTCCACATCGTCGTGCGCGGTCTCGTTCTTGCCGACCTGGACGCGAGAGTGTTTTGGTACAGCGGCCTCACCGATTTCATCAAGCGCGCTTCTTTCGACCTGTCATCTCCCGTTCACGAGGACGCGCACGAGCTGCTGAAGTTCAAAGTGAACGGTCAAGAGCAATTCGACGAGATCTGCCGCCACCCAGCTGACTATTTCGGTGAAATGGACACGGTGATAGACGAAGCAGTCTACAGGAGAGACAGTCTTTTCCGATGCGTCGGGATGCACAAATTCGGGGACACTGACCCTCTGGGAATTCTGCGCACATGTGAAGGCTCGTCTAGTGACTTCCTCGACCATCTCATCAACATCTACTCGCCGGACGACGTCTCGGGCGGGGTATTGGTGAGTGCGCCCCCGGACTGGGCGGCATCGTTGAAGAGGAGAGGGGTTCGCGGACGTCGCGAGTGCACGGTGAAGGCGGCGGGCAAGGACATTGACGTTTCTGCATCTCTCGCGGCGATGGAGAAGGTGGCTCCGGAGTGTGACTATCTCGAGTGCGGCTACATTGAGTTGTCTCCAGACGTCAAGCTCGTGAGGGTGAAGTACCAGCAATGCGACGATCACATCTGCCTCATATGCAACAAGGTGCACGAGAAGAACGGCCCATTCACGCTCCAATACCCGTCAGGACAAGTTTTTTATGACTGCTACAGGAAATCGCCAGACGCTCGCAAGATCGAGATCGCACCTCCCGTGATGCAGCAACCGGGATCTGACCAAGTGCCGTTCACTCACACGTATTCGTCCGAAAAAATCAAGCCATTCAGCTGGGATGCGCTATTTGGGGGACCGCATAAGAGCACCTTCCTCGTCCAGTCCAACTGCGGGACAGGTAAATCTGAGAGGATTCGTGAACTCGTCAACGAGGCGGTGAGGAGGGATCCAGGTATTCGCGTGTGCTGCATCGTTGCCAACATTAGCCTATCAAAGGAGGAGGATCGCAACTACAAGTCTCTGGGCGAGGGTGGGAGGACAATTGTATGGGAAGGCAACGCGTTCCATCTCCTGTACAGTGACCCAAATTTTCGTCACTATCTCAGCGGCTCAAAGGGGATGATTTCTGACGACAGGGTGTTGATAGTCCTGAACAGCATCTTGCGCCTCACGGACCAACCGTTCGACCTCCTCATCCTGGACGAAATTTACAACACCCTCACTGCCCTTTCACAGCGCTACGTGGAGAACCGTCGCGAGGTGTTGAGAAAATTCGTCAGGCTCATCGAAACGTCCAAGGTCGTGATCGCGCTAGACGCTACTGTTACTCGAAAGGTCTACGATTTCATAGCGGCCTATCGCGCGGCGGACACTATGGAGGTGGATTGCAACACCTTCAGGCGCCCTACCAACAGGACTCTGCGATGGGTGGACGTGACCTCAGAGAAGAACTGGCGAAAGGTCTGCGTGGACCGCTTTGTCGCTGAGTGTGAGAGGAGGATAGAGGCCGGAGAGAGGATTTTCTGCCCAATGTCTGGCAAAAAAGAGGCCGCCATGGCGTATGAGGCACTCAAACCCTTCATCGACAAGCGCAAGAACGGGCGTCTCTACACTAGTCTGACGAGCAAGGAGGATCTGGAGGTTGGCGCGAATGCTGCGTGGGCTGACTTGGACTTTTTGATCTTCAGCCCCACGATCACGGTTGGAGTCAGCTACACGGAGCACACGTTCGACAGCATGGTGGGACTCTTCATCAACGGGGACTACTACGCGAGCTACACGACAACCCTCCAGCAAATTTTCAGGGTGCGCCACTTAGTCAAGGGAGAGATGGTCATCTTCTATCGAGACACGACTTCGCTTCTTGACAGGCCTCCAACGGACTACGGTACGATCGTCGAGAACATGATCGCGGGGGACACTGCGCTCATCCAGCTGCTGTTCGACAACGCCGACGTAGTCTGCGACTGGAGCGCGGACAAGTCGCGTATCTATGACAGAAATTGCCCCAAGTTCCGTCTCTTCTGCCGGAACCAGCAAGATCTCGCGGTGTCGAGGTCCCACTACAAGGGAAATCTCATCAAGATACTGACGGAGGACTACGGCGTGGAGGTGTCGGCAGTGGAGGAGTTGGGGGACATCGACGCCCCTCCGCTTCCGGTACTAGAAGATCCAGACAAGGACAGGGAGGTGGTGCTTATGAGCGAGGAGGAGTACAAGGATCTAGAGGGGAGAATCGGCGGCACGGTTCCACTTTCACCGTACGAAATGCGTCTGAAGGCGGTGTACGAACTGGCTCACCGGTTGTACATGATTCCGTATGATCTCATCGACGACGAGCTCCCTCAAATTCTGGACAAGGAGATGGGGAGGAAGGCGTACGCTGGCATTCGGCAATATTCGAAGTTGACGGGACTAGGAACCAAGGAGCATTTCAGAGACAATCTGTTGATTCTGCAGAAGTCAGAGTCCTTGTTTGATTTGAAGGCGTATTCTCGTTTTGGACTAGCACAGTCTCTGGCCATTACGCTCAAGCTACTAGAAGGGACGCCTATCATCGACTTCATCACGACGGCTGATCCGTCCAATCTCACAATGAAGTTGACGCGCGACGAGACGATTGCACTAGGGAATAAAATTGATAGCGAAATTGCCGACAAGGCCTGGTTCATGCGCTCAACATTTGGATACCAACGGCGAGCAGGCGAGGCTGGTAGTTTGTCTTTTGCAATGTAGCGGGCTCATCAACAGGTTGTTAAGCCCGACTCTGGGAATTTCTGCCAAGGGGGCGAAGGGCAATAGCCGTGGCGGTGGTTACTTGGAAATTTCGAAGGCGGATATGCACGCGTTTCTTGATAGGTATAAACCCTCGTGGTGGGGCGATGAGAAGGATTATTCGATCACGTCGTTGTCTGGCCTGTCGATGGATGAAATCGCTCCTTTCCTGCAGGGAGCGGATAAGTAATTTTAATATTTTAATGAAGCCTGTTTCTGCCATGCATTTCTTTACAACCTCCAAGACGTCGCGCTCAGTGTCGCCTCATCACCGAGTAGACGTCGATCCGGTTCCGGTCAAACCCCGCCGCGCGGCCCTCGCCGGCTCCCTCACCCTGCGAGGCCATGGCGAAAAATTGGGCGGTCTTTTCTTAAGAGTAAGTACGTGCAATTTTTCGCCACATCCAACAACCCACGCCACCTCAGCGCCGGCCAGTGGGGGAAGGTGGCGAAAAATTGGGCGTTCTTTATATAAGAGTAAGTACGTGCAATTTTTCGCCATCACTCTCACACCTTGACAAACACCTCCTATACCCCGCGCCAAGGGGTGGCAGGGTGGCGAAAAATTGGGCGTTCTTTATATAAGAGTAAGTACGTGCAATTTTTCGCCATCACTCTCACACCTTGACAAACACCTCCTATGACCCGCGCCAAGGGGTGGCAGGGTGGCGAAAAATTGGGCGTTCTTTATATAAGAGTAAGTACGTGCAATTTTTCGCCATCCTTGTCACACCCCCAACACACCATCACAACTGCCGGGGTGGTGACAGATGCCAGCCTAAATGTCACAACCTGGTGAGCAGTGGTGGCAGGGGGGCACTTCTGTTTTTGCAAGTGGTTCAGGGTTTTAGGGTTTAGGGTGAGACCCCATCCTAGGCCGCGGTCACTATAGGGTCACTAAAGGGGTGGCAGATGCCAGCATAAGGGTGGTGCACTTCTCCTAGTCGCGATGACGGAATGATGACGGAATGATGATGGAAGCTACTTAATTAATTAATGACGCACTAGGAGCATGTGACAGAGCTCTGCGGTGTACTGCCTAGTCCACTTGCTATGATCAAGCGGCTTACTGGTGGCATATGCAACGTAGTCGATGATACAGCTGGGATTGCAAGTAGAAAGTGGCCAGCCCTTCTGGCTGCATGGGTTGGAACGCGTCGCCTCTACATGATGTTACGTCCTAAACTTCTACCTCCACCTCTACCTCTACCTGGCCTAACTAATCCTACCTAAATTAGTCAGGCCGCCTCTACTCAATCCCCTAGCGAAAGACGAACGAGACGGAGCTGATCTCAATGCATTCACGTATGTGTTGCTATAATACGCCATACAACCATTTACCCGAACCCGTTTATTCCAGGAATAGAGGAAGGAAACACACTACACTGCCGTGACCCAAGCCTTTATTATGTGTTCATTCATTTAAGACACGCCGAGTGACCACACGAGGGGTAGAACGTGCATAAATGGTCACCAACGGTCCAGCATGCTCGGGCCGACCTGACCCTCGCCTACCGATGCACAGATACACGCTGGTCCACTACATTCTACCCAAAGGATAAGGACCACTAATAAAGTACGCGGCGCGACGCCCAAAAGCATCCAATGCACCGCAGTACTGTTATGAGGACAACCGTGTCCCAGTTCGAACTACACGTAAACCTAGGAACGACCGAGGCAAAAGACCAGCTAATTTACGTCCGTAACTACAACGAATTGTTACGCGACGTAACACCTCCCCCCACACAAAGGTAGGGAGCCCTCTCCCTACGCACAGGGAGGAAACCAAGGGGTAGGAAAAACCTAATGCACCCAGCACACACCAACACAATCGACAGGCCATCCAAGATACAAAGCACCAACGTGTTAACTCGGTTCCACCACCACGCCGGGTGGTGTAGGGTTAGCCAGCACCAAGCCTGGTGGGAGGTTCCCCTAACTGCCTGGAACAGAGTCCTTGCCGGGGGGACGGCACTGGGCAGGACACACAGAGTAAACGAATCAGTACCAAGGACCAAGTACGACCAATCAACTGGCCAGAATATATGAGGGCGACTCTATATACCGGAGGGACAACCCCCTCAGGTCGGGCATAAGGCCCTCTATCTAGTTGCCATCAGTCTGGTAAGTGCCACGCGAGGCCAGCAGAACATCCAGATAAGCCTGGTAGTGGGCCACATCATCGGCATTGTCATGCCTATCTACAGTGAGGAAAACATCGGCCCACACGCCATCAGGAAAAAGGCCCAGAAAGGCCCAGTAATACCTATGCTGCGTAAGAACGACCTGGCCACGGGCCCAGTCCAAGAAGCCGCAGGCAAAGAGGCGTAGGAAGGGCTCTACCGCGATCAAACAGAGAGCCCGCAGGAGTAGGCGATGGTACCGGATCCGAGGACGCAAACCCGTCGGGAAGAACAGATCGATCAGGGGCTCCACGTTAGACGGCCACATCCGGATGTGCCGAACCTCACGTGAGCGCCACCGACGAGCGCACTGTCGCGACCCGAACGTCTCTAGGTAGTCACTAGCCCGAGGAGGAGGATGGCCACGGGAGTCCAGGCCCTGGCCCGGGATGGGCGCTGGACGACGGGCATCCCACTCCAGGATGGGCTGCAGGAGAACCGTGCTGTACGTAGCACCCGGCACCGCAGGAAACTCTACCGTAAGGGCATCTGAGGCCATAATGCCCAGAGGCGGAGGGTAAGCCCACTGGAAACCACCGTAGGTGTCCAAGTCATTGTGACGCCTAGCCCAGCGATACAGAACGCGCCGAACCAGGATCTCGCCCTGGAACACAGGATCAGCTAAAATAACCATATCGAAAGGAGGCCGATCAGTCTCCATGGGTAGGCCACGGTCCCGCGGCGCCCGACACACCTGGGACGGAACCCGTAGGACATGGGCGAAATGGCAAGCTCGGCGGAGGCGCGCGGCAGGTCACACTGTCGGCAGGCGAGCGCAGACATACCGTACCCAGGGACGGGCGTGTCGCGCGACTCCGGCGTCGCATGTACCACAGAAGGGGCCCGGTCCCGGTCGCCCTGGGACAACTCCCGGAGGGAATCAGCAGCGCGGATGGCGCGATGATCAAGGCCGCTGGTCCGAACAACCGCAGCCAAAGACCGCGAGGCCAAGGGGGCAGGGGCCGAAGCAGGGGTAGGAACCGGCACAGACGCAGACGGCGCCGGTACAACAGGAGGTTGCGCCGGACTCGCTGCCGAAGGAGGTCGCGACGGACCCGCCACCGCAGCTGGAGCTCTGGTCTCTGGTGGGGGCGCACCCTCAGGCCACATGTTGAAAATCGGGCCCGTAGGGACAGGCACGTTAGCATAAGATTGGTTACCATCCAGGCTCCAGTCTGGCGTTGAAATCCTCTGCGGGGGACCACCCTCCCAGAGCCTGGGAAGCCCACTCGTATCGCCAAAGAAACCCCGCGCTGGCTGCGATGGCGCGGCGGGAGGCTCGGAAGCAGCGACGGCGGGCGCGGCCGCTGGGGCGGAAGCAGTGTACAGCCATACGCAATACGCAATCATACGGGGCCCATGGGTATGGTGTGATAATACGCCATACGGGGTATAATACGCAAATCATACGGGGACTCTTGAAAATGCTGTATTTTGCATGGTTCAGGGGGTTCTTCAACATTCTGACCAATCAGGCATTTTTTTGTGTGTTCTTGCAACACCACTTGCCTTTATTTAACACATCATCACATAATATTGCCGTTGCCGTCGCTGCATGCCTACAAATACAAGCATTGTACATCTGTTGTTATTGATAATGTCTGTAAATAGCACACGGTCAGTCGGCCAACGTGCCAAAAGTAATAAGACATTGTGCCAGAAACAGACATCTTGCCTACTCGTGGTAGGCCACCATGCAATATTGATCTACATGAAGCAAGAATCCATACGGGCTGCCAACAATGTGGCTAGCGTGCAGGATACCATGCATGCCAGCAACCCGACCCAGCTTCCCTAAACCATTAACACATATGGTACGGTGGCTGGCTAGCAGCAGCCTGCATGGCTAAATAAGGCATTTATGTGCATCGCGAGTCACACCAAATACCCCGCAGCCTGCGACGTAATGCCTCCGGCGGCCTCTTGCACTCGCTCACTCTTGCCTCCTTCGCGTACGTAGCGCCCATGATATGGCGGGTGCTAGCCTTGCTCGGGTGGTAGAACCCGAGAATTTTGCATCCAAGAGTGTGCACGTCACTTAGCTTGTAGTTACCTGTCGGCTGCCCTTTCTTGTTGAGAGTCTGTTCTTTCACGATGTGTGTCCAGACAGTCTCGAATACGGCCTGCATCTCGTCGGCCCAGTCATCATCGTGTTCCATAGACCCACACCATCACCGTCGCTAGCCATGGTGCCTGGATGTCAATTGTGCTACGATTAGATGTTAGGTGCCAGATGCGCGCCCTTGTTGGCAGACAACATAACTTCGTCACCTAATTTCCTCGTCCTTCGTCTCCTAGACCCTAGTCCGACACGCAGCAATCTGCAGCAATGCACGTACAGTCGTACATGCACGGCCAGCTTGGCACCTGCATGTCGTTTATTTGTCGCGGAGTTCCAGGTCGCCTAGATACAGTCTAGTTCCGGCTCCACGTGCCGTCCAAAATGATGCCAGAAGCTACTTCGAACGCGATTCATACGCAAAAAATACGCAAAAAATACGCAATACGCAAAAAATACGCAAAAAATACGCAGTGCGTATTTTTTTTCCCATTTTCATACGGAAATCTTGCGTATGGCGTATAATACGCGCCATACGGCGTATTATACGCCGTATGGCTGTTCACTGGGCGGAAGACTCGCGCAAAGGCGCAGGAGCGTCGGTCGCAGGCGCAGAGGCAGCCGGAGGCGTAGGAGCCGCAGCAACAGAGGAAAACGCAGCGACCGAGGGCTCGCACAGCGCAGGCGAAGCCGTAGTCGCCGAGGCAACAGGAGGGGTAGGGGGCACAGATGCAACAGACACCCCACCTGGCGTGGCTGGAGCATGCGACTGGGACGCCATGAAGGCCCCGAATGCCGAGGCCAGGGACTGGATCTGGGCCTGCATCGCAGAAACAGTCGCCGCGAGATGGTCAGGCTCACGATCCAAGCCCGGAGGGGTAGACTCCACAGACACGCGCGGGGCCGACCGTGGTGAAGACGGGACAGGGGAAGGAGCCGACACAGAGGAAGAGGACGCTGCAACTGAGGCCGAATACTCTGGCGTGTACTGCGCCTCGACTGGTGCGTCCGCAGGGGAAGGGTCGCCATGTGCTACCCCCGCTGACTGATCCGCAATCTCCATAAACTCGACCGCCCGTAGGAGGTCACCCGGGTTGGTCTGTACGCCGCACTTTTGCGATAAAATGCGGGATACATAAAGCATATTATGGGCCTCGACGTATTTTACGCGTATTTTACGTCTGACCACGCGGTTTGGATTTGGAATTTTTCGGGGGTACCAGCGGGCCGCGGGCACTGGCGCGGTGCCCAGGTTCTGGGCGCGGCGCGCTCACTGCACATTTGAGATTTTTACTACTAGAAGTAGATGCGTACAGTTCTTTTCATATAGTCTCAAAAAAAAAAAACTACGAAGGCAAAATGAAAACAGTTAAAACGTTAGCCTCCGACAATCTGGAGCGTCCGATGATGGATCCAAAAAAAAAAAAAAAAAAAAATGCGCAAGCCTTGCAAAATGTTTGGCCGGTATATAGGAGACAGCTAGGACTAGGTACATAACGCATAATAACAGTGTGCCAGCAAATGCCAGCTGTGCTACTGACGGTGTAATGCAATATAGCGACGACGAGGCCAGTGCGACAGTGTGCAGCCATTTTCGATTTGCAGCCATGAGGAAGAAAGGGCCTGAATGGGATTTCGTTCTCGAGAAGAAAGAAGCAGTCACAGATGCTGTTAGTAACAAAACGCAGTTTGTGTCGAATAAGTTCTGCTCATTTTGCAACAAGAAGTTCTCATACGGGGCGGGGGCAATCAGCGTATTCCGAGTCCGTGCACACTTTGCCGGAATCGCAGGGGAAGGGATGTTACCCTGCGACAAAATTCCACCGAATATCCGGAGCAAGTTTCTCAGGATGTATAACAACAAGTCGCAGCAGTCAGACGCCAAGAAGCAGCACAATTTGAACAGGGCAATGGCGGAGATGGGAGGGGCTGCGCCGGCTGACTTGTCGTCGGTTCCCAGCAAAGGCCAGCTGAGCATCACCAAATGGCTGGTTCCCGTCGACGAGAAAAGTGTCCAGCTGCTGGCTGCCGAATTTTTTTATCGAGAACGGCATTGCCTTCAATGCGGCTGAGAGCGCCTCTTTCAAGCAGATGGTGGCCGGCATGGTCCAGTACAGAGGAGGGCACGTCACCCCTCCTTCTCGGAAGTTGTTGGGTGGCGAGCTTCTCGTGAAGAAGAAGGAGAGCGTGCAGGTGGCTGTCGAGGATCTCAGGGCCAAGAACAACCGTTACAGCTGGACCCTCGTTTCTGTCCATTATATAGTGGATGGCTTTCCTTACAATTAATTAATTAATTGATTCCTTACAATTCCCGTTGCAGCATGCTCCCCCCTGCATTTATCAAATCATAATCAGATAGGATTGCAGGGCATAAATGGAAGATGTTAATAAATAAGCATATACACCAAATTTCAGTTGTAATAACTGCATGACCATCATCAAGGAGTGTGCTAATTGGGTGACTGACAATTGGAGCACAAAAACTGTCGCGCATTTTACCGCCGCGTATTTTATACCCCCCACGTATAATACGCGTATTTTAAGTCCACGTATTATACCCCGCACACGTATTTTCCAACCCGGGAGGTCACAGGGGTGTTCATCTACATCTGCCTCACCCTCGCCCGGAAGCCAAGGGAACACCTCTCGAAGGCAGGAGCGGCCCACAGGGGTAGACAGGTAGGAAAACACACGAGGGCACTGAAGGATAGCGGCTATTTGCCCCAAGGCAGGGCAGCGGGAACCACATCCTAAAAGACAATGCCCGGCATCGTCGAACCCATGCACGACTAGCTGTTGCGGATCATCAGGGTCCGGGCCGAACCACGAGACCCCAAAGAGGGCGGCCCTGACCAAGGCCGCATGATGAGCCTGGAGGGCAGGCTGAACGGGGCCACCCGGATAACTGGAACGGGAAACCCATCGGCCCGGAAGGACCTCACAGTAGAACTCTGGATCAGGGGTAGGCGGCAGGGTCTCTGTCGGAGGGGTAGGTTCCGCCATGATGGCTGCGGAGGGGAGGGGACAACCAACCACCCGTCGACAGCAGACATAATATAAGGGAGGGGCAGGTCGACAGCTAGAGCTGATGCAGGGTTTTGTAGTCCTGCAACAAACGGCTACAACCATCTAACTCACTCTCTGTGTACCATACTTTATCTACCTCGCTACGAGCATACATCCATTTAACCTTATACTGGCGTTGAGTACCGCGCCCCTTTTTAATATCCCTATGGGCCACGATACTCTCTACTTCGTCTTCTACCTCACCAGTATCAGGGTTATGCTCTAAAGGGGCAGGGGCTAATTCTCTACCAGCGAACGTGCTTTGGTGATAAAGCTTCAGCTGGCTTCTATGGAAGGTGTTTGAGTGAGTCTGCCAAGAGGTAGGGATATCTATTTTATATAAGAAATTTCCTACTCTAGACAGCACACGGAAGGGTCCTAAGAAGGCGGGCCTAAGCTTCACTTTAAGTTCAGCTTCGAACTTGTGAGCAAATCGGCCAACACGGGGGCCTTCTACTAATACTAAATCTCCTATATCTATCTCAGGTGCTCTTCTATCTAAGGAGGCACGCAACCTAGCAAGGTACTTGGCCTGAGCCCTATGATACCCTGCAATAGCGTGGTCATGTGCATTTTTCATTTTATCTAATAAGGCCTGCACCCCTTCTATGGTATCCCGGGACACATCGTCCCTGTCCCATAAAGGACTAGCTAAGAGAGAGGTAGGGGTAAGGGGCTGTCTACCTGTATCTAGGAAGAAAGGCGTATAGTAGCCATGCGCAGCCTGAGGGCAATTGTTAAGGGAGAACTCTACCAAGCATAGATAATCCTCCCAATCACTCCCAGAGCCGTTAACATAGTGCCTCAGCGCTTCTTCCACTACCCTATCTATTATAAGACGTTCTACTAGATGAGAGGAGGAGGAGTGATAGGCAGTACCGAACGTAACCTTGGTACCAATAGCAGCGGAAAACTGCTGCCAAAAGTCAGAGGTAAATAGCTTATCTTTATCACTAATATACTGCCTACTCAAACCATGATATCTATAAACGGCGCAATCGCGTGCGGTGAGTTCTAAAGGACACGGCACGAGATGACACATACGAGTAAAACGATCTACAAAAACAAGGATCTGGGCGTTACCTCTATCATTCTTCCTAAAAGGTCCTACAAAATCCATCATAATTAATGGAGTCCCACGGCATGATGGGATCAGGTAGGGTCCTAGGTTCTGCTATCTGTCCTATATTGTTGGGTTTCATCTCCTGGCACGATTGGCAGGTCCTAACATACTCATCTATATCTTTTAAAAGGGAAGGCCAGTAGTAAGAGCGAGCTACTAGGTCCCGTACCCGTTTACCACCCTGGTGAGCAGATAAGTCATGCAACTCAAATAGCAGGAGGAGCGACAGATAGGGGGACATACAGGCGCCATTGAGGGGGAGAATCTGCTATCTGCACATATAAAATCCACCTACAAATTTACAGGGGTGTTTACCTAACTGTTGTGGATGGGAGGCAATGGCAGCTAAAGCTTCCGGCTCAGTGGCCGTAAATCTACTAATCAGGCGTTCAAGATCAGAGGTAGGCATTGCTACAGAGGTATCCAGAACAGGTTTAAAGAGGTCTCCTACCGCCTTGCCAAAGAGAAGGGGAGGTCCTAGAGGGACTATGTTATCATAAGACTTTCCTGACCTAGTCGCTATATGGCTAATAAGCGGTATAGAAATTTTATTTTTCCCCTCCCCCCCCACAGAGACCACAGGAAGGGCCTCACACAGGAGAGAGAGTCCTACGTGAGAAAGGAGATCAGGCATGCGAACAGCAGTATGAAAGAGGTAGGCATAAGATTCATCATCAGGTAGTTCACCGTAAGGGGTTACACCAAGAGTAGTAGGAACTAGAGTAGTATTGAGAACATCCAAGTCCTCGAAAAAGGAGTAATCTGCGCGACGGGAGAGTGCATCAGGTACTATGTTATCTACACCTTTAACATACTGAAGTTTAAAAGGGGAAAACTGTGCTAAAAACTCCATCCAGCGCGCTTGACGAGGGGTAAGGTTGGGTTGGGAGAGCAGATGGGTAAGGACTAAGGGGACGGTGGTCCGTTTGTATAACTAATCTATAAGGATCTATCGCACAGGGTTCATTCAGGCAAACATCAAATTGGGCATCTTTAAGAAAATGCTGCCACGCGTGGCAACAATACACCACAGCTAAGAGTTCCTGCTGGTGTACAGGATAGTTACGCTCCGCAGGGAGCATTGTCCTAGAGATATACTCAATTGGCTGTAAGCCCTGACCCTGATCTTGGAGAAGGACGCCCCCTATTGCTACCTTGCTAGCGTCTGTAGCTACCACAAAGGGTTTGGTAGTATCGGGTAGGATGAGTACAGGAGGAGAAAGGAGTAGGGATTTTAAACACTGGAAAGCAGACTGACACTCACTATACTCCAGATAAAGGGGATATCTTTCTTTAATAAATGGTTGATAGGGGCTGCTATAGTTGCGAAGCGAGGGATAAAACGCCTATAGTAAGAGGCAATCCCTAGGAAACTACGTACACCTTTAACGTCGGTAGGGGTAGGCCATTCCTGGATTGACTTAGTTTTATCCGGGTCGGTAGCGACACCGGCATCTGACAAAACATGCCCTAAAAATGGTACACTCCTACCAGAACGAACTTTAGCACGGCGAGCCCACAAGGAATTTTCAGCCATGATTTCTAAGACTTTCTTTAAATCACGTAGGTGCGTTTCAAAATCAGGGGAGTAAATAAGGATATCATCTAAGTAAGCCTGAGCACAAGAACGATCGTGCTCCGATAAAGAAACAGAGGAGAAGGAATTAATTAATTAATTAATAGACACGTGACTGCGTCACGTGAGCATAAGTCCTCAGTGGGAGGGGAACATGGGATGGAATGGATGGTATAAGCTATCTAGGTCCTAGTTACAGGGGTGTGGGCACCGCGGCCCGAATCGCTATGGGAGGAGAAGGAAGGATCCTTTAAATCAGATGACACTTGGGGAAGGTGAGAGTTACCCATAACAGGTCTAAGCACTTCATTCATTAACATTTGAAAAGAGGCAGGAGAGTTACAGAGTCCCATGGCCGCTACTCTAAACTGATATTGACCAAAAGGGGTAGCAAAGGCGATTTTATGGCAATCCTCAGGCGCTATACGCAGTTGCCAAAAACCATCTGCACAATCCAGTACCGTGAAACAGGTAGAACCTTTAACCTTATTAAATATATCATCAATACGAGGTAGAGGGTATTTAGACTTCACAGTAATATCATTTAACTTCCTATTATAATCAGTAACTAAGCGAAACTTGCCATTTGGCTTAGGGACTAACAGGACACCAGCTGAGTAGGGGGAGTTACTAGGCTCTATCAACCCTGCTTCTAATAATGACACTAAAATCTGTTTTAGTTCCTTTAACTCGGTAGGGCCCATTCTATACATCGGAGAGTGCGTAGGAACTGCACCGTCCTTGATAACTACACGGTGTAAAACAGAACGAGGAGGAGGATAAGAAGGAGTCTTTTCTTCAAAAACTTTTGAGGAATCTATCACAGCCATGTATCTTACTATTTCATTTTCAGTAAATCCCACTCCTATTGTATCCACTGTATTTACATCTATATCAACACTATTATTAGTGATAGGTATCTCCTGTACTTCTAACTGAAGGAACATCATACATAATAGGTATCCATATTCCTTTAGCTCAGATCGCAATTCATCATTGGACATTAATACTTCAGGTATAGGTCTTACAGGAGGATCAACAGGTGTAGGAGGAGTAATATCTACCAAGGATAAATTTTCTACTCTATAATGACGTTCCGGTACCCAGTAAGAGCTATCTGGAAACCAAATGACCATGGTATCATAATTAATAGTGATCTTATTATCCTGGTGCCAATCTAATCCTAGTAATACATCAGCGGTAGTGATAGGGCCTATAGTGGCCGTCAGGTTGACAGTACGTCCTTGTATGACCAGGGGAAGGGACACCGTACCCGGGGAATGACTGGTGCGACCGTCAGCATAATGGACAGTGACAGGTTTGGTGGTGTGAGGGATAGGGACTAGTCCTAAACGCCTAACTAGGGCCTCGCTCACAAAGGAGCTAGCCGCACCGCTATCCACTAACACAGAGACATTCAAAAGTTCATCAGCATGTAATTAGAAGGGGTCTACAACAGTATTAATTAATTAATTAGGAACATAACTCCGTTGGGAGTATATGTAGCACATAGCCCTGAGAAGGGGCATATGAGCCTATAATACATTCTAAGCTACTTCCTGCAAGGGTGGGAATGTAAACAACACTTGCTCTAGGTGCACCAGGGCACCCGCACCCTCATGGTCTATCACGCTATGCCCGGGTAAGGGGGAGCATGCCTGTGAGGGGGAAGATCATCATGGCTATACAAGAGCTATGGCATGGCTTCTCAGCAGAGACTGACTCCCTGCATGGGCACAACATTACGAAATAAGGCTAGGCATCGTCTGGAGTGTGGCACATCATAGGCACACATGTACATGACTAAAAAGGCTAGGCCTCAGCTGGTATAGTGCCTGTAGTAGGCGGGCATGTACAAGGCCACTGTCTAACTATTCTACACTACTGCTGTATTCCCCTAGGCTGGGGCTGGAGTTGCTGGGGCCGCGGTGGTCGAGGGGGTCGCTTGCCAGGGCTTGTGGCCGACGTAGATGGCCGCCCCCTTCCAGTACACCGGCTGGCCCGCCTTGGTCTGCCGGAGCTGGAGGTAGGTCGACCATAGCTCCCGTCGTCGTTGTTGCTGTGCCAGGGTCAAGTCGTCGTCAAGGGTGAAGAGAGTCTTCTCGAGCCGCTTGCGGCGTCTGAGAAAAGAAATATTGTCCGCCGGAGTCTTAAAGGTGAGAAGGAGTGGGGGCGGCCCGGCCTTACCCCGCGCGCGGGGAAGGCGGTGGGCGGCCAGCTCGATCTCACCAGTAAGGCCCATGCGATCAAGGATTTCTCTCTCAAAAAAAAAACACGCGCAAGCTTCTCGGAATTCTCACCTTCCTCCATCTTGAGATTCTTGACAATGACGTTGAGGCTGCGCTTGGCGAGCTCGGCCTCCTCGCGGAGGTCAAGCGTCTGCCGCTGGAGCTGGGCTGCGACGGCGGAGGTGGTGGAGGTGGTATGTTGCTTAAGCATGTCCGCCCAGGTCGTGATGGGAGGAGCATCGCCGGCCAGGCCAGCCGAGGCGGGCTTGGCGGCAATGTCCTTCACTGCCTGGGCGGTGAGGCCTGCTGTGTTCTGCAAGACCTCGATAGCGATTGCATTATCCTTGAGGCGCTGGTCGATGTCGCGGAGCTGGGCGGTGATGGAGTCGGTGGAGGCGGAGGGGGGGGGGGGTGGAGGCGAGGAGGGTGGCGGTGGCGGTGGGGATGGTGGGAAGCTCAGCAGCCAACGTGCCGCCAAGTGCCGCCACATCTGCGGTAAGAGGGGTCACGTGCTGCTCGAAAGCGTCCTTGAGGAGGGTGCGGATGGTGGCTTCGGTGGGGAAGGTGGAGGGGGGCGGGTCCCAGATTGCGGATTCGGAGCGTCCAGCAAGGGAGCAGAGGGCGAAGCGTTGAAGCTTGGGGCGACTCATGCGATGGAGGATTGGGAGAGCCTCGGCGGGGTCGACAAGCTGGCCATTACCAGGCCAGCGGCCGCGGTTGTGGGACGTGAAGTGCACGCACAGGGTTAGAAGCGAGGCGTGATTGCCGGAAAACACGTCGTCCATGAAGGCTCCTATGCCTTGGCGCCAGTAGCTGGAGGCGTTGGCGTCAAAGGAGCGCTCTTCCCAGGGCGGCTCAGCAGAGCGACTGCGCTTGGGGTCAGGCGAGGCAGATGGCGAGGCAAGCCCGGGAGGCTGGGCGAGCACCAGTGCACGACTAGTGTCACCGTTGCCATCTGGGCCGGTGGGCGAAGCTGCAGCCGAAGCTGCAGACGTATTATCATTGCCGAGCGCAGCCGCCAGGCTGCGTTGCGTCGAGAGGCGTTTGCTCATCGTATATTGCGTAATGGCTTCGGAAAATTACATCAGCATGTGCGTCGTAGAAAGACGCATCGATTGTGATATTCACGGCTAAATTCGGTGCTCAAACGTGAAAGTTATGAGCTCCGCCGTCAGCCATGGCTACCTCGTGGCTCGTGGCAGAAAGAAGGGGCAGAAGAATGGGGAACGGTTCTACAACAGTATGGGGAACGGTTAAGCCACCATTCAAAAACATAAGAGGACGGACACGTAGTGGTAGGGATGATTCAGCTCCTACAGAGGTTATAAAAACAGGCAGGCAAAAATTATTATCTGGGGTACTATCTAAGGACCTGTCCAGGTTACCCCCGGCTGACAGGCCTACTGTTCCCCCTCCCCCCCCAAATCCATGGGAACTAACCCCGAAGAAGACCCTGGCGAAAAAGCCACTGCTGGAGGGTCACGAGGGAGCGAAGAGGGTGCAGGAGCCTGATTATCATAGGGGAGCCCTGAGGGTCCTGTCTGCACAGCATTCAGCCTACTAGGGGTAGCTGAGGGAATGCGTCCTGGAGTGGGACGAATAGGAGCACGCTGAGGGGTACGAGGAGGGCGAGCGTCGGGATGAGGAGGAGCACCCGAAAGGAACTTGGGGCACTCACGTTTGAGATGACCTACTTCCTTACAATGATAGCATGTGATATGAGAGACATCCAGAGCTGAAAGGTCAGTAACGCAAATATCTAATTCTTCTACATAGGAGTTCTCCTCCTCAGGGGTAAGGCTAATGTTATTAATACGGGAACGGGTAGGAAGAGAAGGAGTGGTGAAGAAATCTGCTACTCGTAAGAGCTAGATGCTGACGCACATGCTTGAGGGGTAGATCAGTAAAACGGTAGGCAGAGAACTGGCGCTTTACCTCACGTAATAAGGGTCTACTGAGGCCTTGTAGGAAACGAGCACGTACTTCTGCGCCCGACAAATCCCTAATTCGTACCATCTGTGCATCAAATTCTTTCATATATTCCTTAAACGATTTAGTACCCTGCTGCAAAGTACCAATGGCTAATCTATCCTGCCAATCTGCATCAGGAGGAACTAAATGGTTCTCTAAACGCTTAAACAATTCTGCTACTGAGTTAGGGTAGGCATGAGAGGCCAAAGACTCACACTGGATGAGGTTAGCAAGCTCAGGAGTAATACAGGTAGTAAGATAGTGAGGGACTAGTAAAGCATCAGAGAGACGCCATCTATTATGATTTTGCCACGACTCTGTATTCTGGGTAAGCAACATAATAAAAGTGAAAAACTGTTGAGGGGTAGACTTAACATCCAACTTGGGTAGGTTAGCAAAGAGGGGAAGAGCAGGGGGCTTAGGGGGATTAGAAGGGTCAGATTTACCCATAGGACCACTGTCTTCCACTGCTACATACGAGGGATAGAAAGAAGGAAGAGGAAAGGTTTTGGATAGGGCCGGGGCCACCGTTTCAGGATGGTGCCCATAGGAGAAGGGAACAGCACTCTAGGCTCCAACTTTGGTAAAAAGTGGGGAACTGTGGGTAAATCTAGGGTAAATGCCGGGTAAAAAATTTTTACCCAAAGGTAAAAACAGGGTAAAGGGAATTTGTGGGTAAAAACAGATGAAAAAATTACCCCGTTTTTACCCAGTTTGAACTCGGTATGCCATAGTGTTGGGCAAAAAGGGGGTAAAGTTTTACCACCTGGTAAAAAACAGGTAATTTCCGTTTTACCCACCAGGTAATTTCGGGGTAAAACTTTACCCACCAGGTAAACTAGGGGAAAAGAACAATTTACCCATATTTACCCTCTTTTTCCCCGACGAGTGGGCCGGGTGCAGGTGCAGCCCACCCTGGCCCGCCCATCAAATGACATCGAGGCTTGACCTGAAACTTGTTGCACGTTGCTACTAGGATAACGGGACGGAAAGAATTTCAGCACCGACGGGGGACGGGCGAGTTCAGCAACGGACGGAAGGAATTTCAGCGGCGACGGGCGACGGGCTAACGGAACCCCATAAACGGTCGGCCCACCAATTTGCTGCGTTCTGCGTCGCGGCCCAATCACGAAATTTCAAATTTTGATGGCCGCGGGATGACGTTATGGCTGTCGCAGCGACCTGTTTAGTTGGTCGTCCCTGATGTGCAGCTACGTTTTCAGTGTTGGAGGGTTGGAAACGGGGTTTGAAAGGACAAACGCTCAGTTATTTAGTGACGGGTCTTTGGAACTGCTGGACTGTTGGTGCCGTAAGCTCTTGGAGAGGGTTGCTAGGAAGACGAACTGTCAGGGTAGGATGTGGCACCGGTCTGACGCCTGGTAAAGCTGCGTTTTTTGTTTGCTGGGCTTTTGAACGGTGATGAATGCATATTTTTGCTTCCAGGCGGTCCATTTCCATTGTGTTCACGCGAGGAGGGGAGAGGGGATAGGGAGGGGGCGTTTGCTTCCCGGGCGGTTCCATGGATCATGTCCCGCCATATGCACATATGCCACCGTCTTTTGCGCTCGGTTTCCTTTTATTTCGGTTTCGCCGCTTTGGAACGTCGTTTCATGCATTAATATGCTTCGAGGCCGTCTCTTTGCGTTGTGTTTCCGTCAGCAGCGGGAAAGGAGGCCCGGTTTGCTCGGCCATCACATTCGTTGCGTCTCTTCCCGGATGGGAGGTATGCCTCCCGCTCTTGGTTGCTGTATTTCGATGGGGAATGCTTTCGAATGCCTTTCCATTCTTTTCCCTGCACCCACGCAGTATTTTTCCGTTGTGTTTCGGTGAGCCACGGGAATGGAGTCAGCGTAGGCTTAGCGAGCCTCTCCGGTGCGTCATTCCCTGTCGTGCATGTGTGTCTTTGTTATTCTAACCGCCAGATCTGTCGTATTTCGACTTGGAGTGTCATGAAATGTCCATCAACTGATTTGTTGGCAGATTTTGGCTGGGGCAGGTACCGCTTCGGCATGTGCTCCACCATTGGGACATGGCTGCAACTATACCCCAGTCACCTGCCACCCATCTGACTTGGGCCAACTCATCCCCTTTCTGTTGTCTTTTATGGCTCGCAGTCACATTGGTGGGTAACCTAGAACAACCTGTGTTGATTGGTGCATTAACCAACTGGTGGTAATTCATACAAGTTTGTGTTCACCCATCTTGTCTGTGTTGATTGGTGTTGGTATTTGATGAGCTGATGTGGGCTATGTGTTGATCTGGTATTGTGACTAATCGAGTGGGCGGAAGTCTGTCAGTGATCGGAAGTTGGGTACTTTCGGCTGTGGCCGATGTCCCCAGGCACACCTGGATTTGTACTACAGCACAAGTACAAATTGATTTTTTTCAACTTTGTTATTTTGTACCTCTCTTAGGTCCAAAGGTAGGAGGTAAGTGTCTCATCATGTTTTGACACCGTTGCACCGTTGCACCGTTGCACCGTTGCACCGTTGCACCGTTGCACCATAAAACTACCATTTTATGATTTTGTATGGTGTCATGAGGTAACATAACGTCCAATACTAATGTTATAATGTCCACAAGCACTGCCTAAAGTGGGGTGCCACTGTGCCACCGTTGCACCGTTGCACCGTTGCACCGTTGCACCATAAAACTACCATTTTATGATTTTGTATGGTGTCACGAGGTAACATAACGTCCAATACTAATGTTATATTGCCCACAAGCACTGCCCAACGTGGGATGCCACTGTGCCACCGTGCCACCGTGCCACCGTGCCACCGTGCCACCGTGCCACCGTGACATGTCTTGACACACACATTAATCCGAAAACCCATTTTCTTCCCCTGGAAATTATTTGGAGAAGGAATAATGGTCAGTTTGACCTCAAATTTGGCACCAAGGTTCCTTATCAGATATCTTATGATGCCATGTGGTCAAAAAAAATTTTGGGAGTCGGCAGCATGGTAACATGGTGACATTTGCTAGCAAAGAATACCGTATTTTCAGCACTTTCTGGCATGTACGCATATATGCAGACACGTGTGTAGTACTCCTACACACAGATCTCGAGTGATTTATCTAGTACCAAATCCGAAAGGCTTGCATCACTCCCCGGACAGGAGAACTTTTGCGGATGACTGTAGGTGTAAGTTGGCGATGCCATGGTAACCGGAGACGTCCGTCCTATAGTCAGCAAAATTGGTGCGAGAGGTCCCCAGTTCGATTCCGGTCGGATTCATTTGCAGATCGCGTTTTTCCGCGTTTTCCGCGGCCCGGTACTGAACGCAAATGGTTTTCACCTTTGCGGAGTGCCTGATCAAATATATAAAGACTCCAAATGAACTCAGTTGGGCCTGGGACTTTGCACATGTTCTAAACACATCCCATGCAGCATGCCCACAAAGTTGCAGGCTGGTTGGATGACAAATAGGTGACAAATGCTAGCATAAATACCCCCAAAATGCAGTTTTTCATGGTTTTTCAAGGGTTTTATCACACATATGCATACATAATGACTCCAAATGAACTCAGTTGGGCCTGGGACTTTGCACATGTTCTAAATACATCCCATGCAGCATGCCCACAAAGTTGCAGGCTGGTTGGATGACAAATAGGTGACTGATGGTAGCATAAATACCCCCAAAATGCAGTTTTTCATGGTTTTTCAAGGGTTTTATCACACATATGCATACATTAATTAATTAATTAATAGACACGTGACTGCGTCATGTGCATACATAATGACTCCAAATGAACTCAGTTGGGCCTGGGACTTTGCACATGCTCTAAACACATCCCATGCAGCATGCCCACAAAGTTGCAGGCTGGTTGGATGACAAATAGGTGACAAATGCTAGCATAAATACCCCCAAATGCAGTTTTTCATGGTTTTTCAAGGGTTTTATCACACATATGCATACATAATGACACCAATAGAGCTCAGTTGGAGCTGGAACTTTGCACATGTTCTAAACACATCCCATGCAGCATGCCCACAAAGTTGCAGGCTGGTTGGATGACAAATAGGTGACAAATGCTAGCATAAATACCCCCAAATGCAGTTTTTCATGGTTTTTCAAGGGTTTTATCACACATATGCATACATAATGACTCCAAATGAACTCAGTTGGAGCTGGGACTTTGCACATGTTCTAAACACATCCCATGCAGCATGCCCACAAAGTTGCAGGCTGGTTGGATGACAAATAGGTGACAAATGCTAGCATAAATACCCCAAGAATGCAGTTTTTCTTGGTTTTCCAAGGGTTTTATCACACATATGCATACATAATGACACCAATAGAGCTCAGTTGGAGCTGGAACTTTGCACATGTTCTAAACACATCCCATGCAGCATGCCCACAAAGTTGCAGGCTGGTTGGATGACAAAATGGTGACTGATGGTAGCGAACCCCCCCCCAAATGCAGTTTTTCTTGGTTTTCCAAGGTTTCCAACACATGGGTGCCTATATCAATGAACTCAGTCAAGCCTAGAAATTTGCACAGCTCATAAAAACATCTATGTTAACTGCCCACAAGAAATTCAGACTGTTTGCATGACAAATAGGTGACAGATGCTAGCAAACATAGCACAAAAATGGCAGTTCCTAGTAATTGTTTTTCGTGGGTTTCATCCCATAGTTGAATGTCAACCATTCCAGTTTGGGATATATAGTCAGGTTCCCAACAACACATCTAGATGATATATTATGTGATATTGCAGGAAGGCAGACTTAGGGGCACACGCCCATGATACAACGTCAACATGTACATCAACAACACACACGTAACTTAGCTAATCATCATAATAAAAAGCACACCTTCCCCACCCACCCACCCACCCACCCACCCACCCACCCACCCACCCACCCACCCACCCACCCACCCACCCACCCACCCACCCACCCACCCACCCACCCACCCACCCACCCACCCACCCACCCACCCACCCACCCACCCATATAACCACGCACGCACGCACGCACGCACGCACGCACGCACGCACGGACGGACGCACGCACGCACGCACGCACGCACGCACGCACGCACGCACGCACGCACGCACGCACGCACGCACGCACGCACGCACGCACGCACGCACGCACGCACGCACGCACGCACCACGCACGCACGCAGTCATGCCCTCCCTTCCTCCCTTCCTCCCTCCCTCCCTCCCTCCCTCCCTCCCTCCCTCCCCACCACACCATCCAAGGCTGCCTGCCTCCTGTGTGTCTTCCAGGTCCAGACCAGCCTGACCTGGTAGTGTCGTCAGCTTGCGAGCGTTCCCACGTGCCTACCTATGTGGCTGGCAACATGCGTAAACCCATTCATGCATGCGTGCATGCACGCATGCGACCATATTTGAACATATCTGTCCAGGCCTGCCAAAACATGACCATGCAAAGATACACGCAAACTAGCGTACCAGCGGCAAGCATGTGTGCAAATATAAACGGCTGTTCGCCTGCCCCTCTGCCTGCACTTCATCCTGCCTGTCAGTATGTCTGCCGACACAGGATGCAGGAGGGAGGCCGCCTTCCACAGGCTAATCCCACCAAGGAAATGAAATAAAGCGCATGAAAGCAAAGCAACCAACAGCAAGAGGCAAAAGGTTACATAGATGAATGCCACATGCAAGACGTATGGACAACATGACAGTCAAGGCGCCATAATACCCTGAGCATCCATAACATTGACGCAGTCAGGTGCGGCAATTTATCAATGCAGGTGTTTGCGGCCGTCGAATCCACGGCAGCGGTGCCAGACGGAAGGACAGCACACATCCTAGGTCCCGCAAAGAATTTCTTCAGCGGCCACCGACAGCACCGGAAAATAAAATTCCAGCAAGAAACGCAACAAATAATAACAAACCCTGACTAGACCTCCATTTTCAACCACCCTATCACCCTAAACCAGAACTGCGGCTCACCAGATGCTCCGGAGGTCAAGCAGTATCCAGTTTTCACTTACGCACGTTTCCGCAGTATTCTCACGGCATTCCCATCGGCAGCTACCTCGGTCCGCCCCAAAAATGCTGTACGATGGAGCCCATGGATGTATCCCGCATTCGACGCCTTTTTGAAGTGATCGCGTCACGTAGGCAGCTGTAGGCACACGATTCACACGATTCCGGATAGCCCAGTTTTTCATTCTTTGATCATCGCAATCGGTCGCTATATGCATGACTCCAACCTCAGCGTGGAGCGATGCAGACTGAGAAATGTAGCAATTATACACATAAGCACGAGATTTTTTCACAGATTTCTTTCTGAAACGATTGTTTTCGCAGCAAGAATGGGAAATGCCGTCTCCATAGCTCCACGAGCTGACGACCTCGCCATCATACTAATGAAGTGAGTTGCATGTACTAATTACTCGCGTCGTTAGTGCTTTCGGATCGGATTTGGTCGGGTACGAATTGTCACTAATCAGTATCACCAGATTTCTCGGGTAAACCGTACTAATGAACCGAAAATTGTCGCTAATTGAGGTGCCGAAATCACTAAGGAAGTGAGCTGACCCTGTAAAGACCAAATGGTGGTGGCACGGAGTACAAAATTAATGGTGGTGGCACGCCGCCATTGTTGTTGTTGTTGTTGTGTCCCACGCCGCACACAGGTGGAGTACAATTTGGTGGTGGCACGGTGTGCCGGTGCAACGGTGCAACGGTGCAACGGTGCAACGGTGCAACGGCCAGTGATTGGCCCGTTGCTGATTTTCTGATATGCAGCCTAGTAAAAATTGGCCGCAAATCTTGTGCCCACGTGCGACCGGACGAATTTGCGGCCAATTTTTATTAGGCTGCATGTCAGCAAATCAGCAACGGGCCAATCACTGGCCGTTGCACCGTTGCACCGTTGCACCGTTGCACCGTTGCACCGTTGCACCGTTGCACCGGCACACCGTGCCACCACCAAATTGTACTCCACCGGTGTGCGGCGTGGGACACAACAACAACAACAACAATGGCGGCGTGCCACCACCATTAATTTTATACTCCGTGCCACCACCATTTGGTCTTCACATGTAGGGGATATCGGACAGCACCAGCGCTGTGTATTTTGTTTACTCATGTCGTGTGCTCAACCAGCCATCCTTTATTTCCCTATGATGCATGTTTGCGGAATTCTGGCAACCTGCCATGTGGCACATGGCCAAACTCCTCAATGTCAGGGGTGCGAGGGGTTGTTTGTCAAGAGGATAGACACACGCACATGCTCAACAACTCTTGCTCCAATGCCACTGCCACTAACCCAGAAACTCGGGCACAACCACGCACGATCGCTAAGCTGCTAGCCAGAATCGCAGTCCTCGCCAAAGTGAGGGATGGGGCACCAGCTAGTTAGGCAGTCTGGTGGCTGAGGACGAGCAGGAGTTGAATGACATTTCTGAAGCAAGTAGTCACGGATGGCTTGGAGAAACATGGTGAAGCATGCAAGGGCGTGCATCTCATGCTGACAAGGGCCAGAGCAAGAGCATGAGCACAAGGCACGTGCCTGTGAAGAGGCCATTGGCCTTGCACTATCTGTTGAAGACAACTGCGGTATGGTGGCCAAGCGGCTCACCGGGGTTGTGCAGTGGCTTCTTCATGCTAGGTATGATGGCGGCCAAGTGCAGTCCTTTGGTGGCACATTTCAAGCCGGCAACCTCGAGGTAGCAACTGAGCAGTGTATGAGCTGTCTGGCTATGCACCACAGCGCTGGCTGAGGAGATCTAGTCCAACTTGGAAGCTGCATCGCCAGCAACGTGAACCCCTATAACAGAGACAGGGACATGGGGACATCCATGGTGATGCAGAGGACCATGTGTGGCAACCTTAGTCAGGCGGGCCGGTTGCCAAGGGATGTGCTGCTACCGAATCAAGGCGCACAAAACACATCGCAGCCATGCCGACCGCCAAGATGCCTGGCATGATTAGATTACTACATTGCCAAGCTGAGTTTGCGACTACCGTGCATGCTGTGGGTTTGAACTGATCATGCTAGCGAACGTGACAGCTGGCAGTTCTTATCAAAGAGACAACCAGCGCAGGCCAGAAATCGGGAGAATCCGGACCATGGTAGCTCGAGCCTGCCGTTATCTTTTCCGCGTTTTCGAGTCGTTCAGGATGATGAAGATGAATGGTGATGGAAATGTGTATCCTTGTGCATTGAAATTATGGCTGGCTTACGTGTGGAGCGACTAGATGACCTAGACGGTGGGGCCGGAAACAGCATGCTTGATCAGGGCGTGTGTTTCTAGCCTAGCTGGCCGGGAGTGTCTAGTGGTGAGCACCATTGCTGCGATCGCTCTCCCACCATTTACGAGGAAATACCCGCAAATGGAAAACCACTGAAAAGGTCTAGCTAGTTCTTATGTCTAGTTCTTATGTCTAACAAGCCCCTACTTGAAAATTGCCTGAGCATGGCCACATGCACATATATACAGCCATGTCTAGCCACTGTTCATATTCATATATCTTTGTCTATGTGTCACAAAAGTTGTGTTATATTATCTGTGCAAGGTCTGAACAGTTAGCAACACAGTTGGTGGGAGTTGGCCATACCGTTACAAAAGAACTTTGTCATCCAAGGTTGAGTGATTAGCTGGAAACTGGCAGGTGTTGCATGGACCAGTGAACCCAATGACACTTGATGGACCTGAATTAAGTTTTGTGCAATGTCTGAAATGATGATGATTAACATGCGCGCTTGTTTTCAGCCTCAACTGAGCACACCTGGCATGGGAAACTGCACTTGGAAATGTGGCGGAAATGCAAAAATCGCACATTTTTTCTCACATTTGGTAGCGAGCTGTCAATGAATGAAGTACAACGGACCTGAATTTTTGTGCAATGTCTACAATAATGATATTTAATATGCTTGCAAGTTTCCAGCCCCAACTGAGCACATCTTGTATGAAAACTGTCATGAAATGTGTCTAAAAAACGCGAAAAACGCACATTTTTGCTAGCATTTGGTGGCATTTTGTTACCAAATACAGTACGATGGACCTGATTTTTTGTGCCATGTCTACATTTATGATGTGCAATGTGATTGCAAATTTCCAGCCTCGACTGAACACACCTTCTATGGAAACTGCAATGAGATGTGGTGAAACAGTGCGTTTTTGCTAGCATTTGGTGGCAGTTTGTCACCAAATGAGGTCAGATGACCATGGGACCTGGTGCACAGTTGGTAGACATGAGCATTAGCCTACCTGCAAATAGCCAGGCCAGGAGCTCTTTATTTGCATACTAAGTGGTATTTGTTTATATTAAAATCTGGAAAGTTGCTAAAAATAGACATGCCAAAAATAGACCAACCGATGTCGGAAAATTCTGGAAAGTCAAATTCCTTCTACTGGTGTCCTGGACATGCTGCCTACCAATATCTAGCATGTTTGGACTCAATTTGCTCCATGTAGGGCTTATAAGGGCATTTTTTGGCACTTTCATACCGTTGTGGAGGTGGCACGGTGGCACGGTGGCATGGTGGCTCCATGGATAACAATTGCATGTGCAAAGGTGTGTTCTGATCAGGCACTCCGCAAAGGTGAAAACCATTTGCGTTCAGTGCCGGGCCGCGGAAAACGCGGAAAAACGGAAAGGTGTGTGTTTATATGCAATTTGAGGTGCAACGGTGCAACGGTGCAACGGTGCCACGGTGCCACGGTGCCACGGTGGCACGGTGGCACGGTGGCACGATGCCACGATGCAACGGTGTCATGAGCATGTCTAGGTAACCCTTGCATGACCCAAATGTTACCCTTGATAAATCCCAATGGATAACCATTGTATGTGCAAATATGTGTACGTGTTTATATGCAACTTTTGAGGTGGCACAGTGGCACGGTGGCACGCTGGCACGATGCCACGGTGCCATGGTGTCATGAGCATCTAGGTAACATCACTCCCCGGACAGGAGAACTTTTGCGGATGACTGTAGGTGTAAGTTGGCGATGCCATGGTAACCGGAGACGTCCGTCCTATAGTCAGCAAAATTGGTGCGAGAGGTCCCCAGTTCGATTCCGGTCGGATTCATTTGCAGATCGCGTTTTCCGCGTTTTCCGCGGCCCGGCACTGAACGCAAAGGTTTTCACCTTTGCGGAGTGTCTGATCAGAATCTAGGTAACCCTTGCATGACCCATCCACCTACATAAAACCCATGGATAACAATTGCATGTGCAAAGGTGTGTGTTTATATGCAATTTGAGGTGCAACGGTGCAACGGTGCAACGGTGCAACGGTGCCACGGTGCCACGGTGGCACGTGGCACGATGCCACGATGCAACGGTGTCATGAGCATGTCTAGGTAACCCTTGCATGACCCATTACCCTTGATAAATCCCAATGGATAACCATTGTATGTGCAAAGGTGTGTGTTTATATGCAATTTGAGGTGCAACGGTGCAACGGTGCAACGGTGCAACGGCGCCACGGTGGCACGGTGTCATGAGCATCTAGGTAACCCTTGTGCATGACCCATCCACCTACATAAATCCCATGGATAACAATTGCATGTGCAAAGGTGTGTGCATATATGCAATTTGAGGTGCAACGGTGCAACGGTGCAACGGTGCAACGGTGCCACGGCCGCCGCCGAACTTTTTTTTCCTCAAAGACTTTAGTTGAAACTTTAAATGCATGAAAATGCAACTTTCAAAACTGAAGTACAATTTGAAAAATGTAGTACAATTCCAGGTGTGCATGGGGTGTGTGTGGCGCCGCGCCGGTACTTGTGCAGTTTTACTACTTGCGGTGATATCGCTCTATTTCTGGGTACTTTGTGGCGTCGCGTTGATAGCTTCAGTTCGCGGTATGTGTGTCTTGTGGTTGAGCTGATGCGTTGCGGTGATGATCCACAAAGGCAGCCGTCATTTCATTTTGGGGCGCAATCACCATGTGAGCGCGCGCACCTACGGGCCTAAGGGCTGCGGGCTATGGATCTGAGCACAATACCCACTACCATCATCTTCGAGGATCTTCGCCAACTCCTTAAGCTTGTAATTGATGCTTTACTTAACACTTTCTTGTGTTTGTTGCTTCTGCATGGGCTGTTTTGAAAGCAGGTATGCTGCCTGCGGGGGATGGCCCAGACGCGGCGTGGTATCATGAGCATCAAGCGCGGCTAGGCAAACGGCCGGGGATATAAGCTCTGGATGTTGATTTTGATTTGGTTTTGTAACTTTTGATGATCAGTTAATAAAGGACCGTAATGTCCATCTTCCCAGTAAAAGTCCTAAATTTAGGACCAAGTGGAATTAAAAAATATATATGCAAACATTAAAATTTGACCCTGGCATTCGTGCCCATGACAGATAACACACTTTTTTAGTTTCTATCAAAAACCTGGGGTCAAATAATTACATTTAGTGCATGAATGGGCCCTGCCACCTGCCAGACCTCAAAGCGCGAATTTGGCCAAAATGTGGGTTTTAGGACCATTAGGACCAATTATTGTCAACGCATGACCATGCTATCCACACGGTCCCTTGAGCATCTTACAAGCGCTAGGGGACCCTACGAGGCCTTGGGATGGCGGGGCAGCGTATAACAAGGCCATACCCTGCTGTGGCTGCCTCTATATATACGCGTGATTAACGGTGTCACAGATGGTGCAGGTAATGCAATATAGGGTTGCATGGTTGCTGAGGTTGCCCGGCTTGAACATGGCCTTGCGGTAAACTTTCTCTAAGCATATGCCAAACCTTCTTTGACATCACGGACATGCTGGCCACCACCCAGCGATGAAAAAACATTGCATTTGCATTGCAACTAACACATGAATGCAGCCAAATCAAGTTACAAAACAACGTTGTTACATGCAACGCTTTGTGAGCGAATTCAGGGTGCATGTAACACGTAAACCATACTGTATATACTGTCTGAGAACACCCTGAACGACTGCAGGCCATAGGACCATGGTTTATAACTAACACATGAGTAAAACTGCTCTTACGCATGTGTGTTTTAGCTGCAGCGGACGACGAAGATAGAGACGTAAAAAATTGTATGACGTAAACCAACTATGTGTGACAGTTATGTGCACAGAGAGCGTCCCCTCTTTTTAGGCATAGCTGGCTGACTCAAAACACCACGACAGCGTTGCCAGTTACACTCATGATCTAGGACAACCCGGCACTTACCTGCTACTTACGTCGCCTCATTCCAGATGGTTGCAAAAAAGTCGCTGAAATCCGCAGCGAGGTCAGCTTTCCGAGAGCTGAGCGCACCAAAGCTGGCCAACCGGTTCGACAATGATATAAACCACGCTTGTGCTGCGTTCAAGGTCCAAGAAATACCGAAAGTGAAGACCTATAAGGTGCGCTCGCTGCCCAGCCTGAACGTCCCTAAAACATGGTCGACAATGGAAATCGGGCAAGAATATCACGGCCCAGGCGCTCCCATGTCAAATACTCCGTTTCTAAACTCCAGACTATAATAAAAATCGTCCACAAAAATTTCCTGGCTTGATTCGCACCACCGTTGCTAATACACTAACATGTTTGTGCCAAAATCGACCCTCCGCGAGCAGGCGATCTGCGACCCATTTGTGTTGTGCCGCTGTGATACAGCGCTACACATAAAAACTTGCGCAGAAAATATTCACAGCCTTTAAGCATAACTAACAACCTTTCGTTTTTGCTACTGGGCGCCCGAAATGATAAACGCACGTGAAAACGCCGGCCACGATTGTCAGGTCGCCATATCCACCTCACTTCATTCCCGCACCCACTTTTTCGCTCCAAAATCGGTTATATTTTTGGTCGAGGTACCTACTTTCCCGCCATTATACCCGGTACCCGGGTACGGAATCCGGGTACCATGTGCCGGTACCACGGGTCGGGTACATCATGCCGGGTACGGTCCACATGGGGTACGGTCCATATAGTGACCCCCCCCCCCGGTACCTCGGTTATAGTGACCACTAGGACGATTTAGGACAAAGTCCTAAATTTAGGACCGTGGGATGATTAACAGTAAGGCGGCTTTTAATTTTTCCATTCTTCTCCATTTTCCCTTCTAGTTTATGGAGCTCTGCACATGCTTCCCTCCTTTATCGAGGATCGCATTAACGAGGAGAGCATGGTAGACGGTGTGCCTTACATTGGTTGCTCAAGTAACAATGTGTGTGCCCACGTCCATGTGTGCATGCTCTCTCCCATTCCCTAGGTTCATGGGACACTAGTTTCCCTCGTGCTTTGTAATATATGGCTAGCTTGTTACCTTGGAATGTGAGTTATGTGCGCTGAAATTAAAGCCCATTAGGCGGTGCATGGTATGCGGTGTGCCTTATTGGTTGCTCAACTATGTGTGTGCCCTGCACGTCCATGTGTGCATGCTCTCTCCCATTCCCTAGGTCCATGGGACGCTAGTTTCCCTCGTGCTTTATAATATATCAAAGAGACAACCAGCATATGGCTTAGTACCTTGTCACCTTGGAATAAGTTATGTACGATGAAAACCAATTAGGCGGTGCATGGTGTGCGGTGTGCCTTATATTGGTTGCTCAACCATTTGTGTGCCCACGTCCATGTGTGCATGCTCTCTCCCATTCCATAGTAGGTCCATGGGACGCTAGTTTCTCTCGTGCTTTATAATATATGGCTACCTTGTCACCTTGGAATAAGTTATGTACGATGAAAACCAATTAGGCGGTGCATGGTGTGCGGTGTGCCTTGTATTGGTTGCTCAACGTGTGTGCTCACGTCCATGTGTGCATACTCTCTCCCATTCCATAAATAGGTCCATGGGACGCTAGTTTCCCTCGTGCTTTATATAATATGGCTACCTTGTCACCTTGGAATAAGTTATTTACACCGAAAACAAAGTAGGGGGGTGCATGATAGATATTGGTCGGTGGTTCCAATCATCTTTAGCAATTTGACTTTTTGTAATGTATGAATGCTTAGATGGAGACGTGCCCATATGAATGACTTGGATGTATGGATGTTAATTAACTTTGTTTCGATATCGGATGTTTTTTGTGCATGCGGCATGAACCTTAGTGTGCTTGCAGAATTAACATTGATCTCCAAGGTTGGCATTGGGCCACATGCTCATCAAGGGCAGCGACTAGTGGCGTTTGACGCCTTTCTAGAGATTGATGCATACGTCTAGACCAAGTGCTTGAAGACGGCAAATCGACTTTCGGGGCATTTGTTGCCTAATACAGTAGTTCATACTAGAGTTCGCGCTTTATGGCATACATAGTCAAAACGTTGAAGGGTTGTGCGTCCATGCTTGGCCATATATGTGAAACAACCAACATGGTTGTCCACTCATGAATGTGTTTCTTGTTTAATGTTAAAATGGATATATATTATAATTGCAAATCAATTTCAAAAATGAATATTCATGTGAGCAAATTTGGTAAAACTAGAGTAAAGCTAGGCTAAAGCGTCCTTACCCCATATTTACCCCACATGCTGACGGCGGCATGGCTGACGGCGGAGTTCAGATCTTTTGCGTCTGAGCCCCAAATTCGGTCAGACCACTTGCATTCGATGCGCTTTTTTTTTTAGACGCACATATGCCAGTATAATCGGTTACGACTGAAACGCAGTAGTGCCAAAGTTACGCACGTGACAAGCAGCTATGACGGCCCCAAAAGCAAAACGAGGTTTGGAAAAGGAGCTTGCCGGCTCCGAACCGAACCCACTCGCCATCGTCCTGGCCCAGCCTCCTGGGCCCGCCAGCCCACCGCCAGCAAACCCATCGCCAAGCGCCTCGCCCGAGCCCAAGAAACCCTGCCACGAACACAAATGGCGACAGTACCTACCAGATTACGACCGCTTTTCCTTCAACAAATGGATGCAACTGTCCAAAGCAGAATGCGTCGAAATCGTGCGTTTCTTGGCACAGGAACGCAAGCTCCATGGGCCCGGTGGGCCCATCCACGCCGAGAACGTGGAGAGGTTCCTCGCCCTGCCAGAATACGACCTCCGCCTCGGCATCCTGTGCAGCTTCTTCCAGCTACCTCTCGACAGAATATCGCCGCCAAGCTCCGCACCCCAGCCCAGCCTGCGCGGCCGACTGCCACATCGGCTTCCTCCCTCTGCAAGGATGACATCCGAGCAGTGCTGGAGGAGCACGTGACCTGGCCGTTGGCCGAGAAGCTGACCTCGCTGAACACGACGCTCAACACGGTGGAGGCCCGGGTCTCCAATGTGGAAACCAAGGTCGTCCACAAGCTCCAGCCCCAGTTCACGACGCTGCACACCGCGGCACAGGCATCGCAAACGCACGCTGCACTTGTCTCTCGCCTTAACCAGGTGGAGGGCAAGTGCGGCGTGCTCATGAAGAAGCTTGAAGCCATCACCGCCCACACCGAGGCCCTGGCCTCACAGGTCCCCAAGATAGCGGAGCAGACGGCCACCATCGCATCCCAGCCACCCCGGCTGGAAGCTGGTGACCTCCCGCCTCTCTCCTATGCGGACCTGCTGCGGACAGCGACCGCCTCCACCACCGACGCCATCGCTACGAAGCTCCAGGAGCTTGAAGACCTTCGCCAGGCTCAACAACGGGAGGCCACCGACCGCGCCCGCCGCGACTGCCGGGTGGTGCTGCGTCGCTTCCCCCAGAAGCCAGGTGAGACGTCAACCTCCCTTGCCGACGAGCTTAAGGACCAGCTCCTTACCCTCATGGGCCTGGTAGGTGAGGTAGAACTGCGTGGGTGCCACCGCCTTCCCCACTCACGGGACAAGGTGGCTCCAGTTAGTCTCCATGCTTTGCTGCAGACTAAGTCTCAAAGGCATTGTGAATACAACGTATATGAATAAGCCTTGTAAACCTACGTTGGTATGTGAATATAAATACCACGTGGGCTATGCAGATAGGAATGCTAGTCGAGTCGCATACGTTTCCCTAGATAGGTACTTTGGGTACTGGGGTACGTGACAGATGTTAGTACCCAGTATATACGTAGTGTCCTGTCATTGGACGGTACTAGAGTATCCTAGATAGGGACCGTACTGCAGCGTGCATTGATCTGTGATCACACGATGCAGTGACTAGACTGCGACCTGTCATCGTGCGGCCTCGGGCCAACGGTCTGCACCCAACGGTCACTGGCGGCGCAGCCAGTGAGAGGAACGTTGATAAAGGGTAAACCTATTTTCTAATGAACCAAGCAATTCATTGCTCTCAGCACACAGTGTTCTCAAGCATTTTACCAAGTCGGTCATTCCCATTTCCTAACTTGAATTTTATAATAAACGCTCTTCAGCAACATCAAACTCAACAATGGTTCAAACCGGCACTGGAAAAAAAAAAAAGAAACTATATCTTGGGGACGACGATGATGATTAGCGTCGTCCGCCAGACAACAGGGCACCGGCTGATGTCGGTGCGCCTGCATGCAATAACAACAAAACAAAAAGAAGACAAGGAAAAAGAAAAAGAAAACAAAAGAACAACCATGACAATACCAGCCAGGTGGAGGGTCCGGCTGCCGCGAGGCAGTCCGAACAACCCCCCTCCCCTGTGCGCCAGCCGGGGGCGGAGCCGGTTCCCCTACGGGGCACCGAACAACCCTCTTCCCCGGCGGCTGCGACAGCAGCACCCACTGCTGGAGCAGCCATGGCGGCGGCAATGCGGCAGGAAAACAACCCCCCAGGAGGCACCGGCCCCGCGCCGGCCCCTGGGGCTTCCAGCGTAAGCAAGTCCGTTGCTTTCTTTAATTCCTCATGCATGCTCTGATATAATGCTCAAGAGCGGTGGCTATCTTTTCAACATATCATAACCAAACAGAAAGCTATCGCTGCAGCATGAGGAGCATAGAAACGTACGCTCCAGCTGTTATGTGATAAAAGAACTCCTGGCCTATCCCCATCGCCGGCGGTGGGCGGCCTGGGCTGGACGGCCTATGCAAACGAGACAAGTATCACAGTCGATCCACCCCAACGTGAGTTATCTGAATGAATGTCATGTCTTTTGAACGCAGATCTCCCCATTCTGTTTGGGATGAGTGTAAGGGTATTGTTGCTTTCTATGGCAGCACAGCCTCTACCCTCTATGGAGACTGTTGATCCTCTCTATGTCAGGGCTGAGGGCCCTTAATCAAACCCACTGCTGTCAACTCCCTAGACATGGAGCTTGCCAAGCAGCCGCACGTAATCAATAACGCATGCAGTAGTGGCAGAAGCCAATACCAAACGCATGTATTTGATGGTAAAGACCGGGTTGGTGCTAACGCTCAAGCAGCACCGGGAGGCAATAACAAGAAACACTAACAGAAAACAAACAAACAAACAAAACTGTTACCAAACCATGGTTGGTGTTGAGGCAGCACAGACAGATGCTGTCCTCTCACTACAAACAAACAAACGAAACGGTTACCAAGCCATGGTTGGTGTTGAGGCGGCACGGCTACTGTCCTCTCACTACAAACAAACAAACGAAACGGTTAACAAACCATGGTTGGTGTTGAGGCAGCACAGCTACTGTCCTCTCATTACAAGCAAACAAACGAAAATGTTACCAAACCATGGTGGGTTTTGAGGCAGCAAAGATACTGTCCTCTCAATCAATACAATGAACAAACAAGAAAAGCTGTGATTAATTAACAATAACAATACCAACAACAGGCCCTCACAGGGCAATAACAACAACAACAACCGGCCCCAACAGGGCAACAACAACAACAATTCAACAACAACAACAACAACAATAGGCAACCTGGCAACCCTGGAAGGGTCAGGTGCCTGAGGTGCTTCCAGACGGGGCACAGCCGCAACCAGTGCAACCACAACCCTACACTGGGCAACAATGTGGATCTCTGCCCAGGCTGCCACTACACGAGGCACAACCTGGCCAGCTCCAGGCAGCCGTTGCAACAGGCCTCGCTACCCAAATCAATGTGAGTTCTCTCACCTTGCTTACTCTGAGGATGATGATCTCATTACCATTGGGGATGGCAGCCAGGGCATAATTGATTTTGAGGCAGCAACCTTACTGTCCTCCCAACACCCTGTACTGGAACCTTACATAAAAGCACTAACCCCTACTGTTGACAACTCCATATAGATATCAAGGAGCTTGCTCATCAGCTGCACCTAGCCATGGGTCATGAAACAGTGGCTGAGGAACTGGCCAGACGGCTGGGGGGTAGTAGCATGGGAAAACCACTCAGGAATGCAGTAAAACTGGCTAGACAACACTATCAAGAATGTCAGTTTAACAGCCCCAAACCTCAAAAATGGCATACTGCAACTCCTTCCACCACTAGAGGCATGATAGTGGGGGATATGATGCACATCAACAAAGATGTTCAACCCTACTTGATCCTAAAAGATTCATGGTCCAGGTTCACAGTAATGGAACCCCTACCTGGCATGTCTGCAGGGCAGCTACGTGTTGCACTCATGATTGCTTTACCCAGATTCTACCCAGTTGACAGAATTTTGCTTGATCAACAATTTTCTTGTCTGACTGACCTGGAAGGGTGTGAAGCAATAGTGCCAATAGAGATTGCTAGGCTGGAAGATCATGAGGGTCAGGGGGGATCATTGAAAGAACCATCAGATCTGTCAAAACCCTACTAGCAAAAAATCCCTCCAAGGATGCTGCTTCAGGGGTCTCTTGTGACAGGGCACTCTGCATGGTGTCATGATTAATGTGCACAACCCTAAACATGAGACCTGTCTTGCATGCCAAGTGGGGTGAGGTAATCCCAGCAGGACTGCAGGCAGGTGTATATCCCCCAGAGGTGATAGCACTGTACAACACTGCACGTGCACAAACCTCAGCAAAACTGGCAGAAAAAGATAAAACCCATCCCAGGCCAGTATTCCAAAAAGGTGATCAAGTCCTCTATTACAATTGGAAAACAGCTTTGGTAAGGTTGGAACTTGGCTAGGTCCAGTTACCATCCGTGGATTTACCAAAAAAGGCAAGACCGTGGAGGTCAAGCACAATACCAATGGGAAGCGTCACAGGGTGAGCTGTCATAGAATCAAGAAGTATTATTAGTTAACGTAAAGGATTTACGTTAGATGGATAGAGATTGTTACGCTCTTTCCAACGGCACCTTGAGTTAACGCCAAGCGCATTGGCGTGATCCTGATTCGGCATATCTCTGCGATTCCAGCGGCACCGGAACGAGTTCATTCCGACAAGTATCAAGAAAGTTATGGCGTTCCGACTTCCCGGTCGCGCGCGAGCGCGAGCCGGCTGTTCTTCTAAGTCGGACGTGAATATTTGCCGACGACATATGGGGTCGACAGTAATTCCTGGGCTGACAGGAATTAGGTGCTGTACCTACGACGGTATTGGATTAATACGTCGTACGCAGGAAATAGGAACCTTAACCTGTGGTCTGTTGGTACCGCAGGCTTAGTCCTGGACTTCTAGGTGCAGATGCAATAATCACTGTGGTGACTGTACTCTGTGGTCACTGTGCCTGTATGGCAGACCTACTGTATAGGAACTGGGCGCTGTACAGGTAGTGAATACTGTACCGGGGTGTTATTACTGAGCAGGCCTCCTAGGCTGCTCAGGACTAGCAAGCACAGTGCACAAGTATATAAACAATAGGCCAGTGCCAAATGGGCATCTCTTGCGAGCCCGCCTCACGTGTTGTGCCTTGACTTGGCAAGCGCGTGTACAAGCCTCAAGTGTGTGAGCGCTGTAAACATTATCCGATTTAACAAAGCTCCGTTTCCAACCATATTCACACATTGCTGCATTGCAACCATATCCTTCACATTGCGTGTGCTAAGAACGTTAACTCAAATTACAACCAGTCTCAGCGGAACGGCCAGGAGGGTCGTTGCCGGTTGCGGTGTGCAGCGTTGACGACGAGAGGAGCTCGTCCGGTGGTGAATGGTGCAGGAGGAACAACGGCAGCAGGATTTCCGGTTTCGGCAGTCTGCTGGGGGTTCGATTTCTCCTGAATTACGCCGTGTCGTTCGGGATCTATCTTTATTGCTTGCAGATCGTCCGCCTGTAAATCGCAGCTTCGTGCAATTCGTCGACGACCAGGTCGAAGATTGGGAGCGAATTCTGCGACACGTACAAACCATCGTCATTCCGGAGCACCGGAGCATCGACGACCTTGAGCAGGAGCTTCACGGGTTGGTCGGCATCCAGACGGTGATTACTGCAGTAGCAGAGCGAGTGCGGACGGAGTTGGCGCAAGGCGAGGCGAGGTTGCGGAGCAGCTGGCGCAGGGCGACACGAGTTTGTACCGACAGTAGCGGGCGCGGGAGTACCACGTGCTTTCGCAGGCGGCATCGGCGACGAGGGTGTTGCAGCGGGGCCAGTTAGGCGTGAACGACGCGGAGCGGAGCATCACAGGCGGCTTGCAGAGGTCGGGGCGACAGCGGAAGCCATCGCCGGAGGACAGCGCGCGACAAGAGTCGGCAGGTTTCCAGAGCGAGTAAGAGTTCCTTTTCAGGAGCTGCCCCCGCCCCTTCGCGTTCGTGTGACGCGTTGGGAGGAGTTTGCACCTCTTGGGTACGATAGTGACCTTGAGGTAGGAGCAGGGGGTGTCGCTGGGCTAGGCGACGAGACACTTGGCGACCACGAGGTGCCAACGTACAATCCGCGAGGTGCCAACGACGGGTTGTCACCTGTCTACTTTACCAACGGTGACGATTCAGTCATCGCGGGCCGACAGCGGGTCGACGACGGCGCAGCAGGTAGCAGGGTACCAGAGCTGATTGTGGTGAGCGACAGCGACGACGACAGCGACAAGGAGAACCAGGACGCGCCTGGGGCCAGCCGTGGTGGTCTTGCCTGAGTGGTAACACTTGGCACTTTCCTTTCTTGTTCAGTAGCTTATATTGCTTTAATTGCTGCTTGGCCACTTGGCTGGCTGTAGCAGATCTGAACAGAGGCCATCATGGAGGATGGAGCTATCAACCAACAAGCGGGCTTTATGGGCTTCGGACGGCGCGGCGCTGGGATGGATGGACGAGATGGACGCGGTGGACGCGATGGACGCGGGGACGGCCAGGCGCTGGGAGACCAGGCTGAGGTGCCAGATAATCAGAGCCAAGGATCGCAGGGCGGGCAGCACGCGCCAGCCGCAGATCAAGCGGCGCCTAAGCGACCAACGTTGCTGAGGGGTACGCGGTGCTAGGCCAGTTTCAGTCCATCAAGGACAATTGGCAGCCCCGGGATGCTGAGAGGATGTTAGAGGACATGAACTTGTACACGGAGATATACAACGGTGACAAGCTTCGCATCCTGGCGTCTAGTGCCTACATACGGCAGTCGGCGAGGCGGCTGTTCAAGTTTGTTCGGGAGCGACACGCGGCGGGGGACACCTGGACGGCGTTTATGACGCGACTCAGGTCGTTCCTGAGTGACAAGAGGACCATAGATGGGTCCCACCTGAAGCAAGAATACCTGGACTACAAGCCCATCAAGGGGCAACTAGTGGTCCACGCCTTTGAAGACTTCGTCAAGCTGAGGGAGGACGCCATGGCCAAGGGCTTCTTCGTCGCAGATCGGATGGCCATGGGCGACTTTCTCAAGTCGCTGCAGCTGGATCCGGTCACCATGGATAATGTGACCATCCACATGCGACAGGTCCATGGCTGGGCAGCCATGACGGACCAGTTGTATGAGTGTTTCAGCGGCAAGTACGTGGGTGGTAAGCGCCCTCGTCAGGGTGATGAGGAGGCCACTGAACCCACGGTTAAGTCCATGAGGGGATCGGGCCACGGGGGCCCAGCGCCCTCGAGAGGGCCTGAGACCTCTTCAAGGGGTCGAGGAAGGTCCAGGAGGGGGCGTGACAGAAGGGCTGGACGGGGGACCCCGCCGAAGTCGGGACATCCACAGTCCCAGTTTGACTTCAAGAGGGTGGGTGGTCCTCCCAAGGCTGGGCCCAGCAGTGGGACCTCACGGGACATCAGTCAGGTGGAATGTTATTTCTGCCAGGGGAAGGGTCACTTCAGGAATGAGTGTCCCTCGTACCTGAGGCAGGAAGGTCAGAGCAAGCCAGCTCAGGGTGGCAGCAAGGACAAGGCTGGTCCATCCCAGGACAAGGGCAAGGGCAAGGCTGCTGATCATTGACTTGAGCCTGCACACATCCCTGAACCCTGGAGGGTGCCCCCAGGGGTGTGTAATGAAGCTGCTAGTGACAGCAGTGAGGGGCAGCCCCATGCTCTAGTGAAAGAGCCTATTGGACACGATGGGGCAAGCTTGGTTACCACAGAGAGTATGCCAGCTGTAGCTGCAGTGGTTACTCGCCAACGTGCCCGCCATGGCGGTGCTGAGCCTGAGGTAGGACCTGGTGATGTGGACCCAGGTGGATCTCAGAAGCATTCTGACCGTGCAGGACTGGCACAGGATGGTCAGGATGAGGATAGGGCTGGAGACAGTCTGACAGGCACGACCCTGGTGCCTCCTGTACATAAGGGATCTGTACATACCTTGAGTGCTAATAATGACAATAAAAGGTTTTCTCTCTTGTATGACATTGCCTCAAGGTTGCATACCATGTTTGGCCATGCAGCTCAGTCTTTGCAAGTTGCTAGACGGCTGGGAGGAAGTGAGTTGTACTCCATCTGCCAACAGGTTGCTCAAGCTTGCAAGTGCAGGCTAGTTGCTAGAAAGCCCAAGCAGTCTCATGCCAGGACTCCTATTTTGCAGCCAGGCCATGTGCAGGTAGATATTCAGAGAATCAGGGGTTTGAAGCTGCTGGTGGCAGTGGACAGATATACCAAGTACAAGACCCTAGAGATCCTGCCTGACATGGAGAAGCCTACATTGATTGCTGCTCTGAAGTTGACAAGGAGCAGGTACCCTGGGTTGGAGTTGTTGCAGTGTGACATTCAGTTTGAGTGCTGTGAGAACCTGCCAGAGTTTCCAGAGTTGCTGATTACACCCAGGGAGAGCCACGGCCAGCAAGGGGTGGTGGAGAGAGCCATCCAAGAGATCAAGACTGTGCTGCTGGTGGAGAGGATTCCAAGGACGTCATCTGCCATTGTGACATCTGCATGGCTACGTTCTGTGGAGGACAGGCTGAACCTGAGGACTCCCATGTTCTTTGGTGACATTGCCATCAATCCTCTTATGCTGCATACCAGGATGCTGCCAGCTGATGCTGAGCAGGCATGGAAGGAGAAGCTAGAGGCCAAGTTCCTCAAGCTGAGGCAGAAAGACAAGGGCTGGAGTGTCCTAGAACCTAACGTTGGACAACAGGTTGTTGTGTGGAAGGAACCAAGCTTTCCAGGGAAACGTGGCAGCTGGCATGATGGGGTGGTGACCCGAGTAGAAGCCGCTGGCCATAAGTGCTGGGTGGCCATTGATGGCTCCCAAGCAGTGCACCGTCTGTCCTGGTCAAAGATCCGTCCCCGGGGAGGTAATCAAGGAGACCTCTTCCAGGTGCCCGCTGGTGTACAAGGCGGGGGTGACGTGGAGCTTCCTGATCAGGGTGCTACAGCTGTATCGAGCCCTCAGGGTGACCCTGGCCCGGCCCCTGGGGTACCTTCACATACGGTGGTTGGGCAAGCAGGCGGACAGGCTGCACCTCCGGAACGGCCCGACACCAGGCCTAGGGGTGTGCGTCTATCAGATATTGTACAGGCTTTGCAAAGAGCCAAGAAGGAGCCTAAGGTGTCCAAGCTTGTCCAGTTGGATGAACCTGAGGTAGCTGCCATGGAGATAGATACCAATGCACAGGTTTCTGTCATGGGACCTCAGCATACAGGAGAACTGCTGGTCGGAGAACCAAGTTGCCCCTGGGTGTCTGATTTCAGTGGTAGGACGCATCTAAGGGTGTTGGGAGAGGTTACTGCCCCTGTCATGGGTGTGGATGTGACCTTCCTTGTCCTAGAGGACTATGATGGCCCTGTGATTTTGGGTCAGAATTTTCTGGGCAATCCTGGGATTTCTATCAGAGCTACAGCTCTGAGAAGAGATGGCTGGGGGATGATTCCCCTAGAAAATTTCAGGACAACATTTCCAGTCAGGTGCAGGGCCAAGCCGGTCAAGGGTGTAAAATGGGATGAAGGGGAGGTGCCCCCAGCGGCCAGTTTGGTGATTCCAGCTGTGTTGCACCCCAGCAGTATTGGCATAACTCACAGGAGCCTTGCTGCACACTCTCCTTTGACATATGACCAGCTGGTCCAAGAGATGAGCTCGCCTACTTTGTTTGAGGCTTGGAAGCTCGCCTTCTCCAAGGCATTGGAGGAGTGGTTGCAGTTTGAGTGTGCTGCACCAACAGACAGACGTCCCCCAGCATCAAGGAAGCTTGCTTTGAGATTTGTGCTGAAGAGGAAGGTTGTGGATGAGGTATCAGTGCCCCATGTCAGGCCTGTCCTGAATGAGTATCACGGCACGGGGAGTCTGCCAGGAGAGGAGCTATACACGCCAGGGATGCTACACGACACATGGAGAATTTTGCTATGTCTCTACGTGGGGTTGCTGAACAGGGGAGCAGCTATGTCATCAGTGCTGCTGGACTTCAAGAGGGCATTTTTAAAATCTGATCCAGAAGTGGCCAGGAGGGTGTGGAAGCAGGATGAGCCTTACTGTGTTGAGGTGCCTGCCATCTGGAAGCTGGAGCTGCATCAACAATTCCTGGTTATTCTGAAGGGCCTGGAAGGACTCAGGTCGAGCCCAATCATCTGGAGACTCACGCTGCAGGAAGCTCTGATCAGTGAGTGTGGCTTGAGAGTGTCTTCAGTTGATCCCTGTTTGCTGCTGGCCCAATGGGAGGGTCTGCCAGTGTATGCTAGTTTGCATGGAGATGATCTGCATTTGCTAGCCCCCACGACCTGGCTGAAGAAGTTTATTCCTGTCATCAGTGGCAAGTTTTCACTGGGCAAGGAGCTGTGGCAGGAGCCCAACAAGCCTGTAGTGTTCTGTGGAATGCAGGCTACCCTGTTCAGGAGGGACGGGGAGTGGAGTATCAGGCTTCAGGCTGGAGGAGATTATAAACAGACCATTGTGAAGGCCTTGCCAGAGAAGATCACCCAGGCTGCAGGACCTGAGTTGAGAGGCATGTGGGCCTGGTTTGCCAGCATCTGTGGTCCGTCTTTGATGGTCCATAGCAGAATGCCTGATGAGGTGCTTGAGGATGAGAAGCCTCGAGTCATAGCCCGGTTGGTGGAGAGTACCCCTGATCTGATTTTGTCTGGGATTGACTTTGCCCAGCCTATCACCTTGGAGATCTTTGTTGACAGTTCCATGGATGCTCGCCAGGTTACCAAGGTCAGGGGGAGATCTGCTGCTCTGTTTGCTTTTTATCAGAGCAGGGCAAGTTTGTTCAGCTGGTACAGCAGACTGCAGAAGAGGGTCTGTATCAGTTCAGATGTGGCAGAATGCAGGGCCATATGCGAGGGGATCCAGTCCAGCCTGTACATAAAGGAGTTAATGCTGGAGCTGGCTTCAGTTACCCCTTGGACCTTGCAGATGGAGACGTTGTTGCTAACAGACAGCATGGGTATGGTCCAGTTTGTTCACAAGCAGCTGGCCAGGAGCCGGGACCTGGATTATTTGTTGCTGAAGGAGTTGGCCAGTTTGGTTGACTTGAAGCATATCCCTGGCGAGGAGAACCCTGCTGATGCATTGACAAAGCTGCCACACAAGGCCCCAGCCCAGTACAATGTACTGAGGAAGCTCATGAATGCTGACTGTCAAGTCGGTCTATCTGTCTAAAAGCTGAGAGCTGGGTGCTTAAGTCTCTGGATATCAGGCTGGGAGCTTGATTGTACATAATCCTGAGCACACCTTGAGGGGTGAGACATGTCTCTGGTGTGGGAATGTCTGACATTGTCTCTGATGGAGAGATGTCTATCTGGGGTTTTCATCTCAGTCTGAGGTTTCCCCAGATCTGTGGTTTGTGGGCGGGGTTCGATTCCCTGGTGCCGTCTTAAGGCGGAGTTTCACGGACTGGCTGACCCATCCACCATGCTGGTGAGGTGGCGACAGGTCCCCTGATTTTCCACGGTTGGAACGAGTATGGGAGCTTGTGTTTTGCATGTGCTTCGCGTAGATGTTGTGTCTGGTTCGATAAGGGGCAGCAGACCGGCGCCGACTCCCGTCTGGGGGTCAGCAATGTTTTCTGATGAGCTGTTGTGGGTGATCTGTGGGGTTTCGCCTAAGGTCCTGAAGGTTGTACATACTTCTCAAGTTCTTAGCTGAACACCTATGGGCTGCCACAGTTGGCCAACCTCTTGTACATGGGTAACACAACGAGCCTCCCGTGAAGGGATAGGGACTCATTGTAATTTGTTTGTGCTCCTGAGCCAGTATGGGTGCTATGTACATATAATAAGGAATCCAAGCTGACTGTCATGCCCAGCGGGTTGTGACTTGTAGTCTGGGGAGGATATCCAGTACCCATTGTGTGTGTTTGTATGTAGACTTGTGTGAGCTGCTACAGCTCAAGAAAAGAAAGGATTGGAGTTAACGCCAAGCGCATTGGCGTGATCCTGATTCGGCATATCTCTGCGATTCCAGCGGCACCGGAACGAGTTCATTCCGACAAGTATCAAGAAAGTTATGGCGTTCCGACTTCCCGGTCGCGCGCGAGCGCGAGCCGGCTGTTCTTCTAAGTCGGACGTGAATATTTGCCGACGACATATGGGGTCGACAGTAATTCCTGGGCTGACAGGAATTAGGTGCTGTACCTACGACGGTATTGGATTAATACGTCGTACGCAGGAAATAGGAACCTTAACCTGTGGTCTGTTGGTACCGCAGGCTTAGTCCTGGACTTCTAGGTGCAGATGCAATAATCACTGTGGTGACTGTACTCTGTGGTCACTGTGCCTGTATGGCAGACCTACTGTATAGGAACTGGGCGCTGTACAGGTAGTGAATACTGTACCGGGGTGTTATTACTGAGCAGGCCTCCTAGGCTGCTCAGGACTAGCAAGCACAGTGCACAAGTATATAAACAATAGGCCAGTGCCAAATGGGCATCTCTTGCGAGCCCGCCTCACGTGTTGTGCCTTGACTTGGCAAGCGCGTGTACAAGCCTCAAGTGTGTGAGCGCTGTAAACATTATCCGATTTAACAAAGCTCCGTTTCCAACCATATTCACACATTGCTGCATTGCAACCATATCCTTCACATTGCGTGTGCTAAGAAAGTTTAACTCCTTGAACGCCTCATTTGGTTAAGGAACGTAAAAGTTATGACGTTTCCTAGGCTGTGCCGACAGTACCCGGCGCGCCACTGTGGGCGCGTACGGACACAGGATGTACAAGTGTCACTTTGATAGTCCGCAGGACGTTGACAGGACTTGTACAGGACTTGATGGTCAATTGATAGGTAGGCGCACTGTAGCGCGCCAGGACCTATGAGACAATTGATGCTGAGTAGTGTACGGATAGGTCCACAGGACTAGCCGTATGGACAATTGATAGATCTGCGCGCCAAAGGCGTGCCAGAGTCTGTGTAATCAATTGATTGACAGTTCGGCTGTGACAGTGCAGCTGATTACTTGGACGCGTCCCTAACAACCTATATGTGTGACTTGGTCGCACCGGGACGCTAGTTCTTGCGTGCACGTTCTCTGGGCACTGCGACCCTGTCGCCTGTGCTGCGTGCAGTCTTGGAAGTGACGTGACTTACGTCTGTGTTTCCTGTTATTAATAAAGGCAACTTCCTGCAAGAACCATGGCGGAATTCGTGGCATTCTCACGCTTACAACTCGTATTACACGCCTCGTTAAAAAGATGCCAAATTCTGAAGAATTCCGGATTCCCGCCGATGAGGAAATAGCCGCTCCGCCGGCTGGTCCTCCGTCAAGACCGACTGCGCCGTCGTGGCAGCAATTGCTCGACGAAGTCACGATCTCGCTCGACGAACTTCATCGTCGGCGCGCGCAGTTCTTCCGTTGCTCGGGGATAACCCCGAGGACCCCGATTTGCCAGCACTGGTGCCGGCTATACGCGCATTGTTGGACCAGATTCGCAACATTTTATCGCAGTTTACGGTCCAGGTGCGGGGAGGTTTGCGGTCGGTGAACGAGGTCACCACTGCCATCGAGGAGCTGGATAACGCCATCTCTTCGCTCACCGGTTACCAGAGAAACTTGCAAAACTGGGCATCGCTACGCACGGGGGGCGCGCCGGCGGTGTCGACAAATTTATTTCAGGATCTCGCGTTGCTGTCGCTGCTCACACGCGGCGTACGCAGTCGCGAACGCCAGGTTCTTATTAACCTGGTAGCTTTTCTCGCGTCTCTGCGAGAGTGGATTCCCGCAGGGTGGGAATTGTTATCCATTTTTACTCATCCTCTGCGCCTCGTCGCGCGTCGGGCGCGCGCAACTTTCGCGACGGGAAGCACACCGGTTTTAATACATACCGGTGCAGGTCCGGCACACACGCCGGATATGGAGGATCCTGAGTTCACCTACGAGTACTGTGATTTCCGGGGCCTCGACAGTTATTATAAATAGTGACGGAACCTTTTTGCCACTTGGGCAATTAGGTCCGTCACTATTTATCCGGCGAAAACCACTCGCCGGTATCAATTCCGCGCCACGTTCACGTGAACTTAACGCGGAATAGATACCGGCGAGTGGTTTTCGCCGGATAAATAGTGACGGACCTAATTGCCCAAGTGGCAAAAAGGTTCCGTCACTATTTATAATAACTAAGACCTCGTAAGTCGGGGGTTCGAATCCCTGTGGTGACACGGGTATTTCCGAATACCGGAAGGAATTGAAACCAGAAGGCCAAACGAAAGTGCCAGAAGGGAAAATATGCCCGGTTGGAATATCGTTAAGGCGAGATTCGGTACTGCAGTAGGCATTAGCGGTACGATAGATATCGGCCCCCACACTACGACGTTTTAGTTATTATAAATAGTGACGGAACCTTTTTGCCACTTGGGCAATTAGGTCCGTCACTATTTATCCGGCGAAAACCACTCGCCGGTATCAATTCCGCGCCACGTTCACGTGAACTTAACGCGGAATAGATACCGGCGAGTGGTTTTCGCCGGATAAATAGTGACGGACCTAATTGCCCAAGTGGCAAAAAGGTTCCGTCACTATTTATAATAACTTCGACTACTGAGTCAGCCAAATTTTTATCCAGTGCTCGTCGACATTTTGTCGAATTTTCGGCGGCAATTCGCGGGGGCGGCGGCGACACCGGCGCAGGCGGCAGTTGTGACAAAATTTTGTACATACTTTTTCTGCTGCTTTGCTAAGGTGTTCTTTGAATAGCTTGTAGTGCAGAATGGCAGACGGGCGCCGTAGCAAAGGTGCCCCAGCCAGTGGGAATAATGGTGGTGCTGGTAGTGGGACCGCTCACGTAGATGACGTGGGGGTTACCGGAGAGATTACCAACATTCCTCACAATAATAATAATGCACAAGCTGTTCATGGCTTTGATCTCACCACACAGGGTCTTTTAATTGTTAATCAGCTGCAGCCTGTAACCTCAGACTCCAAGCCTAAGCAGGCTGAAGAGTTTGTGGAAGGATTGGAAGGGTTCCCTAGCTTGTACGGTGGTACAAATTACTATCAAATCTGGATAGGAAGTAGCACTTTTGGCAAGTGTACTGACCAGATTAAGGACCTGACCAGGGAGTGCAAGAAGGCCAATAAGGCCTGGGCACTGTATGTAGCTGAGCTGAAGGAGCTGCTGGAAGACCAACGCAAGAAGGTCGGCATCCATTGGCAAGACAAGTATCAAGGGTGGGAGGTCAAAGGGGATCTCATCCAGAATTTCCTTAACTATTGCAAAATGGTTGAGGAAGGCAGGGCCCACGGTTTCAACGTGGCAGACAACATAGCCCTGACCAACTGGTTGAAGGTCTCTGGGCTGGATAAGGCCACACGTGGATCCCTCAAGGTCATGTGTGCTCCTCACTCCACCCTGAAGGCCTACAAGGTCATCATCAAGCAAGCTCTTGAAGCTGAGGAGCTGTTTGAGGGTGGGGTGCCAGCAGTGAAGGCAACCCAGGCAGGTGGGCGTACCCAGGGGGGCTCCAAATCGTCTGAGGCTGACAGAAGCCAAGGAGGGCGTAGGGGCAACCACAACAAGCGGAAGGCCAATCATTCACCCGACCCTGACGGGAGGTCACACTCCAAGTCGGTGTTCAGGCGGGTGGGTGGTCAGCCCAAGCAGGGCAACGCATCTGACAACGGGGGCGGTGGCCAGGGCAAGTCAAAGATACAATGCTACCTGTGCAAGGGGTGGGGGCATATCAAGAAGGAGTGTCCCAGCTTCAAGAAGACCCAGGGCCAGGGCAGCAACAAGAATAACAACAACAACAACAAAAACAAGTCCCAGGCAGGCCAGCCTTCAAAGGGCAGTCAGCAAGAAGACAACAAGGAGCAGTGACTGTCTGAGGCAACCCCTACACACCTTAATTCACTCAGGGGGGAGGCCAGGTGCTCCAATGCAGATTTTATATCTGGGCAACAAGAGGGTGATCTCCAGGTTCAGGATGGCCCCAGGTCACCTGGAGAGGTACAGGTTCCTATGAAGACGTCCTTGACAGCTGGTGCAGCTGTAAGAATGTCTGACCCCATGCATCCTCGTGCTGGGCACGAGGGTGGACCTCTCATTTTGAGAGAAACCAATGTACAACCACAGAGGGGTGTGAAGGCCTCTGGTGGTATGCATGTGGTCCCTGCTGGCGGTCCAGGTGTTGGGCATGAGCAGGGTGACTGATGACTCAGGCTCTGAGTCAGAACAGGATGGAAGTCAGCATGGTGATGCTGGACAACCTGACAGCACAGTCCTGACTGTGCCAGGGACTGCTTCCTCTGTGTACCAGGAGTTGGGTGCCCGAATCCACAACATGTTTGGGCATGCCACTTCTCTGTCAAACAACTTTGCCTTCCGAATGGGCAGGGCACCCCTTCTCAAGGCGTGTCAGCAAGCTGCCTCACGGTGTAAGTGCCAGTTGTCCTCCAACAAGCCCAGGAAATCACATGCCAAAGCTCTACCTCAGAGCATTGGTGATCTGCAGTGTGATATCCAACACATCAGGGGCATGCAACTGTTGGTGTGCGTGGACAGGTACACAAAATACAAGGTGCTGGAGCATTTACCTTCTATGAAGAACAGGTACTTGCTGGCTGCCCTGCAGAATGTAAGAGCCAAGTTTCCTACCACAAGGATCCAGGTGGACATGCAGTTTCAGCATCTCAAGGGTGATCCTACCCTTCCTGAGTTGCTGGTTACACCTAGGGAGGCTCATGGGCAGCAGGGTGCTATCGAGAGGGCAATCCAGGAGGTCAAGAAATTGATCATCTCTGAAGACTGGGTACCCTTGTCTGCACCTGCACTTGTCAGGAGTGCATGGCTGAGGAACGTGGAGCAGCAGCTGAACAGCAGGGTTAACTTCTACTATGATGGAGTTGCTGTCAGCCCAATGGGTCTATATCATGGCCTGTGCCCACCACATGTGCTGGAGGGCTGGAAACATGCTGCACATGTCACCTTTGCCAAGCTGAGGGAGAAGGACCGGGGTTGGAAGATGCTGGAGCCACAAGTGGGTCAGAAGGTCCTAGCTTGGAAGGAACCTAGCCTTTATGGCAAACGTGGTAGCTGGAGTCCTGGGGTGGTTACCCAGGTTGATGAAGCTAGCCACGCATGCTTGGTCAGCATGGAGGACGAACCAAAGCATGTACACCGGCTGAGTTGGTCATATGTCAAGCCTAACCTGATGAATGAGGGCAGTCAGGCACAAGGCTCACAGGATCTGCAGGATTTTCAGGTCCCAAGTGACATCACTGACGCAACGACCACATCTGTTGCAGGGGAATCTGTCAGCCCTGGCCAGGTTGCAGAGGTACTTGTTGAACAGGCTGCAAGGTCAACAGCTGGGGAGTCAACTGTCAAGCCCAAGGCACTAACCAAGCCCAGGGGGACAAGTTTGGCTGGATTGATTGGGGCTCTACAAAGAGCCAAGAAGCAGCCCAAGGTAGCCAAGCTCAGGTGGCATGGCAATCTGAGGCTGGACACTGCCTTAGAGGTAGACACTAATTCTCAGGTTTCCATCATTGGGACCAGAGCTGCAGCAGGGTACAGCATGACTGAGCCCAGCTATCAGTTTGTGTCTGACTTCAGTGGCGGGGTATACGTGAAGGTACTGGGTGAGGTATCTATTCCTATCCTTGGACAGGACACTGCATTTTGTGTCTTGGAGGGCTATCAAGGACCTGCTCTTCTGGGGCAGAATTTCCTATGCCAGGATGGAGTAGTGATCACGTCCTCTCTCCTGACTAAGGAAGGGGCTGGTCAGGTCCCACTGATTAATTTCAGGACCACTCACCTATCACGTGCAGTAACCAGGTCGGTTAAGCGTGTGCAAGTGTGCCAGGGGCAGGAGCCCTTGGTAGATGACCTCATATTGCCAGCTGCTAGTCATCCAAGCAGTTTGGGCATTGGTCCTCACTCACTTGCTGGACACAGCCCTATCAACTACCAAGGCCTGGTGAAGCTCATGTCCTCTCCCATTATGTGTCCCCAGGTCACACTGGGTCTGATTAAATCTGGGGAGGACTGGATCTCCAAGAAATGCGTGGAACCTGTCAATGACCTGCCTCCTGCACGACGTCTACTCAAGCTCAAGTTTGTCATCAAGATGAAGGAGGTGGACGGGGTCAAGGTACCACATGTAAGGCCAGTGCTGAATGAGTTCAAGGGTACTGGTGAGTGCACTGCTGAGGAGTTGTATACCCCTGGCATGTTGCATGATACTTGGAGGCTGCTGCTGTGTGTATTTCTAGGCCTTCTCAACAAGGGCTTGGACTATGGCTCAGTGGTGGTAGACTTCAAGAGGGCATTTCTGGAGGGTGATGCAGATGTGGCACAGGAAAAGTGGGAGGGCAAGACGCCTTTCTATGTCAGGGTGCCTGCTGTATGGAAAAGGGACATTCACACAGAGTTCCTTAAAATCCTCAAGGGCCTGGAGGGCCTGAGGTCAAGTCCAATAATCTGGAGGGAGACTCTCAACCGTTTCCTGAAGGAGCATTGCAACTTGAAGGTCTCTCCTGTAGACCCCTGTCTGTTTCTGGGGCAATGGGAAGGCCTGCCAGTGTATGCTTCGCTGCACGGGGATGACCTACATCTGATAGCTCCCACGTCGTGGCTTAAGGAGCTGATCTCCATCATTAAGTCCAAGTTTCCTCTGGGTAGGGAGCAATGGCAGGTGGAGAATGAGCCTCTCCTGTTTGTGGGCATGGAGGCCACACTGGTAAAGAAGGGGGGGAGTGGCGTATGCTGCTGGTGGGGGGCAATGATTATCAAGAGACCCTCATTAGCAAGCTTCCTCCAGTCATCACACAGGCACTGTGTCCCATGGTGAGGGGCATGGTTGCTTGGGTGGCGGGCATTTCCAGGCCAGACCTTATGGTCATAGCCAGGTTGCCTGATGACATGCTGGTGGAGCTAGGGTCTGCCAAGGTGGCTGATCAGGTCAGGGCTTCATCTGGCATTCTGTTGTCTGCAGTGGATTTATCACAACCCATTTGCATGGAGCTGTATGTGGACAGCTCAATGGACAGCAGGCAGGTCTCCAAGGTCAGGGGCAGGGCTGCAGGGCTCTTTGTGCTCAGACAGGAAGGCCTGGGGAGTTTGGTGAGCTGGTTTAGTCGCCTGCACAAACGGGTGGCTGTCAGCAGTGATGTGGCAGAATGCAGGGCTATTTGTGAAGGCATTCACACAAGCCTTTATCTGAAGGAGTTGCTTCATCAGATGACTTCTAACACTCCTTGGCCACTTCAGGTTACCACTCTTCTAAAAACAGACTCCATGGGGATGGTGCAGTTTGTGCACAGGCAGATGGCCAGAAGTAGGGACTTGGACTATCTCCTTCTTAAGGAGTTGTCCTCCTTGGCCAATATTGAGCATATCCCTGGGGTTGACAATCCTGCTGATGCTTTGACCAAGCTAGTGCAGAAGGCAGCAGTGCAATACAAGGTTCTTCAGTCTCTGATGGACCCATCTCAGCAAGCTGTCTAAGCTGGTGCATGGTTATAGGGCATTGGAGAGCAGATTGTGTGGTAGTGTCAGCATTGTGACTGGCATAATACCTGTATTTTAGTCTGTACTAAGGCTCATGGACCATGGTACACTCACTCTGATTTTATTCAGGATACAGCCAGGTTTTGGCTGGGGTTCATGCTGTTGACTACACAAGGTTGACAGGTCCATTACAGACCATGTATTCTATTTTAAAAGAAATGTATATTTGTACATACTTCTCACAATGGTCTGGGAACCTTTATTCTGGGGTTTATAGGGCGGGGTTCGATTCCCTGGTATTATGTTTCTACAAGCTGGCCTGTTCAGGTGTTTGCCTGTTCAGACTTCCCTAGTTCCCCAGGGCAGGATTTAATTGTTGCCTATGTGTTTCATTTTGTCATTTGTTTGCTGTGGCAGTTTACCATCTGGCAAGTAGACGGGCGCCGTAAGACGGGCGCCAATAGACCCCTGTTGAGAGAATGACAGGCAAACTATTGTAATACGCCTTACTTTGTCAAGTGGTATTTTAATTGTCATGGATTTATTGTACTTATATTCAATATGTACTGGGTTTTATGGGATTAGTATCTGGGATTAATGTAACTCACCGCCAGAAGGTCATTGTACTGGAGGCTCTACCGAGGTGATGGGATTAATTCCTGGAGAAGACCTCATAGAATTAACCTGTATGTATTTAATTTTGTGTGCTTCTAATATCTGGTGGTACTCTGTAATGCCACTTCCATAGGTTTTTATCCATTTCTCATGGAATGGTTTTTCCCTGTGGCAGATCTGTTTCTTTTCCAGTTCCTTAAAAGAAAAGGCTGGGGGAATGGCAATGGCCATTAAAGACATCTGTTCAAGCTTCAAGCTGGAGTGAAGGACATTTCAAGCTACTTCAAGGGTCCCTGGCAGGGGATGTGGTCCCTAAAGAAAAGAAGGGATTGGAGTTAACGTAAAGGATTTACGTTAGATGGATAGAGATTGTTACGCTCTTTCCAACGGCACCTTGAACGCCTCATTTGGTTAAGGAACGTAAAAGTTATGACGTTTCCTAGGCTGTGCCGACAGTACCCGGCGCGCCACTGTGGGCGCGTACGGACACAGGATGTACAAGTGTCACTTTGATAGTCCGCAGGACGTTGACAGGACTTGTACAGGACTTGATGGTCAATTGATAGGAGTTAGTCTCCATGCTTTGCTGTAGACTAAGTCTCAAAGGCATTGTGAATACAACGTATGAATAAGCCTTGTAAACCTACGTTGGTATGTGAATATAAATACCACGTGGGCTATGCAGATAGGAATGCTAGTCGAGTCGCATACGTTTCCCTAGATAGGTACTTTGGGTACTGAGGTACGTGACAGATGTCAGTACCCAGTATACGTAGTGTCCTGTCATTGGACGGTACTAGAGTATCCTAGATAGGGACCGTACTGCAGCGTGCATTGATTTGTGATCGCACGATGCAGTGACTAGACAGCTACCTGTCATCGTGCGGCCTCGGGCCAACGGTCTGCACCCAACGGTCACTGGCGGCGCAGCCGGTGAGAGGAACGTTGATAAAGGGTAAACCTATTTTCTAATGAACCAAGCAATTCATTGCTCACAGCTTCAGTGTTCTCAAGCAATATATCCCACCGCATTCTAACTTGAATTTTATTTGCTACCATGGCTATCACGAACAAGAATGTCGCTAAGAAGCTTACCTACAACGAGGATGATGATGGGCAGGATCGGCGGATGCCCAGAGACAACAACAAGAAGCCGGCTGGCGATGCGGCCATTTCCAAGAAAAAGAAAAAGAACAAAAAGACTCACAATGGTTGCCAGGACGAGGGGACGGCGGCTGCAAAGCCGACCGACCTACCCCCCTCCCCTGCGAGGCCGGAGGCCGAGACGGCTCCCCCCGGGGAGACCGGCTTACCCTCGACTCCGGCGGCCGCCCCAGCCGCAACCACGGCTGGCGCGGCCATGGCTGCGGAGACCTCGGTGGTAAACCCCACTGAGGCTCCACAGTCCGGCCCCACGTTGCCATCTCTTCGGGAGCGTATGCCCCGTCAGACGGCCTCGGTGGCACCGGACGGGACGATTACCTTTCGTCCCGCCACATCAAACCTTAATGTCCCTTTCGCCCAGGGACATAACCACATTGAGCTAACGTTTGGGCGACCCTCTGCGTCCCTTCTTCGCAAGAAGAAGGACATGGAGAGTATTAAACTCGCACGGGTGGTGCGAAAACCTGTGGAACCCATCGCCGGACAACCAATGTCCGACGATGAGGTATCCGACACTGCCAGTCTCCCCGATGGGGAGACTGAGATCAATCTTACCCCAGCGCTCCTGGCGGTCGAGCAGGCCGCGCTGGTGGCAAATGAAGAACGCCGAGCGCGGCAGCGGGACCGAGAGGTCCGCCGAGAGGCGGCTTTTCGGCTCGCCGCTAAGCGGCAAGAATATGAAGAGGAAGCCGCCCGTCGCCTGGCTACCCACCAGGCGATGGCGGACGCGTACCGCGAGGCCACCCAGCGGTTACGTGACCTCTTAAAAAATGCTGACTATCCCATGGACTATGCGGACAGTCAAGACCTGGCCGAGCTTGCTCGGTCAGCACACTTTAAAACCATGTCCTCCATCACCCAAGCCAGGGTCACGGAGGCCATCTTGGCCAAACATGGGGTGGTAGCTGAAGAAGCCCCCCCGCTGGAAACCACCAGCAAGAAACCCTCTCCCCCCAACCCCTGCAGTACAAGGAGGGACTGCTGGCCCTGGGTGCGAGGAAGGGCAAAGAGGCGGACTGTCCAGTCCGGCCTGCTATGATCATGGGAGAACCACTCCCTGACATACCCGAGGATGAGGCTGCCTTTCAGGCAGCCCTCCGGGAGCATGAGGTACGCAAGGAGATGAAGCGTCTCATGCGGGAGGAGGCCAGGAGGAGAGCAGAGGCAGACACCCCTGCCCGCCCCTCCACCGATGGGGCTGGACCCAGTGGGGTTACCCGGACACCCCCGGGCTCCCCCAGGGCCACCATGACCCCCCTCCCCCTCCCCCACCACCCCAGGTTCGCCCTGTGGGTTGGGGCCCCCTCCCAAACCAGGGGGGGTGGCCAGGACCCCAGGAGGCCCTGGGGGGAGGTGCAGAGGTGCCACAGGCACCCAACAGGCCTGCTGAGGCCCCCCCAAGGAGCGGGGATGTCCTGGAACAGCTCGCCATTCTCCAGGCCCAGCTGGCCTCGTTGCAAGATCAGCAGTTAACAGCTAACCAGCTGCAAACTGTCGAGGGCCTGCGCGCCCTGATGTCGCGGTATGAGCGGGGGACCATCAACCTGGACCCCACCCGCCTGCAACAAGCAACCGACGCTTCTTGAGGGCCAACCCCCCTCTCACAGGTGTGTTTAACCCTCATAAAAAGGAATCCAAAATCAATATTGCTGGCTTGCCTGAGGGTCACACTGTTGAACAAGCTAAGCAATTTGTTTTTGCTTTGGAGTATGGGATGGAAGGTCTTAACCTTAGACATCAGTTTAAGGCTCTCAGGGCCTCCTCCACATTCCATCAATCATCTCCTGCAATCAGAGCATTGATTCAAACCTATCAGGAACGTACCCTGACACCTGAAGCAGCCATTGAACAGTGGCCTACCTTTATCACTGATCTGAAACAGCTAGTGCTTACCAATAACCACATGGAAGCAGTAGAACGTTTCAACTGGCTTGCTGCATATAAGGTGAACAAGAATAACCTCTCTGGGGATGCAAAAACATACAGGGTAATGATTGAGAAAGACCTTGAGCTTCTCAAGCTCCAACCAAGGTATCTCATCCACACCTGGCTAACAAAAGCTAATTTGCAACCTTCTGTCCTGGCTACCCTGCTTACAGGCCTCAAGTCCCTCTGGGACAACTTCAGAGCTGCCATGCTCTATATCGAGGAGGCAGTGGACCCCCTGGGTACTGGCAACAACCAGGCCCAGGACCCCAAGGTCCAGGGTGTCCAAGGCCACAAACGCAAGGGGCAGGCCAGCCAGGGGGGGCACCCAAGACCCACAAGTCCTCCCACCAAGGGGGCAGTGGCTCTCAGGGGCGTGGCAACACGTGGCACCGTGTGCCCCTGCATGGCAACCCCAACAACAACAACAACAACAACAACAACAACAGGTCCCAGCAGGGCAACAATAACAACAGGTCCCAACAGGGCCAAAACAACAACAACAACAGGTCCCAGCAGGGCCAGAACCGGTCCCAGCAGGGAAACAACAACAACAACAACAACAACAACAACCAGCCTGGCAACCCTGGGGGGTCCATAAGGTGCCTGAGGTGCTTCCAACGAGGGCACGCACGGCACAACTGCCCCAACAACGACTCCCTGGCCAACGGGGTGGATCTCTGCCCGGGCTGCTGGCACGCACGTCATCCCCTGGGGCCTCCAGGCAGCCGTTGCAACAGGCCTCGCTACCCAAATCAATGTGAGTTCACTCACCTTATGTACTCTGAGGATGATGATCTCATTACCATTGGGGATGGCAACCAGGGCATAATTGATTTTGAGGCAGCAACCTTACTGTCCTCCCAACACCCTGTTCTGGAACCTTACATAAAAGCACTAACCCCTACTGTTGACAACTCCATAGATATCAAGGAGCTTGCTCATCAGCTGCACCTAGCCATGGGTCATGAAACAGTGGCTGAGGAACTGGCCAGACGGCTGGGGGTAGTAGCATGGGAAAACAACTCAGGAATGCAGTAAAACTGGCTAGACAACACTGTCAAGAATGTCAGTTCAATAGCCCCAAACCTCAAAAATGGCATACTGCAACTCCTTCCACCAATAGGGGCATGATAGTGGGGGATGTGATGCACATCAACAAAGATGTCCAACCCTACCTGATCCTAAAAGACTCATGGTCCAGGTTCACAGTAATGGAACCCCTACCTGGCATGTCTGCAGGGCAGCTACGTGTTGCACTCATGATTGCTTTACCCAGATTCTACCCAGTTGACAGAATTTTGCTTGATCAACAATTTTCTTGTCTGACTGACCTGGAAGGGTGTGAAGCAATAGAGATTGCTGGGCTGGAAGATCATGAGGGTCAGGGGGTCATTGAAAGAACCATCAGATCTGTCAAAACCCTACTAGCCAAAAATCCTTCCAAGGATGCTACTTCAGGGGTCTATTGTGACAGGGCACTCTGGTGTCATGAAATGTGCACAACCCTAAACATGAGACCTGTCTTGCATGCCACGTGGGGTGAAGTAATCCCAGCAGGCCTGCAGGCAGGTGTATATCCCCCAGAGGTGATAGCACTGTACAACACTGCACGTGCACAAACCTCAGCAAAACTGGCAGAAAAAGATAAAACCCATTCCAGGCCAGTATTCCAAAAAGGTGATCAAGTTCTCTATTACAAGGAAAACAGCTTTGGTAAGGTTGGAACTTGGCTAGGTCCAGTTACCATCCGTGGATTTACCAAAAACAGCAAGACCGTGGAGGTCAAGCACAATATCAATGGGAAGCGTCACAGGGTGAGCTGTCATAGAATTAAGAAGTATTATTCTCCCATGGCAGACGTGCCTGGGGAAGAGTCTTTAAGCATGGACTCACTACTTCTATCTGGCAACTCCAGCATGCCCAGCAGTAGCTCTGAGCCACCAATTACTGCTGTTGACAGCACCACAGCACCCTCTGTGAACCTTCCACCCTCAGTGAAGCCAGGCCCACTTCACAACCTGGGGATTGCTTAACCAGGCACGAGGTAGCTGGGTTGGAAGCATTAGCTCAGCCCCAAGGCACCAAATTGTCTGCCAACCCTCCCGCTCTGAGGTCAAGATTGGCAGTCGCCTTGCAAGCATTACACAGGTCACATAAGCAACAAGCTGCTGTGGCCGCAGGGTTGGCAAAAGTCTCAGCTGTGTGCACTAGTCAGGACCCCTGGACCCTGGCAATAGACACTCAGGCACAGGTCAGTGTGATCAGTGCACAAGCCATCCCTGGTCTTGAGATTGCACCTTCATTTTGGGCACGGGTGCAGGATTTCTCAGGCCAAAGCTCACTGGATGTAGTGGGACAAGTGATGCTCCCTATACTTGGTATTCAGACACCCTTCCAGGTGGTGGAGGGGTACTCTGGTAACACCTTGTTGGGGGAACCTTTTGTATCCTATCCTGGGGTGCTTATCTCAGCTAATGAGCTCAGTGTCACAGGGGTGGGTGCAGTTCCTCTGGACCACTTTAAAATCCCTCTCTCCAGTATTGTCCCTGGTATGGATGCTGTCATCAAGGCAGTCAACACTCAGTATGCACCAGGGGAGATCCCTGATCTGGACAAGTTAGTGCACAGCCAGTTCCTCCATCCCTCAGCCTTTGGGCTGGGTAAGTGGGACATAGCCATGCACTCACCCCACCAAATCTCCCACGTCATACAAGAATGCAAAACACAAAAAGGGTTTACCAAGTGGCTGATGGCCATTGTCCACCAAGCCAGGCAGGAATGGGTCCTGCCCAACCCCAAAAACCCTCAATACAAACCGCCTGTCACCCCTTCATGGGACGTGCCAGAGGGAGCCAAAAAGCTCAGATTAAAATTTGTTCTCAAACAAAAACCACAAAAAGTGGGCTCCCCAATCTTCCATGCCAGACCATGTGTCACAGAATTAAAGGGGACCTCCACACTGCCAAAAGGGGAAACATACACACCTGGGCTGCAACAAACCTCACTCAGGATCATGCTCTCCCTCTTCCTCCACAACCTCAATGCAGGCCAAGACTATGTCTGCAAAGCCACTGATATTAAAAGGGCCTTCCTCAGGGGGGACCCAGAAAAGGCTGAATCTGTGTGGAAAGGGAAGGTGTACGTGGTAGACACCCCAGCTGTGTGGAAACCTTATATTGATGAGCCCCACCTTATCATCAACATTGGGGTGGAAGGGCTTGTCAGTGCCCCAAAAATTTTCAGAGACTCAGCAGAGGAAGTATTCAAAAAGCTCAAGGCCACGTATGATGACCTGGACCCATGCTTTTTTGTTGTACCCACCCCCTCTGGACTGCTGTTCTTTGTGTGGCATGGAGATGACCAACTCATTTGTGGGCCTAGAGCTGAGGTGGAAACCTTTATTCAGCAGGTCCAGGAATCATATGAGATTGGCAAACAGGTGGAATTGAGCACAACCCCCATCCAGTTCTGTGGCATCATGTTGCAGCTGCATAGGCAGCCAGATCAGTGGGTCTGCTCTCTCTCCCTCCTGCAGAATATATCCAAGATTGTCTAGATCTGCTGCAGGACAACTACCTCCCCTTACATATGTGTGCCACTGTTCAGGGCAAACTGGGGTGGTGGTCAGCCATCTGTGGGGCTCCCTTAGCTGTCATCAGCAGGGTCACCCATGATGTTCTAGTCAAGATCAAATGCAGTCACATCAGGAAGTTGGTCAATGACTGCCCCCCCTCATCCTCCATGGCCTGAATCTGATGGAAGACATCCACATCCAATGTGTCATGGACAGCTCCATGGAGAGCAGAACAATCAATCAGATGGGGGCACGGGAATCAGGGCTGTTTTTTCTCACCAACAGGTCAGATTACATGTCCCTCACTTCCTGGTACAGCAGGCTACACCGCAGAAAACCTGGCAGCAGCAACTCAGCTGAATGTCGTGCTGTGGTGTCTGCTGCATTGCATGCTCGTTCCCTGCAGCACATGCTCACCTGGCTACAAACCCAGGCAGGCAGCACATGCAATGTCATCTCACATCTCTATACTGACAGCCAATCTGTGATCAGTTTTCTAACCAAGAAATCTGTCTCTGCTGCTGTCCACACTGACTTGGATTGGGTGATCCTCAAACAGGAGGCCACCTATTTTTCCAGCTGGACTCATGTGGATGATGAGGACAACCCAGCAGACGCTCTCACGAAGCTGCGGGATGCTGCTGGCCAACAGTACCAGCTCCTCTTTCAGAACATGAACCCCTATGATATCAGAGTCAGTGTTTGAATAAATGACTGGCCATAGCACAGTACACAACCACCACACCCCCTTACCACAGCGATAGCTGCTGGGCGCCATAAAATTCAACACATTCGTTGTGGGGTGTGAGTGCTGGCTAGGTCAGATTTGTATCCATTTGCAGCTTGAGGACACAAGCTTTGTATCCATTTACTTAATGTGTGCTTCAGTACTGGCCAAACCAGCCAGCTGTGTACACCTTATTTAATGTGCAATATAACACCTGGCCAGAACAGCCAGCTGTAACCAACCTGGCTCAACCAGCCATGTCTCTTTTGTACCCCTAATCAACTTAAAAACAATAACAATAATGTTGGGGGTGCAGACCTGCATTAAGAAATAAATAATAAAACAATACTGGAGTTAGTCTCCATGCTTTGCTGTAGACTAAGTCTCAAAGGCATTGTGAATACAACGTATGAATAAGCCTTGTAAACCTACGTTGGTATGTGAATATAAATACCACGTGGGCTATGCAGATAGGAATGCTAGTCGAGTCGCATACGTTTCCCTAGATAGGTACTTTGGGTACTGAGGTACGTGACAGATGTCAGTACCCAGTATACGTAGTGTCCTGTCATTGGACGGTACTAGAGTATCCTAGATAGGGACCGTACTGCAGCGGGCATTGATCTGTGATCGCACGATGCAGTGACTAGACAGCTACCTGTCATCGTGCGGCCTCGGGCCAACGGTCTGCACCCAACGGTCACTGGCGGCGCAGCCGGTGAGAGGAACGTTGATAAAGGGTAAACCTATTTTCTAATGGATCAAGCAATTCATTGCTCACAGCTTTCAGTGTTCTCAAGCAATATATCCCACCGCATTCTAACTATAGGTAGGCGCACTGTAGCGCGCCAGGACCTATGAGACAATTGATGCTGAGTAGTGTACGGATAGGTCCACAGGACTAGCCGTATGGACAATTGATAGATCTGCGCGCCAAAGGCGTGCCAGAGTCTGTGTAATCAATTGATTGACAGTTCGGCTGTGACAGTGCAGCTGATTACTTGGACGCGTCCCTAACAACCTATATGTGTGACTTGGTCGCACCGGGACGCTAGTTCTTGCGTGCACGTTCTCTGGGCACTGCGACCCTGTCGCCTGTGCTGCGTGCAGTCTTGGAAGTGACGTGACTTACGTCTGTGTTTCCTGTTATTAATAAAGGCAACTTCCTGCAAGAACCATGGCGGAATTCGTGGCATTCTCACGCTTACAACTTTATTCTCCCATGGCAGACGTGCCTGGGGATCGAAGAGTCTTTAAGCATGGACTCACTACTTCTATCTGGCAGCTCCAGCATGCCCAGCAGTAGCCATGAGCCAATAATTACTGCTGTTGACAGCACCACAGCACCCTCTGTGAACCCTTCCACCCTCAGTGAAGCCAGGCCCACTTCACAACCTGGGGATAGCTTAACCAGGCACGAGGTAGCTGGGTTGGAAGCATTAGCTCAGCCCCAAGGCACCAAATTGTCTGCCAACCCTCCCGCTCTTCTGAGGTCAAGATTGGCAGTCGCCTTGCAAGCATTACACAGGTCATGCACACAAGCAACAAGCTGCTGTGGCCGAAGGGCTGGCAAAAGTCTCAGCTGTGTGCACTAGTCAGGACCCCTGGACCCTGGCAATAGACACTCAGGCACAGGTCAGTGTGATCAGTGCACAAGCCATCCCTGGTCTTGAGGTTGCACCTTCATTTTGGGCACGGGTGCAGGATTTCTCAGGCCAAAGCTCACTGGATGTAGTGGGACAAGTGATGCTCCCTATATACTTGGTATTCAGACACCCTTCCAGGTGCATGGTGGAGGGGTACTCTGGTAACACCTTGTTGGGGGAACCTTTTGTATCCTATCCTGGGGTGCTTATCTCAGCTAATGAGCTCAGTGTCACAGGGGTGGGTGCAGTTCCTCTGGACCACTTTAAAATCCCTCTCTCCAGTATTGTCCCTGGTATGGATGCTGTCATCAAGGCAGTCAACACTCAGTATCATTGCACCAGGGGAGATCCCTGATCTGGACAAGTTAGTGCACAGCCAGTTGAATCCTCCATCCCTCAGCCTTTGGGCTGGGTAAGTGGGACATAGCCATGCACTCACCCCACCAAATCTCCCACGTCATACAAGAATGCAAAACACAAAAAGGGTTCACCAAGTGGCTGATGGCCATTGTCCACCAAGCCAGGCAGGAATGGGTCCTGCCCAACCCCCAAAACCCTCAATACAAACCTCCTGTCACCCCTTCATGGGACGTGCCAGAGGGAGCCAAAAAGCTCAGATTAAAATTTGTTCTCAAACAAAAACCACAAAAAGTGGGCTCCCCAATCTTCCATGCCAGACCATGTGTCACAGAATTAAAGGGGACATCCACACTGCCAAAAGGGGAAACCTACACACCTGGGCTGCAACAAACCTCACTCAGGATCATGCTCTCCCTATTCCTCCACAACCTCAATGCAGGCCAAGACTATGTCTGCAAAGCCACTGATATTAAAAGGGCCTTCCTCAGGGGGGACCCAGAAAAGGCTGAATCTGTGTGGAAAGGGAAGGTGTACGTGGTAGACACCCCAGCTGTGTGGAAACCTTACATTGATGAGCCCCACCTTATTATCAACATTGGGGTGGAAGGGCTTGTCAGTGCCCCCAAAATTTTCAGAGACTCAGCAGAGGAAGTATTCAAAAAGCTCAAGGCCACGTATGATGACCTGGACCCTTGCTTTTTTGTTGTACCCACCCCCTCTGGACTGCTGTTCTTTGTGTGGCATGGAGATGACCAACTCATTTGTGGGCCTAGAGCTGAGGTGGAAAAATTCATTCAGCAGGTCCAGGAGTCATATGAGATTGGCAAACAGGTGGAATTGAGCACAACCCCCATCCAGTTCTGTGGCATCATGTTGCAGCTGCATAGGCAGCCAGATCAGTGGGTCTGCTCTCTCTCTCCTCCTGCAGAATATATCCAAGATTGTCTAGATCTGCTGCAAGACAACCACCTCCCCTTACATATGTGTGCCACTGTTCAGGGCAAACTGGGGTGGTGGTCAGCCATCTGTGGGGCTCCCTTAGCTGTCATCAGCAGGGTCACCCATGATGTTCTAGTCAAGATAAAATGCAGTCACATCAGGAAGTTGGTCAATGACTGCCCCCCCCTCATCCTCCATGGCCTGAATCTGATGGAAGACATCCACATCCACAGTGTCATGGACAGCTCCATGGACAGCAGAACAATCAATCAGATGGGGGCACGGGAATCAGGGCTCTTTTTTCTCACCAACAGGTCAGATTACATGTCCCTCACTTCCTGGTACAGCAGGCTACACCGCAGAAAACCTGGCAGCAGCAACTCAGCTGAATGTCGTGCTGTGGTGTCTGCTGCATTGCATGCTCGTTCCCTGCAGCACATGCTCACCTGGTTACAAACCCAGGCAGGCAGCACATGCAATGTCATCTCACATCTCTATACTGACAGCTACTCTGTGATCAGTTTTCTAACCAAGAAATCTGTTTCTGCTGCTGTCCACACTGACCTGGATTATTTGGGTGATCCTCAAACAGGAGGCAACCTACTTCTCCAGCTGGCATCATGTGGAAGATGAAGAAAACCCAAGCTGAGAGATGCAGCTGGCCCACAATACCAGCTACTATTTGAGAATATGAATCCCTATGGTATCCGTGTCAGTGTATGAATAAAATGTCTGGCTACAGCTCAGTACACAACCACCACACCCCGCTACCACAGCGATAGCTGCTGGGCGCCATAAAATTCAACACATTTGCTGTGGGGTGTGAGTGCTGACTAGGTCAGATTTCTATCCATTTGAAGCTTGAGGGCACAAGCCTTGTATACACTTACTTAATGTGTGCTCCAATAACTGGCCAAACCAGCCAGCTGTGTACACCTTATTTAATGTGCAATCTAACACCTGGCCAGAACAGCCAGCTGTAACCAACCTGGCTCAACCAGCCATGTCTCTGTTGTACCCCTAATCAACTTAAAAACAATAACAATAATGTTGGGGGTGCAGACCTGCATTCAGAAATAAATAATAAAACAATACTGGAGTTAGTCTCCATGCTTTGCTGCAGACTAAGTCTCAAAGGCATTGTGAATACAACGTATGAATAAGCCTTGTAAACCTACGTTGGTATGTGAATATAAATACCACGTGGGCTATGCAGATAGGAATGCTAGTCGAGTCGCATACGTTTCCCTAGATAGGTACTTTGGGTACTGGGGTACGTGACAGATGTTAGTACCCAGTATATACGTAGTGTCCTGTCATTGGACGGTACTAGAGTATCCTAGATAGGGACTGTACTGCAGCGTGCATTGATCTGTGATCACACGATGCAGTGACTAGACTGCGACCTGTCATCGTGCGGCCTCGGGCCAACGGTCTGCACCCAACGGTCACTGGCGGCGCAGCCAGTGAGAGGAACGTTGATAAAGGGTAAACCTATTTTCTAATGAACCAAGCAATTCATTGCTCTCAGCACACAGTGTTCTCAAGCATTATACCAAGTCGGTCATTCCCATTTCCTAACTGCTCCCCCACCAGTCCTTCTCACCTTCCCCTCCCGTGAGGACAAGCAGCGGTTCCTCTCTCGTCGCAAGCGGTTGCACGACCTCACCTGGACGCTGGACGACGACCTGACCCCCGCTCAGCAGCAGCAGCGACGTGACCTGTGGCCTGAATACCTCCGCCACAAGCAGGACCCCCAGAAGCCCAAGGTGTACTGGCGGGGCGGGGACCTGATGATCAACCACAAGATGTGGACGCCCTCAGCGGGCAAGACTAGAATAGCCCTAGCTTGACTTCATTGGTAGTCACTGTTGCCATGGCAGCCATGCTTAGAATGTTTGCATGCCTAGCTGTGCCACCATACGTAGTCACGTGCACCGCTCACGCACGGTACACAACCACTGAGCCACAGCCTTAGCTTAGTCTTTGTACAGCCATGTCACGGACGCGAGCTATGTCATCCGGGCGGCGCCCACTATGCACGCCGGTGACGTGCGCAAGGAATTTGTTTTCTACGCATTTTCGACAAAGGCTAGTGACCGGGGGGGGGCACTAGCACTTGCAGCATAAGAGCGGACGAAAGTGTACGTGCACGCGCGTCGGGCCAGGCACAGCTGGGCGCGCAGCACTGAGCGGACGGCAGCACAAGTGCGCAGCGTCGAGAGGATCATACGCGTGTTAGTGGACAGCTGGAGCTGAAGCTGGACTGCTGGACTTCAACAGCGCCGAGGCTATTGACAGGCCAGGTGTCTTTGTGGTGTAGAATAGCGGGTCAACGTTATGAGGACTGGACAGAAAATGGAAAAGGACAATTCGCGGTGCGCAGCCAGATCGCTGGAATGAATGCGAAATCGCTGGCAGCCCTACAAAGGGATTTTTTCTAGAAAGGAACGATTAGACGCAATGTTTGCTGGGCCACTCACACGCAAGGTGTGCGCGTGCAGATTGTCTGAAGGATATTATGCTTCGACCTTGGTGGACGTGACTCAATGCCGGACATTCCCAGGGACAGAAATGCCGGAGCCTCTAGGAGATGAGATCGGCAAGAGGGTAGCAATTTAGATTTGTCGGGATGCCTTCCTGCTTTTGTTGGCATGTGTGGTAGAAAGCCAGGACGGCAACTGGAATGCGGTTTCTATTTGCATGGTTCAGGCAGCAAGATAGTTTTGGCATTCCTGGCTGGACTGACAAGTGTGGCGTGTGGCATGCGTGTGGCATGACGAATGGTTTGGTTCATAGTCGAAGAGGACTCTCACGCAGCGTGTAGTCTCTTCGAGTCTCTCGTTAGTGGCCTTCGTGTTTCTCCCTTTCCTTGGGAGCAAGGCCGGTAGCATGTCATGGAGCGCTGCCTAACTGCGGGCTCGTGAGCATGGAGTGCATCGATATTGAGACTATCAACGTGTTGTAATTGTATTAACTTTCTCAATAAATTCCGCATGTGCGGCTTCATCATCAGACTGTGCAATGTGTGTGTTGTGAAAGCATTGTTCTATAGCAGGGGAGGCAAAAGCATCCTCTTGCACCATCATATTGTCGCAATTAGAGTAGTTGGAGCGTCTAGCTAACGCCCCAGCAAGGATATTCAAACGCGGCACGCGACGGTACACAAGGGGATCAAGAAGGTGGTCATCAGGCACGAGGGACAGTTCCTTGTCCTCGGCTGAGAGCCCTCTTTTCATTAATCATGGGACAGGTCCTCGCCCACCCCACAGGGCATGCAGTTAAGGCAGGCACGTCTGACAGCTCAGCTCATTTGGGTTTTACCAAATTAAGCTGAGTGGCCAGCCGCCATGGTGGCGCCGGAGATTGTGGCACGCAGACGCGACAGCCATGCTACGTCATGGCCTCGATCAGATTACTTGCCCACGCTCCTTGCTATGATATGCTCACATGGGTCTTATTGCACCCACAGGTTGCCGGATCGTTAGCATGTCTTTTAGCTAGCGCGCCCGAATGCAGCTGTGGCATGCCTTTGAATTGGCATGAAGGAGACTGGGGGTCTCTGCCCTTTCTCCTGTTGTGCACTCACAGGGAAGCACTTCGGTGCTCCGTGATCGACTCCCCAACGGGAGCACGAGTTTAATTAATTAATTAATTACCCCACATTTACCCCACATTTACCCCAACATTACCCCATCTGGAAACCTCGAATACACTAGGGAAAGTATGGGTAAAAATAGGGGAATTAGGGGGTAATAATTTTTACCCGATTAATTAATTAATTAATTAATAGACACGTGACTGCGTCACGTGAGCATAAGTCCTCAGTGGGAGGGGAACATGGGATGGAATGGATGGTATAAGCTATCTAGGTCCTAGTTACAGGGGTGTGGGCACCGCGGCCCGAATCGCTATGAATGCCATACTTGGTCACACGCGGAGCCCCCACAGGCTTGGGGGTGGTCTCCTTCATCACTACTTGCCATCTATCCTTGCGCACCATCTGCCTCCATATTACAGACAAACCAGGAGGCTGCCCGGGGGTGAGCCCGTCACGTCTAGTGTAGCACATGTCCATGCCGAGTCTATCACGAAAAGTCCACGTACGGGTGGCGGCCCTGCCGCGCGCGGCCGGGGGCACGCCAGGTGAGGACATATCGCCCAGGCTGGGCGGGCTTGGTGCCAGCTAGTCTATCTGATGTATCTACCTGATCTGTGCGGGCCAGGTGCCCGGCTAGGCCCAGGCGCCTGTGCCTAATAATGTGGGAAACATAGGGCAAATCAGCGTACAAATCCTCATTACTAATGTGCAAACCAAAGGGGATGTTAAGGGCCTTGCGCAGCATCTTGGTGACGGCGCCGTCGAGTCGTTGCTCCAGCTCCTGCATCAGTGTCCACGTCTCGGCGCCGTAGGTCAGGATCGTCAGAATGACGACCTTGAAGAGGTCACGCTTGACGATCCGGGGTAGGGCGGGGTTGCTCCACCAGCGGCGGTGGTCATGGAGGTGCGCCCACGCCATGCCGATCCGTGTCGTCATGTCGTCCTCGCAGTCAGGAAGCCAACTGCCGAGCAGCTTGAAGCGGCCTGAAGTAGGGTAGTTGACCTCGGCATCGTCTAAGAGGCGGAGTGTGGGTGGGGGCCCTGCCATGCCGAGGGCCAGGGCCTCCGTTTTGGGGCTGATTTCTAGACCAACCGCCCGAGCCTCGAGCGCCAGGCAGTCCAGCCAAAGTTGGGCAGACTCCGGCTTCTCGATGAGCGTGATGTCGTCGGCATAAATGAGGTCAGCTAGTAAATTCTGCTTGTTAGTCGGCCCCCCTTCCCCAAGCTCGTTCGTGATCGCTAGGCCAGGGGCACGGCCTGCAATGCTAGCAAAGCGAGCACGTGCCTGGCGCATAACATAATCCACTACAATAATAAACAGGTACGGCGACAGGACGCAACCCTGCCAGACGCCGGTCTGCAGTGGGCAGGGCGGGGTTATGCCGTGCTGAGTGCGCACCGAAGTGGTGGACCCCTCATACAGCGTGCGGATGACGGTAATCAGGGGAGTGGGGACGCGAGCGCGAGCAAGTACAGCCCATAGAGCGTCCCAGAGGACAGAATCAAAAGCCTTGATGAAGTCGACAAAGATCAGGATGGCGGGAAACTCACCAGGTTGCAGGAGAGCGATTTCCTCGAAGAGGCGACGCGCGACGAAGATGGCCATGACGGTGTTGCGCCCAGGACGGAAGCCCATTTGACTTTCCCCAAGGTGACAGTCGAGAGCAGAACGAAGGCGGTTGAGGATCATGCGCATGAACAACTTAAGTGCGGCGCTCTGGATGCAGACTCCTCTGTAGTTGGCGGGGTCGTCAGGGGAACCTTTGTTTTTGTACAGCATAATACGGTAGCTGTGCTGCCACTCAGGAATCGGCGGCGCGTCGGCAAGCAGGATCCGGTTGCAGACGTCAAGCAGGCTTTTTTTACCCGATTATTCACGGCATTTTACCCCTTTTTTTTTGGTAAAAAGGGGGTGAAAATGGGGAAAACGTGGCAAAAAGCGGGTAAAAAAAGATTCCCCTTTTTTTACCCAGGGTAAAAAGAGGGGAAAAACCAGGGTAATATTTTACCCTTCAAGGGTAATATTTGCCCATGTTTACCCTCTTTTTCCCCTGAAATTACCCAAGTTGGAGCCTAGAGTGCAGTATATTGCTCACGAAGGGAGGAGTAGGCAAAATGATCATAGTTTCTGTCATCGATAGAGGCATGGTGCTGAAATCACTATTAACTTCTAAATCATCCACACGGGTAGGGACCTGGGCAGCCTCATAGGCCGTATCAGGGTAGGACCAAGAAGCAGGAGGATAAAATGGGACTGCACTACTAGGGCGACCAGAAGGGCCAACAGGGGCAGAGGTACGACCCGTGTTATAAGCAGGGATGGAAGGCACAGGGTGGGGAGGAGGCCTAGAAGCATTGTCAGGGAGTGAGGACCTAATTGAAGGTTGAGCCAAGGTTGCAGGAGGGGCAGGGGCCTGGTTCATAGCAAAAGAGGGTTCATCACTAAATCTGACACGTTGTTCAAAGGTAGGTGGGGTAAGTGAGGGACGACGGCGACCACCAGTAACAGGAGAAGGAGGTGAGGTACGCAGATTACCTTGAGGAGTGAGATGGTGCATCGTTTCCAAGGAGTCCCGTCGGTTACCACGAGTATTGTTATTGTTATTAGTATTATTATTATTATTATTAGTAGTAGTATTGGTAGGTATAGGCGACATATCTCCACCCACTGGATCCATCTTTAATTAAGTAAAGGAAAGAAAACAACAAACGTTGCCTTAATAAGAGGAATAGGAGTCTAAATTGAAGCAATAAAGGAAAAAGGAAAACCCTTGAATGTCTTAAGCAAAGAACCAATGAAAATCAATCCTTTTTAACCACAATAATGGATAGGGAACCAAACTCTAACTAAGGTGAGAGGAGTATCTGAGCTAGATGAGGATGAAGCCCGTTTAGGGGAAGAAGAAGGAGGGGTAGCAAAGACTAGAGATTCCACTGGAGGACGACCATGAGGGATAGAGCGTACATGTAGGCCTAAATCTGATTCACTATGGTCTATAAGGAACTGCTGAGCTTCTTCAAAGGTCACAAATTTCTTATACCTAATTACGTTGTATACACGGTTCTGAACTATCTTCCTAGCGTCGGACCAAGAAAGGAAAATGGCGGACCATTGAGGCGTAATCACTACGTAATATTTGGCTGAGCTATTATCGTTGGAAGAATGGGAAGGAGCAGTAAAAGCACGACGCTGGCTCATGGTAACGCACCTGGTGGGTCTTGTGACGTCACGCTAGCAGTAGGAGGAGTAGGCGACTTATCTGGTTGATCTGGAGCACCGACAGCAGCACGAGGGCGGCAATAGTCCAGCGCTCGTCCTAAAATCAGCGACCAGTCCCTGTGCGGGTGCGGCCGTCTAATAAAACAGCAACACGAAGGAAAAGGTATAGTCTACCACGACGCTACTCGTCTCACTGTTGCCGAACCAAACAATTATCCTCTATCTACGACAGGATTAAGACAACTATCCTCTATCTACGACAGGAAGAAAACATGCGCAGGAAAACAAAGCGAAGGAGCTATCTAAGAAAGGGTTTATCCGCTACGAGCAGGTCTAGCATCTAGGCAGAGCGTGTCCCGAACCGGGCAGCACTACTCTCCCAGCTTGACGGCGACCCGCCCATTACCTGTCAAGAAAGTGTCGTCTTCGTATCCCTGGACGCGGAAGGGTTCTTGCAAAGGCGTACGTGACAAAGGACCGTCGTCTCGTTCTCTACCTACGAAAGTTCCTCCGATACCATTGTTACGTCCTAAACTTCTACCTCCACCTCTACCTCTACCTGGCCTAATCCTACCTAAATTAGTCAGGCCACCTCTACTCAATCCCCTAGCGAAAGACGAACGAGACGGAGCTGATCTCAATGCATTCACGTATGTGTTGCTATAATACGCCATACAACCATTTACCCGAACCCGTTTATTCCAGGAATAGAGGAAGGAAACACACTACACTGCCGTGACCCAAGCCTATATGTGTTAATTCATTTAACACACGCCGAGTGACCACACGAGGGGTAGAACGTGCATAAATGGTCACCAACGGTCCAGCATGCTCGGGCCGACCTGACCCTCGCCTACAGATGCACAGATACACGTTGGTCCACTACATTCTACCCAAAGGATAAGGACCACTAATAAAGTACGCGGCGCGACGCCCAAAAGCATCCAATGCACCACAGTACTGCAGTTACGAGGACAACCGTGTCCCAGTTCGAACTACACGTAAACCTAGGAACGACCGAGGCAAAAGACCTAATTTACGTCCGTAACTACAACGAATTGTTACGCGACGTAACACATGAACCCGCCCCTTACCGCCGCTTGCCGAAAACGCCCGGCCGGCCTGCTTGCTGTATATATTAGCAAGAAATTCGCGATCTACGTCTCGCAATCGGCATGAGTAAACCCAGGAAGCGCGCGTGCCGATCACGCACCGTCGAGGCAAGACTCATTGACGTTACATCAATTACATAGCTACGTACTACATGTGGATACTACATGATGACCACGTTACTACATGTAGACATAGTTAGTAACCCTTTTGGCATCGTTGATATGTCCAGCTTAAGGCTTTCAATACCCAAGCACACGCGAAATATCGTTCATGCTATGGTTGGTACCGCGAGAAAAAGGCGGGCCTGAACACGGTAAGTGGACCGCACTTGTCAGCCGGGCGCGCGTGCGGCGTCACATGCAGTGTTATGACGGTCGTTACGATATCATTTGGTACATCACAAGGCCCGAAAATTTCACCAAACACCAGATATTTATCACTCACGTGTACAAGATCACTCGCGTGTGGAAAATGGCACGCCTTGGCGCACGCACCGGCCGGCGTGACGTCGTACCTCCATCATGCATCGCTTCGCCTCCAGTTTTTTTGTGTGCGAACCCAGGTGCTTTTTTGTGTGCGAACCCATGTGCGAACTACTCAGGCAAGGTAAGGCATGGTCGCGCACGGAGGCGGTTGCAGTCAGCGCCTGTCAGTGCCTGTCAGTGCAGTATTGACTGTTGAGTGCTGGGTCGTTGGACACGCGTCAGCACGAGTTGACGACGACGCTCATCAGTTCCCACGTCCGTACAGAAATACGTTCCTGTAGAAGTTCCTACTTCCTTACGGTTCAGCCCTTGGCGCAGCGTCGCGCCGGTCACAACTTTTCCATGTAAATGCGCCAGTTACAATTTGTTTCGACGTTTGATGTGACCTCGTGGCGAAGCCGAAACGCGCCATCAGCTCGAGCATCCGTATCCCCCGTCCCCGAAAGTACCCCATAACTGGTTAACTCCGCAGCGTCGAGCTGTGGACCAGACACTTAATAGCAACCCCGTTGGTGCCTGTGTACGTGAATGCAGATATACCAACCCCCGATATTATCCTGTTTATCAATTCTCTCTTATGGAGGGTCGTGCCGGGTAACTAGAACTAGAACTCCTTACTGTGCTTGTCGTTCTTCATAACTTTGCGCGGTCTGCGTTGAATTATAGACATGGCAGCCAGACTCGCTGTAGCTGCTACTTACGTAGCCCCGATATGCTCGCAACCAAAGTCAACGTCCTCGAATGGCTCACTTGTCGCTAAGGCATCCGCCAGCCCCAAACTTGCCAGTTTCTCAGGCGCCTCCCTGCGCATTGGTCGAAAACATGCGGTTCGTAACTCGAGAAACTCGTCCAGCTACTGCAGGCATGGGATAGCAACGGGTTTTCGGCCTTTGTATGCACCTTATACTGAAAGGCAGCTCAAGTAGGCTCGCGAGGCAAATTCACTATTTGCAAGCTTCTTGCAAGAATCACCTAAGGAGCCTTGCTCGCAAATTCCGATATTGCCTCTTGCGTGCGCAGGGATTCAACGCCCTAAGGAAAATCACGCATTACGCCGTGGTGGCGTCCGGAGAGAGCAGCGGGGTGGCTGCCGCTGAGGCTCCCACACAGATTCCTCCGAAGAAGCGCGTCGAGCAACTGCCAGATGTCCGAATCGTCCCTGTTGATAAAAACACCGTCACCATCCGAGGACTTACAAAGACCCGCCTTAAGCCCGAGGTGTGTTGCGGTGCAGGCTGCCGTTGGTTGTTCGTTGTGAGCCAAGCACTCTGGCCTCCTCATCTAAGCTTTCGGCACCAACCGCGTCCGTTGTTCCGGACGCGCTGATTTCGCCAGGCGTACCTCCGCGTCTGCCCAAAATTTGACTTGCCTCCTTTTTTTTCATTCTTGTCTACTCCGTGACTTGGTATACACACCTTCACGTACCACAATTACTTATTACACACCTTCAGCCATATTCGTGCTGTAGATCGGCGGAGTTGCTGACAAGCCACTGGAGAGGCGCATGCATGCGCGTGCTGCCACCTGGCACACTTGCCAATCACGGCCACCACCCTTGTTCCATGTATCCCTCCCTAGCCATGCCTTGTCCCGACTACAGCAATATGTTCGTATGCTGGTGGGCCACTCCGCTCCTATAGCTGAAACCACCTATATTATATATCCCCTGGATGCCCAACCCTGGGAATGTGCACCCATGCACCCATACTGGCTGACCCTGTGGCCTCACACCCAGGTATGGCGTACACACGGCAGACGACCCACTACGAGACTCACTCACTCACCACCCCCTTCACTGCCCTTGTACACAACCACCACCCGCCATCAGACTCAGTACTCACTCACCACCCCCTTCACTGCCCTTGTACACAACCACCACCCGCCGTCAGACTCAGTACTCACTCACCACCCCCTTCACTGCCCTTGTACACAACCACCACCCACCGTCAGACTCAGTACTCACTCACCACCCCCTTCACTGCCCTTGTACACAACCACCACCCACCGTCAGACTCAGTACTCACTCACCACCCCTTCACTGCCCATGTACACAACCACCACCCACCGTCAGACTCAGTACTCACTCACCACCCCCTTCACTGCCCTTGTACACAACCACCACCCGCCGTCAGACTCAGTACTCACTCACCACCCCCTTCACTGCCCTTGTACACAACCACCACCCGCCGTCAGACTCAGTACTCGCTCACCACCCCCTTTACTCCCCTGAGGCATACCACTACCATGCGCCAGCAAATCCAATACTCACGGCCCCATTCATTCCCACTCGTGCCCTGACGCACGCATATACTCATCAAATCCGACGTTGCCTCTTCTCCCGCACCACTGGCTGCACACCGACGAGTTTCGTTTGCATTCCTCCATTTGACCCATCATACTCTTGCATGTCTATGTCTCTCATATTCGCCACCCCAACATTTTGCCTTGCGAAGCCGTAGCCTCTACCCGATATAATACTCTGACACCCATGCACGCCAGTGTTGTAAACCACCCACCACCAGCTGGCACGATGCTTGCTCACCACCCCCTTTAACCTCCCTGGTATATGCAGCCACCACCTGCCACCCACTTTTAAGATACTCGCTCATGCTCAGCACACCAATCATGCCCCTATGCTGAACCACGCACCACAGCATGCCGCACCCTTTTCCCCATCGTACATCGTATGACCTGCCACCAGAGTCAACACTTCCTCAATCGCGGCACAGCCTTTTGCGCTAACATGCCCAGTTACACTTTCCCTAATTCGATTTGTGCCCCGCCCCCCCCCCCCCCCCCCCCCGTATGTATCCAATACTCACAACCCCCTTCTCCTCCCCTGTGAAAGATAAGACGATACAATCCCGCACTTTACGCAGTGCTCACTGAATTTTGCTGAATCGCATCTCCATGTGCTTTCATTGAAGATTATCCCTCTGCTGCGTTGTCTTCTTTTGTGCGTGCCATGATCCATGCATTTCATGACCCTCTGCTGCGTTGTTTTCTTTTGTGCGTGCCATGATCCATGCATTTCATGACCCTCTGCTGCGTTGTTTTCTTTTGTGCGTGCCAACTGTCCCCAGATCCAATACTCGCGCGACCACGCCACCGCCTCTGCACTAACATACCCTCTGCTGGTTGTCTCCTTGATACCCATTCGCCGTCTTTTTTCATTTCGATTCATTGCCGCCACCCGTCACCAGATCCAATACTCCCTCAACCGGGGTACCACAGAGAATGCCTACGTGATCAACGCGCCCAAGGGAGTCGTCCTCGTCGACCTGCCCGACATTGCGTTCAGCGACGCCTTCCTAAAGGCGCTCGATGGCTCCGTGGGGCTGGGCAAGGTCAAGTACCTGGTGCTGCAGCACGTCAGCCCGCGCAGACTGGACGCGCTCAAGGCCTTCTTGGAAGCGCGGCCGCGCAACGGTGGGTGGCCGCACACGATGGCTCTGGTTGAAGGCACGGCTGTGTAATAGAGTTTGGGCGCACAGTGGCGGTAAATAGAGGTACAGCCGCGCAAGGGTGGGTGGAGGCATGGTGATGGCCTACTAGTTGATGTAGTATGGGTATAGTGTAGTGCTGAAAAGAAGCTGTGGTAATAGGAAGTTGGCGGACGCTTTGTGGACGGCATGGCCCGCTGCGGACGGGTCTTGTGGACCCTGGTGTGGAGGGCACTCCGGATGATGGTGTGGGCAGCGAGCGAGAGGGTACCGTTTGGAGGTGGGGGGGAAGAAGAAATCTTTATACTGCAGAGAGGAGTATAGAAATATACAAACGCGGCAGACCTTGACAATCATGGGCATAAGGGTCATGGATGATAGCATGATCGCAAACCAGCCCCCTTTCATATAGGGGGCTGCCTCGCAAAGCGGTAGAATATCGAGGCGTCAGGATGGGATTTGGGGAGCAGCAGCATGGGAACCTTGAACCTCCCATCGTATACCTTCAATGGATGCATTCATACGCCCCCCGCCCCGCGCCCCCTGCCCCCCGCCCCCCGCCCCCCGCCCCCAGCCCCCCGCCCCCGCCCCCCGCCCCCGCCCCCGCCCCCGCCCGCCCCCCGCCCCCGCCCCCGCCCCCCGCCCCCCGCCCCCGCCCCCCGCCCCCGCCCCCGCCCCCGCCCCCGCCCCCCGCCCCCCGCCCCCGCCCCCCCGCCCCCGCCCCGCCCCCGCCCCCCGCCCCCGCCCCCCGCCCCCCGCCCCCGCCCCCCGCCCCCCCCCCGCCCCGCCCCCCCCCCGCCCCGCCCCCCGCCCCCGCCCCCCGCCCCCGCCCCCCGCCCCCGCCCCCCGCCCCCGCCCCCCGCCCCCGCCCCGCCCCCCGCCCCCCGCCCCCGCCCCCGCCCCCCGCCCCCCGCCCCGCCCCCGCCCCCCGCCCCCGCCCCCCGCCCGCCCCCCGCCCCCGCCCCCCGCCCCCCGCCCCCGCCCCCGCCCCGCCCCCGCCCCCCCCGCCCCCGCCCCGCCCCCGCCCCCGCCCCGCCCCCCGCCCCCGCCCCCCGCCCCCGCCCCCCGCCCCCGCCCCGCCCCCCGCCCCCCGCCCCGCCCCCCGCCCCCCGCCCCCCGCCCCCCGCCCCCCGCCCCGCCCCCGCCCCCCCCCCCCGCCCCCCGCCCCCCGCCCCCCCGCCCCCCCGCCCCCCCCCGCCCCCGCCCCCGCCCCCGCCCCCGCCCCCCGCCCCCGCCCCCGCCCCCCGCCCCCCGCCCCCCGCCCCCCGCCCCCGCCCCCCGCCCCCGCCCCCCCCCCGCCCCCCGCCCCCGCCCCCCGCCCCCCGCCCCGCCCCCGCCCCCCGCCCCCCCCCGCCCCCCGCCCCCCGCCCCCCCCCGCCCCCCGCCCCCCGCCCCCGCCCCCGCCCCCCGCCCCCCGCCCCCGCCCCCGCCCCCGCCCCCGCCCCCCGCCCCCGCCCCGCCCCCCGCCCCCGCCCCCGCCCCCCGCCCCCCCCCCCGCCCCCGCCCCCGCCCCCGCCCCCGCCCCCCGTCCCCCGCCCCCGCCCCCCGCCCCCACCCCCAGCCCATCTCTCCTCCCCTTTCCATCTTGACCGTGGGGCCCTTCCACACCTTTTGACCTTGGCCCATCCACACATTTCAACGCTGGTCGCGCAGCCTCCCCCCTGGAGGTGTGGTGCGCCAAGCCGGCGCAGCTGACCATGGAGGCGGACATGCCCGAGGAGATGCAGGCGCTGGTCAACGTCAATGTGATCACGGGCAAGAACCAACTGGACGTGGGCGGGGGTGAGCCGTGACGACTCTATGGCGTCAGGGTTTTCTCGTGGGGGCTTAGGGTTGAGGCCTTAAGACAGGCTGTAACCTGGTCAGCGCCAATTTTATCATGGGCAAGAACAGGCTGGACATGGGCAGGGGTGAGGAGTGGCAGTCTGAGGTTAGGCTTGAGGGGGGGAAGTTTTTGCTTGAGACGTTAGGCTTTAGGCCCAGCAGCGACGTTTTTAGTTTCAATGCCGTGGACAAAACGCAATTGGACGTGGGTGCGGGTGAGTTGAGACTGTATTTTTGCGTCAGGCATCTGGCTCGAACCTCAAGCCGTTTGCCATTCACCGCCACCCTCTTGTCTTTCGGCTTTTGGCTTCCGGCGTTGAGCTTTCGATATTTGGCTTTTCACAGCATGGACAGGAAAGCGGTTTCTAATTTGTACGCTGGTTACCATGCGAGTCAACGGACGCCATTGTTTTTTCCTTTGTTTTACCAAGCATGCCGCTGTGATTTCAGCGATGTACTAGAAGAACCCTGCTTCGGCTTCTCATGGTGCAGGCCCCCACCCCACCCAACCCACCCCACCCCACCCAACCCAACCCATCCCAACCCCTACCCCCATGCACAGGCCACAAGCTGGACTTTATTCTGGTGCCGACGCCGCGCTGGCCTGACAGCGTCTCCACGTACGACCCGGCATCCGAGACGCTATTCACCAACAAGCTGTTCAGGTGCGCACTCTAGTCACTAACGAGCTGTTCAGATGCGCACACTAATCACCAACAAGCTGTTCAGGTGCGCACACTAATCACTAACAAGTCGCTTGGGTGCGCGCGATGGCTGGCATTGGGAAAGCTTCCGTTGAGGACGAGCTTGTCTGGTCGGGAGACAAAGACTGTCCGGCGCAAGAGAGTCTGATGCTCTCTATATTCTGCCACTCAGGTTGTAACGAACCAGCCCCTTAGCCCCACCATCATCCTTTTCATGGAGGATTTGTGCATTGTGACGCAGCCACAAGATGGGAATATCTTGTAGAGAGGAGCGGTCTATTTACCTGGTCGTGCGCCAATAATAGGCAGATATAAGGATAATGTCAACAATTTTGTATGGGGAGTAGGTGCTATTACAATCGTCGGCTGTGCTGACAAGCCCTCCACTCCTGTGTTGAGATGCTTGCTTTGCGTCACATGTAGACTTGGCACTTATCTTGGCAGCAGGTTGAGGTAGTTTCCTTTTTGGACAAGTTGCCATGTAACATGTAGACATCCACCCGCCCACCCAAGTACCCACCCGGCCAACCCACCAACCAACCAACCAACCAAGCAAGCAAGCAACCCACCAAAACCAACCAAGCAGCCACCCACCCACCCATTCATCGGCAGCTCCCAGATGGCCACGGAGGACGCATAACCAAGCCCATGTATCTAAACATGTGTACATTCATGCAACCAACCAACCACGCGCCCCTTTATGTGCAGCGCCCACATTGCCACAGAGGACGCGTTCGACATCAACGGGCTCAGCGCGTATGTGGCTGACTGGCGCTACTACTTTGAGTGCATGCTCGCGCCATCCGCCATCCAGGTATTGAGGCGCGTAGGCATGCATGCGTGCTGGGTGACAACTGGGTCATCGCCAAGCATCGGTGCCTACCCCGCCCTCATGAGCGGCCATGCTCTAGTTGGCAACACCTTTCCTTCTTTTTGGAGTCGTTGCCATTCATGTCCGATGCTTGGACTGTGTGTGTGCGGTCCAGCCATGTTCGCACATCTATGTGCTCCCCCGTCGTGTGAGGTCTAGCGTGCGGTCCAGCCATGCTCCCGCATAATTTCAAGATTGATTTCTCAGGCGGTTCTGGCTCCTTCCCTCTCAGGCTCCCTTTTTTTGTGTGTGTTTCCCTCGAAGCCTTGCGCGATGTTGTTGACATGTTCTCATAGGTTGCCATGATCCTGTGCGTGGCCGCATGCCCCGATTTCCCATCACCCACAAGGCCATCCGGCATGCCCCATAACCCATGACCCATCAGGCCATCCGCCATGCTCCAATAACCCATGACCCATCAGGCCATCCGGCATGCCCCATAACCCATGACCCATCTGGCCATCCGCCCTGCCCCAATAACCCATGACCCACACGGCCACCGCCGTGCTCAAGAATCTGTGATGACCCGTGGCCTTGCGCCGACTTCCTTTTTACCCATGCTCTGGTGAATGACATTCTGCTCCTTTCCCTGTGCCGTGGACCACCAGGCGGCCAGCGCGCTAGACAAGCTCTCCCTGCGCGTGGACAACCCGCTGCCCCACAACAAACTGCGCGGCATCGAGCTCGCAAAGGTGAGGGTCCTGCTTCTACCCCTTCTTTTAGCAATCCTTGCGCAAACAGAACTGTGTTCGTTGGAAAGGCTGTGCGGCACCATACTCTGAGCATGAGCATGGGCTGCGGGAGACGGAGCACTCTTAAACTAGGAAGGTTGAAAGGGTTGCTTGGTGGCTCACAAAAGTTGAGGGTTTTGCAAAGGGCTGTTTGGGCCATACGTATGAGGAAGACCTTGGGCATTCCTCTCTCAAGCCAGCTGCTCCCTCCTCCCCCAGAAACCTGTTTCTGAACATAATGTGATATGACCTTGTTCGCGAAATTCGGCCGTGTACATCAAACTCGCGTTACGTCATTGTTTTGCACAACCCATTGGTCACTCCATTGTTACCCAATTATTTTACACTCCGTAGACTTTGGCTCCTTTGCTTTACACTCCGTTGACTTCTGCTCCACTGTTTTTCACTCGTGTGACGTACGCTCCATGGTCTTACACAATCCATTGTTTTACACGCTGTTGACTTCCACCATCCCCGGTTCCACTTCTCCCTTCTTCCCTTCCGCCCTCCCTGCCCCCTCCCTCCTCACCCCCCGTCCCCCCCTCAGGCGGACGCAAACCTGATGATTAACGCGCTGCTGAAGCTGTTTGGCATCGAGAAGGCCAAGCCCAAGCAGGCGGTGCTGGAGGGCAAGAAGGGCGAGGGCCTGCTGGTCCGGAACCTGTGCCCCTCGCACGGGCCCATCCTGCAGTCAGACATTGCAGACCTGCTGCGGCTGTACAGCGAGGTAAGCAAGTTTCACGTGGTGATGGTAAGGCGCGCACTTGGTAGGAGCTGAAGTTGAGATTTCTCATTTATCGTGCGCTCTACTAGGACCTGCGGATGCTGTGCAGTGGGGTTGCACTGTTCCCTGCAGGCTGATGGCATGGAGGCAGCTGCCACAGTTTCAGGAGAATTGAGCAGTAGGGTGGTGACGGTCAGGGAGGCATATATGGGTGGATGGCGAGGTGAGTACTGCTGGAGCAGTCAGGAAGGCGTGTTTGTTGCTCATCGGTTCCAGTGCCTCAGTTCCCCCTGCACATGTATTAATGTCCTCCGCATGCACGCATCCCCGGGCGCACACATGCCCGCGCACTCGCATTCAGGGATGCACACATGTGCGCGCGCACACACACACACACACACACCGCCTAGCTCCCCCTGAATAATACCAAACTGTCGCACTGCCCACCCCTGTCGAACATGCCCCTATGCCACCTTGTGTGCCTGCCCCTTGACCACTGGTGTGCCCACCCTCCCTTCTCCCAAGCAGCGGACGCAGGAGCAGATCCATTAAACCCTCTCTTTACCCCCCCCTTTCAACCACGTCCTCTTGCTACATTGCGTGCCCACCTTACTAGCGCGGACAGCTGGCGCAGGAGCAGATCGATAAGCCCACCCCGTTGGAACCATCTCCTCTGCTGCTGTATGTGCCCTGCTATTGTATATGCGTGCTGTTGTGTGTACGACACCATGCGCTGAGAGCAGTGGACACAGGAACAGATCGACCGCCTGAACGCGGCGCGCATCGCCGTCCTGTACGCGTCGGCCTACGGGAACACCTCGGCGCTCGCACAAGCGATCAGGTAATGCACCCATAGAACAAGTTACGGAGGCAATCAGGCAGTATATCCATAACACATTCTTGGAAGCAGTGCTCGCGCAGGCATCAGGTGCATACAGCATCACCATCGCCATCGCGGTTAGGGCGAATCTGCTTCCGTTGGCATGTCCCGTTCGTGTCCCATGCCTTCCTGCGTTATCCGGCTCCAAGCAAATCCGGATAAAATTTCAACAAGTACCCCAACTGGCACCACGACCAGAACGACCCTGGCATGAGCAGTTAACCTCGTTCCTTGCACTGCCCCGACGCGCCCTCTTCCCTTGTGCTGCCCCGACGTGCCCGGCCTCGCCGTTCCCTTTCTCTGTCATCATCTCCCCCACTGCGGCATCGCCAAGGCCTTTTCTTTGAGAGTTTCTAATACCGTAGTGGCCCTTATATGTGTACGCTAAATTATCGTACGAAGAGTAGCGAAGAGTTTCGTGTATGTTAACTTATGAGATTTTTTTTACAGGACGTAGGTATATTGTCAGGGTATATACTTGAGGGCCTCTCCAGGTAGCCCCCCTGGTATGTCATGATATGTATGTATATGGTCTATCTGCAGTGGATATCTTGGGTTGTACGAGTCCGGAAGGATTTTTGGGGGGGCATGTACGAGGGCGATTTGTACTTAATTATGCGTATTGCTATAAGGGCCTCTACGGTGGCATCCGCTTGCTTTGCCCTTTTTTCTGCCTGTGTTCCTACCCCTGTGGCATCCTGCGTCGTCCTGCTGCAACCACCCCCGCACCCTCCTTTCACGGGCGCACACACACACACATACACACACATGCTCTCTCTCTCCTCTCTCTCTCTCTCTCTCTCTCTCTCTCTCTCTCTCTCTCTCTCTCTCTCTCTCTCTCTCCTCTCTCCCTCTCTCCTCTCTCTCTCTCTCTCTCTCTCTCTCTCTCTCTCTTTCTCTCCCATTCTCTCTCTCTCTCTCTCTCTCTCTCTCTTTCTCTCCCATTCTCTCTCTCTCTCTCTCTCTCTCTCTCTCTCTCCCATTCTCTCTCTCACTCTCTCACACACACACACACACACACACACACACACAAACCCGCAGCCGCGGCATTACCAAGGCGGGCGCCGGTGTGGAGACTGCCAATTGTGAGATGATGACTCGGGAGGAGATCACGGCGCTGGTGTCGCGCTGCGACGGGTTTGTCATGGGGTCGCCCACGCTCGGCGGCCACATGCCCACGCCCATCAAGGTGGGCGGCAATGCAAGCAAGCATTTACACATGCACTCCTGCAGTATGTATCCTGCGTGCCCTATCATTTACTTATGTACTCCTGCTGTACATATCCTGCGTGCCCTATCATTTGCTTATGTACTGCTGCTGTACATATCCTGCGTGCCCTATCATTTGCTTATGCACTCCTGCTGTACATATCCTGCGTGCCCTATCATTTACTTATGTACTCCTGCAGTACATATCCTGCATTCCCTATCATTTACTTATGCACTCCTGCTGTACATATCCTGCATGCATTAGCATGGAGTGGCCGCATGCCCAAGCCCATCAAGATGGTTTGGGAAGCAATCAAGCCCATGGGCTACCTGCCACCTGCCACCTGCCATGTGCATGGCGCACCGCGGGAACATACCCACGCCGCCCTAGGTGGGGTGGTGCCACAAGAGTAGAAGAGAGTAGGAAGGCTTTTCATTCATCGCGGCGTGCCCACATCTACCGGTGGCAGACCAAGGTGGGTGGGACCGTCGGAGGACGCTTGCCCCCCCCTGGTGTCTGACGACATCTCTCGTGCAATTTTCTATTTAGCTGGGAATTCTTGTATCTCCAGTTTCCTTTTTCTCTTCACAAGGATTGCCTCCACCATCTGCATGTGCGATGGCCTGCGCTCAGATCCCAAACCTGTGATGAAGATGATGACAAGCGCCGCCTTTCTCGCGGGCCGCATCGCCCCCCCTTTCTTGCAGGCCCCGGCCATCCCCTGCTCACACGAAACCCACCCTGCTCCCTGCCAATATCCTTACCCAATAACTCCCCCCTTCACACCAACCAACAAATAAACATACACACATGCTTACACACGCACGAAACCAACCCAACATTAACACCAAACAAACAAACAAACAAACAAAATGCAGGAGGCGCTGGGCATCGTGCTGGGAGACTCGCAAGCGCGCACCAAGCCCTGCGGCGTGTTCGGTTCATTTGGATGGTCAGGCGAGGCGGTCGATGAGATGCAGGGGCGGCTCAAGGACGCGGGCTTCAAGTTTGCGTTCGACCCTATCCGCGTCAAGTTCAAGGTGTGTGGGCGCCTGTGTGTGTGTCAAGTGTACGGCGGGTAGGAGGATCCGCGTCAAATTCAAGGTATGTGGAGGCATGTGTGTGTCAATAGTGAGGTGGGTAAGAGGGTCGGCATCAAGTGCAAGGTTGGTAAAAGATTTTTAAGTTCAAGGTGGGTGGGGCATGTGTGAGGGGGTGCGAGTCTCTCCCTATCAAGTTCAACATGGGTAAAGGGAACTTTCAAGCATGTACTCCTCGCATCAACTAACTACGGAGGAAGGGTGATCCATGGAAAGCACCCAGAATTATAGTTTAGTTAGTAATTAGTGCTAGCTTGGTGCCATGAGCGTGCATGCATTAGGGCAGAATCGGAGTGCTCCCTTCACCGGCCACCCGCGAAGAGAGCCCGCGAAGATAATGCGCGTCACCTGCCACCCAACTATGGGCAAGTCACCGTTTGCCCAAACCTAAAACCAGTACTGCGTATGTAACTTGTGCATATTATGACCTGTCACCAAGAGCAGACCCATGATCTGAGCCATACCACCATTACCAAACACTCACAGGGGTTTCAGTCACCCATCAGCTCAACATATATACTATACCCATCACCTGTCAACACAAACTATGCCTGGCCCTTATCCTGGCCCCCCCACCCGCCCCACCCCTTGCGCGCCCCCCCACCTTCCAGCCGACGGAGGCCTCGCTCCAGCTGTGTGAGGAGTGCGGGACAGACCTGGCCCAGATGGTGCTGAAGAGCAAGAAGCAGAGCGGGTCGACGGCCACGCAGGCGAACACCAACGCACGCGAGGTGGAGCAGGTACGCCTGGGGCTGCGACCGGCTTATGTTAATGTTTTTCTAGCCTGTGTTTGCGTTTTTTCTGAATTGCTGGCTATGTGTTCACCAACGCGCGCAAGGGGGAGCAGAGGGGGGGGGGGGGGGAGAGCGCAGGTGGCATGAGAAGAAGCGCCTCTTGTTCCTGTTCTTGTTAACGTTGTTTCATGGCGTCAATGTTGTGTTCACCAAGGCTTGTTAGGCGGAGCGGGTGGGCTGCTCAGGCCGAATGCTTGTTGCTAAGTGGGATCATGTTGAATCAGGCATACTTCTTATTCGCGTGCAGCCCACCCATAGAAATCTCAGTGCTGGTCGCTCCTCTCGCGCTTCCTTCCCCGCCTTGTGCCACCACACTCAATGCCTCCGATACGTAATCCAACACGTATTTCCCTCGTTGAAACATGCGGTCCTCAGGCTGCCACGCGTGCTTCATGCGGCCTATCTTTTTTTTCTTCAATACGCCGCCGTGGTTTCCTTACACGGTACCCCTGGCTCTTTTACCACCACCCTTGCCTCCTGTTGCCTTCCATGCCCTCCTCCTACTACGGCGACCCCTGTCTCGGACTGCCACCTGTGCCCTTACTTGCTACCTTGCATTCCCTTGTGAAATTTTCGGTACAGGACTGGACTCGAACACAAGACCTCTCACACGATTTCGCGACTGTAGGGGTCTCCTGATCCTGAGGCATCCCAAGCGATAGCCCAGAAGCAATGTGTCCCTCCTGATACCTTACCTACCCTTCTTCATTCGTTCCCTCATGGCGTCCTCGTTGCCCCGTGTTGCTACCCTTCCCCTCGTGCAGGCGGTGGGCCGTCTGGTGGGCGCGCTCTGCGTGGTCACCGCCAAGCAGGGCGACGCGGAGAGCGCGATGCTCGCGTCGTGGGTCAGCCAGGCCTCGTTCATCCCGCCGGGCCTTACGGTGGCGGTAAGTCATGCTGCCAGACCAAACTGTGGCGGTGAGTACTACAGCTAGACCTAACTGTGGCGCTGACCTCCCGAAGTACATCATCACACAGTGAGCCCCGTAACCCCACCATTAATAGCCCCCATTCACCTTACTACTATGCGTGGTCCCCCTCTCACCTTGTTACGGATGACCCCCGTTTCGCCTGCTATCAATCGAATGTGTTCTCTTCCAATAGCTTCCTTAATTTCTTACCACACATAACCTCCTAGCGCCCCCTAATGCCCCCGATTACCTGCACATACCCTCCTTACGGAGCTAGGCTGTTGTAACGAAAGCTGAACCCTGCACCCCCCAGGTGGCCACATACCACACAGCCAGGGTCCGCACATGCTGTGTTTCCACTGTGCAACCTCGTTTGACAGTAACCCCTGGCATCCCCTTTTAGCGAATGCTGCACCGCTCGTCCCCTCAGGTGGCCAAGCAAAGCCTTAACCCTAACCAGGTGGCTAAGCAAACTCTAAACCCTAAACCCTAACCAGGTGGCCAAGCAAACTCTAAACCCTAAACCCTAACCAGGTGGCCAAGCAAACTCTAAACCCTAAACCCTAACCAGGTGGCCAAGCAAACTCTAAACCCTAACCAGGTGGCCAAGCGAACTCTAAACCCTAACCAGGTGGCCAAGCAAACTCTAAACCCTAAACCCTAACCAGGTGGCCAAGCAAACTCTAAACCCTAAACCCTAACCAGGTGGGCAAGGGCCGTGCGTAACAGCAGCGGTCGCGGTGCCGATGCCGATGCCGTGATGTCATCCTTTCCCATCATCCGCCACCCCTTCTTACCCCATCACCATCTGCCCCCTCGCTACTTTTCGTCAAAACATGCATCTATGCATGTATCATCACATCATCTATATCATATGTGTATAAATCATCTATGCATGCATCCCGCCAGGTGGCCAAGGACCGCGCGGTTGAGTCACTCATGCTGGACGGCTGCCGCTTTGTGCTCAACGTGCTGGGCGAGGCCAAGTACAAGGAGATCATGAAGCCGCTGCTCAGGACGTTCGGTCCTGGGGAGGACCGTTTTGCGGGCGTGAACATCCAGCGCTCGGAGAAGAGCGGCGCCGCCATCCTGAGCGACTCGGTGAGCAACGCCAGAATAATGCCGGCATTTACGAGCCGGTACAATAATGCTGGCCATACGAGCTCCTTAGAAGAACATGAGCATGAATATGTCACCTTGTACCTGCCAGCATTCTACTGCCAGCATGCGACTGCCAGCATTTTAGCGCCAGCATGCTACTGCCAGCATGAGGGGACCCGTTTAAGAATGGTTGAATCATGATGCCAGCATTAAGGACGCTCTCGCATCATAAGGGCGCCAGCAGTGACACGCCAGCACGATGCCAGCATGATGGCGGGCAGAAAGCAAGTATGGCATGGTTGGGCTGTCTGCTTGTGGTCACATTCCTACCAGGCAAGTATGGCATTGATGGATTGCTATGTTTACGAGAGCACCATTTGCTTGTTCCTGCCGTTTGCTTGTTCCTGGTTGCTTGTCCCCCCTCCCGCAGCTGTCCTACCTGGAGTGCACCGTCACACAGCGCCTGGACGCGGGCGACCACTGGGTGGTTTACGCGAAGGTGGACTCGGGTTCGCTGCTGGTACGGATGACAGATGTAGCCCACAAGTATAGTTGTCTCATGGATACTACAGTGTACTGTATGCTAAGTATATTGCAGTATGCTACCGTCTAGATCAGGTCGGACTTCCTTTCGTTCCACGTTCCTTTCGTTAACCTGCGTCCGTTAGCCGTTTGCCTTGATGATGGATGTAAGCCGAATGTAGTCGTCGCACTCATACATATGCTAGTTCGTGTATGTCTGTGCATTACATCCATCCATGGACCTAGTTGGTTACTGCAAACCCGGCTCGCTGCTGGCACTCACATGCAAGGGTAGCGCTACAAGGTGGCACCTGGGATAGTGTGTGATGTTGCAGGGCGTGGGATGAGTGTCTTGATTTCTGTCTGTGTACATCCGTGCACGCATCCGTGTTTGCTAGTTGCTCATGACATTCATTCCTCATTGCTATGTATATCACGATACCGCGTGGTTCGTTTCTTGCCCTTGTGCATTGCTCGTTTCAGGATGCCTTTCTTTTGGCAGCTCTGTTCGATGTGTGGTAGTATGATACTAGCTTGTTGGTGTCATGCAGGTGTGTTGTGGGAGACATCACATCAAGTACTAAGTTCATCTTCACCAAAGAATTGACCTAAGAATGGTCGCTTGTCCTGTAAAAGTTGTCGCTTGCCTCACTGAATACGATGGAACTGCCCATTTGTACTATTCGCATGCAGGATGACACCGGTATTACCGCGGTCCACCACAGGAAGACTGGCAGCTCGTACTAAGCAATCCTACAGGCCTACTGGAGGAGCTCGTATCAATGTACAACGGTTTGGATTTTTTTTTAAAAAAATCAAGGTCACCGAGTTGTTGTGACCCTCATGCACAGCTAGGCCTGACACCGCATAGGAATAAGTCCTAGGGTTGATGGTTGGTCTGCAGCATGCATACTGGCGTAGAATGTAGAAAGTTTTTGGTTTGAGAAAGTTATCGTAAAAAATGTGCGTTTTCATATGGTTTTAGTAAATAAACAATGGCGTGCACTTCAATTTGTGTCATCTTGGGATTGCGTGGGTGCCTACATGTCCCGGGCCACCAGTAGTGTCATATGAGACAGGCCGTCTAGGTCTCGATGAACGTACATTAGCTAGCCATAAATTTTAATGTCCACGACTCCACATAGTAGTTCACTTAACATTAATTAATTAATTAGGAACATAACTCCGTTGGGAGTATATGTAGCACATAGCCCAGAGAAGGGGCATATGGCCTATCATACATTCTAAGCTACTTCCTGCAAGGGTGGGAATGTAAACGACCCTTGCTCTAGGTGCACCAGGGCACTTGCAGCCCCATGATGTTCAAGCTATGCCCAGCTAAGGGGGAGCCTGTCATGGGGGGGAAGATCAGCATAGCTATACAAAATCTAGGGCATGGTGTCTCAGCAGAGAGTTACTCCCTGCATGGGCACGCTGATTTGCCCTATGTTTCCCACATTATTAGGCACAGGCGCCTGGGCCTAGCCGGGCACCTGGCCCGCACAAATCAGGTAGATACATCAGATAGACTAGCTGGCACCAAGCCCGCCCAGCCTGGGCGATATGTCCTCACCTGGCGTGCCCCCGGCCGCGCGCGGCAGGGCCGCCACCCGTGGACTTTTCGTGATAGACTCGGCATGGACATGTGCTACACTAGACGTGACGGGCTCACCCCCGGGCAGCCTCCTGGTTTGTCTGTAATATGGAGGCAGATGGTGCGCAAGGATAGATGGCAAGTAGTGATGAAGGAGACCACCCCCAAGCCTGTGGGGGCTCCGCGTGTGACCAAGTATGGCATTCATAGCGATTCGGGCCGCGGTGCCCACACCTCTGTAACTAGGACCTAGATAGCTTATACCATCCATTCCATCCCATGTTCCACTCCCACTGAGGGCTTATGCTCACGTGACGCAGTCACGTGTCTATTAATTAATTAATTAATGGGCACGGCATAATTAAATAAAGCTAGGCATCATCTGGAGGGTGGCTCATCATAGGCACACATGTACATGACTAAAAAGGCTAGGCCTCAGCTGGTATAGTGCCTGTAGTAGGCGGGCATGTACAAGGCCACTGTCTAACTATTCTACACTACTGCTACTGTATTCCCCTAGGCTGGGGCTTCTGGGGTCGCTGGGGCCGCGGGGGTCGAGGGGGTCGCGTGCCAGGGCTTGTGGCCGACGTAGATGGCCGCCCCCTTCCAGTACACCGGCTGGCCCGCCTTGGTCTGCCGGAGCTGGAGGTAGGTCGGCCATAGCTCCCGTCGCCGTTGTTGCTGCGCCAGGGTCAAGTCGTCGTCCACGGTGAAGGGAGTCTTCTCGAGCCGCTTGCGGCGTCGGAGAAACGAAATCTTGTCCGCTGGGCTCTCAAAGATGAGAAGAAGCGGAGGCGCCCCTGCCTTACCCCGCGCGCGGGGGAGGCGGTGGGCGGTCAGCTTAACTCGTCGTCTGTCCCAACTCAGTCCTCACAGGAGGACTGAGTTGACAATTTTCAACCGCGTGTAGCGACTAGGTGGGGGGTCCATCCCAAATGTTTTGATGTGGATCGGGGGTGTACTAGATGTCATTTTGTTGGCAAAAATACTGCATATGTGAAAACTTGACCCGAACACCTGAAAATTACACGGACGTTGGGCACCTCTCGCGAATTTGCATTTTTCGGGATAAGAACGAGTGGGAAAAATTCAATCAAATCCTGGTGCATGAAGAAAAAATATAGGCATGTAAACAATATAGTTCTTGAAAAGTGGCAAAAAACTGGGCTCGATTTGGCCACTGCAACTGCCTGAAACAATTAAAAAACTCTCAGTCCTCAGGAGAGGAATGGCGCTTTTGCTAACTTTGCTAGCATGTAAGTGCGGTCATACTACACACCACCGTGGCCACCAACCATCCCAATCAACTCATTTCCCTTCAAGCATTACAGGACAACACACTTGCATCATCATACTTCAGGTATATCATACCTTATCATGCAGTGAGAGCCTATGCATGCATGTAGGGAATGGGCTTGGATACCTACCAACAAAGGGTTATGTTATAAGTGTCAACCACCAATATAATGGGTAGGTTAAGCATATCTCCATTGTTTCTAACAACAAATAGATATGGCTATAACTGTTTTGCCTTGCCATGATGTGGCCAACATAGTTGCTGGCACATGATGGCAGTGGTTTGTCACCAAGACTTTTCACTCACCCGTAAAAGCTTGAATGCACCCTTGACGCAGCCCGTGGCTACACAATCATGCAGTATGAACGTAGCAAAAGAATAACTAACATCTACGAAGGTGTTTAAACCTGCACAGCTCCTAAAACCCTGCACAACTACACTGGGTTAAGGCAAATGCCTGCTAACATCATCTGAAAAGGGGGTTTTAGAGAGGGGCAGGCAACGGTCAAGAAAGAGCATCAAGACTTGAACCTGACAACGCCTCGCAAGCTTAAACTCATGTAAGAACATCAAGAAACGAAGAGGCAACGATTATCCGGCTTTACCTGGCACGGCTGGCGTTACCTTGGCCCAGGCGGTGCCCGCAAAAGTGGCACTTTGCGGCACATAGACCATGACGTGACAGAATGGTCGAAATCATCGAATCTATACTGTCACTCAATTTATTCTAATACAATGCATGTTAAAATGTAGAAAGAAACCTATCAGCCATTGAAATTGCGCCGGAAAGCAAGCGCAGTCATCAATTCCGTCGACCTGCCTTATCGCAGTTTTTTCCAGCAAGAACAGTGCCGACACCGGGTAAAACGCATCCCCGCGAGCTAAAAATTAATTTTTATCATCTTTAGAGCATGTTAAATCTACTTCCTGAGTTTGGACAGCTAACTCGTCCGCAAACGTAAACTGCATGCATGGGCGCGAGCCGCCATGGCTAGGTCGTGCATTTCCGGAACTCGCGTTTCACGTGGAAAAGTACCCTTACCACCTGTACTTTGACCGTACATTTAGCCGCTCATACCAAATCCAAAAAAATCCCAAAAATATGTCCAAGAAAGATCTTTTCACGTAGTATTTGAATAAATTTTGAGAGAATTCTTTTGTCAAACATTCTGACCGGGGCGAATTTTCTACGAAACCCAAAAACTCGGTCCTCTAGAGAGGACTGAGTTCAACTCAGTCCTCCGTAGAGGACCAGAGACAGACGACGAGTTAATCTCACCAAGAAGGCCCATGCGTGCGATCAAGGATTTTGCTCTCAAACGCACGTGCAAGCTTCTCGGAATTCTCACCTTGCTCCATGTCGAAGTTCTTGAGTATGGCGTTGAGGCTGCGCTTGGCGAGCTCGGCCTCCTCGCGGAGGTCAAGCGTCTGCCGCTGGAGCTGGGCTGCGACGGCGGAGGTGGTGGAGGTGGTATGTTGCTCGAGCATGTCCGCCCAGGTTGTGATGGGAGGAGCATCGCCGGCCAGGCCAGCAGGGGCTGGCTTGGCGGCAATTTCCTTCACCGCCTGGGCGGTGAGGCCCGCGGTGTTTTGCAGGACCTCGATGGCGATTGCATTGTCTTTAAGGCGCTGGTCAATGTCGAGGAGCTAGCTGGGCTTTGATGTCGGCAGTGGAGGTGGAGGTGGCAGTGGAGGTGGAGGCGACGGCGGTGGAAATGTGAGGAAGTTCAGCAGTCAGCGTGCCGCCGATTGCTGCTACGTCGGCAGCAAGGGGGGTCACGTGCTGCTGAAAGGCTTCCGTGAGGATGGAACGGAATATGGCTGCGGAGATGGTGGGGGACCAGATCTCGCCGTCAGACTTCTGGAGGAGTGAGCAGAGAATCAGATGCTGAAGGTCAGGCCGGTTGTAGTGGAGGCCCGTCAGCAGCAGATCTCGGCATTTAAGCCTGCGGCCATCTGGCTCGAGAAGGCGATTGATGCTGTGAAGGTGGAGGCACAGCTCAAGGAGCGAGGCGTAATCCCCGAGGAAAATGCACTCCAGAGCAGTGCACGGGGCAATGTTGTACCAGACGTCGAGTAATCGTCGACATTGAAGGTTTTTAGCTTGAAACGCGGTTCGCGTGGAAAGGATGAGCGGCTGCGTTTAGGTTCTGGCGATGCCGATGGCGAGGCCGCGGAAGAGTGAACCACTAACGCTTGGCTAGGGTCACCATGGCCTGCGAGGCCGGGAGGCGAAGCTGCAGCCGGAGCTGCAGGCGCATTTGCTTGCCAGGCTCATCGCAGTTTCCAAACTGCGATTCGTCGAGAGGCGTTTGCTCATCGTATATTGCGTAATAGCTTCGGAAAATTATAGCAGCATGTGCGTCGTAGAAAGACGCATCGATTGTGATATTCACGGCTAAATTCGGTGCTCAAACGTGAAAGTTATGAGCGCCGCCGTCAACCATGGCTAGTACCTCGTGGCTCGTTGGGAGATAATCACCCCGAATAGTATAATTTCCAGTATCCTGAACGACTCAACAAACGCAGCAGGATAGCGAGCTACCATGGTCCGGATTCTTCGATCGCTTGATTTCTTGCTTGCGCTGGCCGTTGTCTCGATCGTTGATATGAGTCAGGCTTGTTCAGCCAAGGCACTCCTCACGTAATTAATTAATTAATCAAGAACATAACTCCGTTGGGAGTACACGAAACACACGGCCCTGAGAAGCCGGGGCCCATATGGTTTTTAATACATGTTCTGCCCACTACAACCTGCAGGTGGGGGATGTAAACAGCCACCTACTCTGGGTGCACAATGTGCACCTGCATCATGCAGCTCCATGTATTCCAGCAGCTAAGGTGCGGGCATGGAGTGGAAGATGATTGTGGCTAGGCAAGAGCTAGGGCATGACATCTCATGCAGCAGAGAGTAACGCTCTGCATGTGCAAAGCATGACTAAACCTCACGTCATGCACACATCAAACTATTCCTGCGAAGCATGGCACCAGCTAGCTGGCGTGATAGAATTCGGGAACGGTACCGACCGAGTGATCGATCTAGGGACAGTACGGACTGAAATTTCAGAGAGAGAGAGAGAGAGGGAGAGCAGGAGAGAGAGAGAGAGAGAGAGAGAGAGAGAGAGAGAGAGAGAGAGAGAGAGAGAGAGAGAGAGAGAGAGAGAGAGAGAGAGAGAGAGAGAGAGAGAGGGAGAGAGAGAGAGGGAGGGAGGGAGGGAGAGAGAGGGAGAGAGAGAGAGAGAGAGAGAGAGAGAGAGAGAGAGAGAGAGAGAGAGAGAGAGAGAGAGAGAGAGAGAGAGAGAGAGAGAGAGAGAGAGGGAGAGAGAGAGAGAGAGAGAGAGAGAGAGAGAGAGAGAGAGAGAGAGAGAGAGAGAGGGCGTCCCCAACATCTACTGCTCCAATTTTGGTACTTTTGAAATTCCATGCCTGGAGCGCAAAGTTTGCAATATATGTGCCGTTTGTAGCTCTAGCTCTATAATAACCTGACCAACCCCGCATTCCTCAAAGTACTTAGCACTTGTTGCCTATTCTCATTATGCGAATCACATGATTAGGATGTGCTTCATGATTGCTATTGCTCGAGATTCAATTAAGAATGATTGACATCAATAAATGATGAACCAAATAAACCAAATTAGGCCACTTGACAAGTTCATGATCCATTTAAATTGTACAATTAAGCGATTAATTAATTCATAAATCATACATTACATGGGATACCCCCGTCGACGAGCTAGTGGTACGTACAATGAAACATTTGAGTTTGTAACATGTCTCCATGGATATATACATGTATGCTGGACCTCGCGCATCTCAGCCCTCTAAGAAATGTTATTTGAACTCAGGTCTAGATCTAAATATATACATGATCTGGATAATATTATACACTTCCTTAAAAGAGCATGAATCGAGCTTTACAATTCAGGACAAGGAACTCGTTTGCAAATCACGGCTGAAAGGCAAGTGCTCACAACGAAGCACGTGCTCTCAAGGCTGTCCACCTCGTCCAACCAAGCCCGGGCGAGCTGGCCTACTCAACAGGTCTCTTCTTGGCCAAGTTCGTGAGCCGTTTCTCGACGTCTGTCGGAATGGTCAAGATGGCCTGGCGATTGTTAGCTGGGTTGACAACAATGGTGTGTTCGAACCCCGCGTCCATGCACAGGTAGCAATTGACCAAGTTTGGCTGTTCAGCTTGCGCATCGGCGTCCATTTTGAACATCGTCGCCATACCCGGAAATCTGTCCCAGTAGCGCACCCCCACCACCCATTGTCCCTTACGGAACAACTCCCTATCGACCTTGCCGTTTCTGTCGGCCACTCGCCTCACGAAAGTAGCGGCCACCTGATAAGGCTCCTGCAAGACTTCCGCTAGCCAATATGGATGATCTGGATCGTGGGACTCATCACCAGAGTAGGACTCGACGGCAAAAATGTCTCGCAGCTTCAGTCTCCTTCCCATCATCGTCCTCTCTGCCTGTAGTCTGTTCAGTCGCGTCCCTGCGTGCCCCCCTTGTCCGTTTGGGTTCCTTTGCACTGGCTCCCCCAGTTTGTGGAGCTTCATCCGAGCACCTCCCACATTCCAGCCGTCCATGTCGGTCCACTCCTTTCGACAATCCCACCACCTTTCCTCGGCGCACGCACCGCCACAATAGCAGGAATACTGGCGCAGCATTAAGCGCGTCACATTCGACTTGTCCATGCGCCACCAGTGCGCCTTCTTCACTCCTTTGATTTCGCCGCGCCCTGGGCTGTAAGGAAGCACCTGCGCGTCGAAGACAAGATTTGCACAAGGGAAAGTTGAAGTTACGAGACCATCGAGCTAGTTGTGTTTTATTAAGCACTCCTGATCGCCAGGACTCCAAGAACGCCCTAGAAACGACGGCCGGCGTAACTATTCCCTGAACGAGGACTGTACACTTAATTACCTCGGGGAACTCGAAGAAGTTACGCCTGGTCGTTGTGGTCCCGCCCACCGCCCCCGACGCCAGATTCTCCACCAACTGGGCGGCCGTCTGTTTGTCCTGGTTCTCTTCCCTGATGTGCCACCTCCTCAACATGCACTTCACAGTCCCACCAGCTCCATCCACCTCCCCCTTTCCGTGCTGCTCCCCAAAGTAATTCCACTCAAATGACTCCAGGTGCGGATCCTCCGTCAGCAGCCGGGCCACTTCCGCGATCACATTCCTTGACTTGAACTGCATGGAGCAATTGTCCGACCACCCAATGAAGCGCTTCACCTCTACCCCTTCTGACCGTAGTGTCGCCAGGATTTTGAGGATAGCAAAACGGAGGGCCCGCCCGTCCCTTTTCATTCCGCCCTGTCCGATGAAGTGAAACTCCCTTCTCACGACCTTTCCCGACGCTGGATCCAAGTAGCGCACGATCCAGGGCATAAGGACGAATGTGACTGGATGCCAATACTGTGCTTGGAGATTGTGATAGGTGTAAGACTGGTAGTTCTCGGCGTAATCTGTGTGGCATACAAGGTCCCCCACCCGCATCCTTGAGAGACATTCCTTGGAGGCGTCCGCTTGCCACCACGCGTTGAAGCAATGCTGGATGAAGTCCGGCCACTTGTCCACAATTGCCTCCTTTAGCTCCGTTGGTGTGGACTTGACGTCGACTTGCGTCAATCGCTGCCCACCAGCCTTTGCGATCTCGTCACAGTCGTCCTGCATATGCGCAGTGTGCACATACAGAAAAGACATCAACTTCGACCCACCAATGACCTGTAGAAAGAAAAAAGACAGGACCTCAGGAAAAATTGAAAAAGAAACGCCTTGGGGCGCAACCACTCCACTAAAAATTACCTCTGGCCCAAGAACTTCAGGAAACATTGCAAAAGAAACGCCTTGGGGCGCAACCACTCCACTAAAAATTACCTCTGGCCCAAGAACCGCACCCGGCGGCACATCCTGCATCTCGTATCTGGTCCATGAAATCAGGTGGTTGGAAGCCTCCTCCCGTTCGCATAACATGAAGTTCCGAATTCCACACTTGGGAGCCAGGCAAGTGCCCAACACACAAGCCTTACGCCGGATCGAGCAAACCCCCAACTCCTCGCCCAGGTCATGATCGGGCACCCCTTCCTCGTCGTCCAGCACCCTCCCATGCATGGGCAGATCCTCAAGTTCGCCCTGAAAAGGCTGAACCTGCGGCCGCGACGACCCCACAGACGACCTCGAACCTCCCCCCTCCCTCATCCCCTCCACCTCACAAGTAAACTTGTTCACCCACTCTGTCGTGTGAGTGGCTTTGAAAATGGAACATGTGGGCACGGACGACCCCACGTCGAGCTGGCTACCATGATCGCACGCGTGGCATTCAGGTCCGCACTCGCATCTGGCATGAAAAGTTGCACGAAATTTGGCCAACCCCCCAACCATGGACTGCATGGTAGTGTGGTGCTGGCATGCGCACAAGTTCCGCATTTTCCACCGCCCCTTGACGCATGCGGGCATATGCTTGCAAAAAGTAGTGTATCCCACATGAACTGTGCTCTTCTGATTCGTGCGTAGCATTGACATCCCTGCCTCCGTCTCCAAAATCACCTGATTTCCCCCCCTCACACCCTCCTCTCCCTCCCCCCCCCCCCCTCCCTACTGTCCATCCGCCGCGGTGGCTTCAACTCCGGATGGCGGGAAATGAACACTTCGTAAATCTTCGACTTGGAGACAGTATAGTAGCGCGCACCCTCCGAAAACGCTAGTGTATGTTTGTAATCCTTTCTGGTCCATTCACAATGAACATCCTTCATGTTCGGAGACGCCCGCGTCAAGTTATCATCCCTCCAGCACGCTTGTATCAGGGCAATGACTTCCGTCGGAAGCTCGTCTTTCCTCCTCCTCCTCTCTGGCGCACTCATCAAAAGGTCGTCCTCCCCTTCTTCCATTCCATCCCTGTGACCCCGAACAGTTGCGACAAAGCGCCTGTCAATCCCGAACGCGCGCTCCACAATCCTGTCCGGGACGCCCTCCATTGCCTTCGTAACAAGTCCACACAAGGCCCACCTAAGCCCACGATCCTTCTCAGATGTTCCCAAGTCGCCAAAAGCCTTCTTGATGTTATCCCGAAGAGATTCCGCCCAATTTTCAGGAAGCCCGCCGTCACAGTTCTTCCTCTTCTTAATGCCGTTGCTCTCCGCCACCATGGCATTTAGTCTTGAAGCTGCGCAAGACAGAACCTCCGCGCTCATCTCTGGCGTCCTGTGGTTGTTTGCTTTCACGCGTTCCGCCATGATAGGAAAGATGTCATTGGCAATTTTGTACCCCTTGTTCTCGATGTACTTGTCGCTCCAGAGACCGCGAAGTGCAGGCTCCCGGTCGTCATTGGACAAGGGACGCGAACCGTCGGAAACGGCCCCCCGCCCCGATCGCGCCATCAGACTTTGGTCAGACGGCAGCTGATTTTTTTCGCCTCTTAATCCCGCGGCACCGAAAGCCCTGAGGATGAGTAATGATAAATAATCACCATTAAAGACACGACGAAAACGATGGGCATCAAACAAGAACGACAAGCGTCATTAATAACGCCGGCCGGCGCAACTGGATACATGTAAACCATACAAAAGTGATTTTATGAAACACATACAGTTTGTCATTAATAACGACGGCCGGCGTAACTCGGGCGCAATTAAAAACCATTAAGAAGCAACTCAGGATATGCAGGCAGAAATCCTTCAGGTGTAAAAAAGATGTACAAACACACTTTTGGTAATGGGGCCTGATTGCGCAACTGCAAGATACCATTGGAAACGCCGGCCGGCGCAACTGGATGCATGTACATAAACCATACAAAAGTGATTTGCACAAAACCCCTACAATTTGTCATGAGTAACGACGGCCGGCGTAACTCGGTTGCATTTGAAAACCACAAAGAAGCAACTCAGGTAGTGAAGGCGGAAATCCCAGAGGTGATAAAATGTTTACCAACACAAAATGTTGATAAGCGTGCAAGCTTTTGCAAGTGCGCGCAAGATACCATTGGAAACGCCGGCCGGCGCAACTGGAACACCAAAACAAAAAACTTGATTTGCACGAAACCCATTCAGTTCGTCATGGATAACGACGGCCGGCGCAACTTCATGGCACTCACCACTTTCACCAAATGCCATGTCGCCATTATATTGAGGAAAGCGAAGTATGCCCACTTGAAGCTGTGGTCTGCAGAACATTGACACAAAATATGCATGGTATTTCAAGCAATGAATGCTATGTGTCAGGCATCAATGTCTTTATTGTATCCAAATGTGGTTAGGACGGAGGTTTACATTGGTTGCTATTTTAAGACAATGGCGTATAACCAAACATTGCACACACTCAAGAGTGTACTTATGCTGAACTGGAAAGGAACATTAAACCCCAATAAGGTAGATATTTTTCTTTTACATTTTAATTTTTTATATACTACTTTATATAATATTATATTATATTATATTATATTATGCTATATTATGTTATATGAAATAACATTAAAATTAACATAAAATTAAAATTATATATTAATTATAGTATATTATATAATTTATATTATATATTATATTCACGATGCTCTGTGTATTAATGACATATCAGACACACCTACATCACATCGCCTTGATGTTTCCGTTGTATGGGTCCGGTCGGGCGTTGGTAGCTGGTCGACAACAATTCTACATTTCCTAAAAAAAAATGCGACCGTGCCTACATTCGAAGGCGCGCTGTGGCTGACCTGAACTATCGGTGAACACCTCGGCGTCACTTGACCGGCCTAGGTTGACATTTCGGCAGAGTAACGCTGCTTAAAGGATCCTTGCGTAGTTCGCGCGATTTGGCTCTTTATATATGTTTTTGGAGACGACGAGCAAGCATCCGATTGGTCAGCCAATTCCTGTCCAGTCCTCGGACAGTGTCCAATCCGGTGCTTGGGATCCAGAAAACGTGCTCGAGCCTGGCCACTCTGTCGCGGGCGCCGCGCTAGTGGCGTCGCGCCCAAACCTGACCAGGCCATAGGAAAGGGCGGGGGCGAATGCAAGAATTATTGTTATATCCTGACCTGTCCTGGGGAAGGTCCGGGGCGAATGCAAGAATTAATATACCTGCGTATGCAACCAACACGGCCGATCCACATACATAATCCGACTGAGCTGGACGGTACGGACCAAATTTCGGTGCAAATTGAGGCCCAAAAGCTATGTCGGCATGGTGCGCGCACCCCTTGCGGTAGGGGCCATGGCGACTGCCTTTAGACGAAACGTGACAAATCTGGCACGCGGAAAGCAGAAATGCTCGATTGTTGGAGAAAATTAGTTACTGATTCTAATTTATGGCGGGATGGTTGCGATCTATAATGTCGCGGGCTTTTTTTCTTTGCCATCGGCAGGGGGGGTCCGGCCTGAATTTCTGTCGGGATGAATAAAGTATATTGGATGCCTGCCGGGTTGATTGTCGATTGTTGCCAGTTTTGATGGTCGTAAGGAAAGCTAGTTTAATGATGTTTCTAAAGCCGTAAAAATTCCCGCTGCTATCTTTACCTTTCCCGTCATTTTGCGGTAAGATAACATTAGCCCTGCGCGATGCGTACTGCCCAACCACTCCATGAAAGGGTGGACTTTCTTGTGCGCCTGGGCACGAATAAATGCCCGTTATGGTACGTTCTTGTGTTAAACGTCTTAAGCTTGCGTTTTCCTGCTTTCTTACCTCGTTGAGCGTAAGCTTTTTGCCTTCTTTCCGGCCAGATGCAGCCAGAAAGTTGCGGGTCCTGGCGCTGCATCGCTGGATTCCTGGGTGTCTTTTAGCTAGTTAATCGTCTGTGACGTGGCTGGCTTTCTGCAGCGCGTGGCCCGCAACCTGTCGGGAAGGTGTAATGCTTTTATTTCCATGCTTCTCTGAAATTTCTTTTGCTTTATAGACAGTTGTGTTCGAGGAAATTCACGCGGTCTTCCTAAGCAGCGGCATCATTTTCCCCAGACACTGACGAGCTGGCACCTGTCTCCTAAAGAGAGCGGCTCGTGCTTGTTAGAAAGGAGGCAGTGTGCATTTTGCGGGACACAATGCTTTGGTGGCACATGCGTCAGGTAGGCTGTTCCAATGGTCTCTTCACCTTTCCCACTGAGTAAATGTTAGCATTTGTCATGCTAACCAGAGCAGCTAGCCACAGGTTGGCTGGATAAAAAGTCAGCTTATTTTCTCTTTATATACTGCGTGTGTGGTCCTCCACGTGTCCGGCTTGTTGGGCATTTTGGAAGAGGGTTTATAATGTGTTGTTGGGTGGAACAACTTGGTTGTTGGCACAAAATCACACATTATTAGCCTGAGATAGGCATGACATATGCTGCTCAGGCGTGTCGTCCTACCAGCCTTGTTGTTAAGGGTAGACTCACAAGGCTGGCTGTGCCGATGGAGGGGTGGGGCGTGCTAGCCCCCCCCACACCCACGCATGCATGCTAGCCCACCCCCACACCCACGCATGCATGCTAGCCCCGGCCCCGGCCCCCCCACACCCACGCATGCATGCTAGCCCCCCCCACACCCACGCATGCATGCTAGCCCACACTCACACCCACGCATGCATGCTAGCCCACCCCCACACCCACGCATGCATGCTAGCCCCCCCACACACCCACGCATGCATGCCAGCCCCCCCACACACCCACGCATGCATGACCGCCCCCCCCACACCCACGCATGCATGCTAGCCCACCCCCACACCCACGCATGCATGCTAGCCCCCCCACACACCCACGCATGGATGCCAGCCCCCACACACACCCACGCATGCATGACAGCCCCCCCACACACCCACGCATGCATGCTAGCCCCCCACACACACCCACGCATGCATGCCAGCCCCCATACACACCCACGCATGCATGCCAGCCCCCCCCACACTTACGCATGCATGCTAGCCCCCCACACACACCCACGCATGCATGCCAGCCCCCCCCACACCCACGCATGCATGCCAGCCCCCCCCACACTTACGCATGCATGCTAGCCCCCCACACACACCCACGCATGCATGCCAGCCCCCCCCACACCCACGCATGCAGGCTAGCCCAACCCCACACCCACGCATGCATGCCAGCCCACCCCCACACCCACACGTGCATGCCAGCCCACCCCCACACCCACGCATGCATGCCAGCCCACCCCCACACCCACGCGTGCATGCCAGCCCACCCCTAGCTTGAGCGTGCTTGTAAAGTTTTTGCATGGTTTATTAAAATGAGTGGAATATGTATTTATTGCATTAAATGTTAATTTTATTGATCATGAATGAAAATGGTCAACATTGCCGAAGTGCCCCTAAATTGCTCAATATTGTGTGCTCAAGAATTCAATGAGGATTGTCATCATGGAAACCCGCACAAATTCACGATTCCGGGCATGCATGTGAAAGTATCAAGAACAATTTTCAATTAAGAATGGTATCTCATTGTTCCATGAATCAATATGACTCCATGTACGTAGACAAGCCATGATGACCCCATGGGAGCCTGAATCCTCATCATTAAATACATAAATGCCACCCATGTACGTAGACGGGCCATGATGACACCAATGGAGCCTGAATCCTCATCATTAATTACATAAATGCCAACCATGTACATACACGGGCAATGATGACACCATGGGAGCCTGAATCCTCATCATTAATTACATAAATGCCAACCATGTACGTAGGCCAGCCATGATGACACTGTGGGAGCCTGAATCCTCATCATTAATTTCATACATGCCAACAACACGTAGACGGGCCATAATGACACCACGGGAGCCTGAATCCTGATCATTTTTTTTTCTTTGACATCCATGTACGTAGGCCAGCCATGATGACACCATGGGAGCCTGAATCCTCATCATTTTTTTTCTGAGACATCCATGTACGTAGGCCAGCCATGATGACACCATGGGAGCCTGAATCCTCATCATTTTTTTTCTGAGACATCCATGTACGTAGGCCAGCCATGATGACACCATGGGAGCCTGAATCCTCATCATTAAATACATACATGCCATCCATGTACGTAGACGGGCCATGATGACACCATGGAGCCTGAATCCTCATCATTAATTACATAAATGCCAACCATGTACATACACGGGCAATGATGACACCATGGGAGCCTGAATCCTCATCATTAATTACATAAATGCCAACCATGTACGTAGGCCAGCCATGATGACACTATGGGAGCCTGAATCCTCATCATTCATTTCATACATGCCAACAACACGTAGACGGGCCATAATGACACCACGGGAGCCTGAATCCTCATCATTTTTTTTCTTTGACATCCATGTACGTAGGCCAGCCATGATGACACCATGGGAGCCTGAATCCTCATCATTTTTTTTCTGAGACATCCATGTACGTAGGCCAGCCATGATGACACCATGGGAGCCTGAATCCTCATCATTAAATACATACATGCCATCCATGTACGTAGACAGGCCATGATGACACCATGGGAGCCTGAATCCTCATCATTTACTATTCCTTGACATCCATGTACGTAGACGGGCCATGATGACACCATGGGAGCCTGAATCCTCATCATTTTTTTTTCTTTGACATCCATGTACATACGTAGGCCAGCCATGATGACACCAATGGAGCCTGAATTCTCATCATTAATTACATACATGCCATCCATGTACGTAGACAGGCCATGACATCTGACACCATGGGAGCCTGAATCCTCATCATTTACTATTCCTTGACATCCATGTACGTAGACGGGCCATGATGACACCATGGGAGCCTGAATCCTCATCATTTTTTTTTCTTTGACATCCATGTACATACGTAGGCCAGCCATGATGACACCAATGGAGCCTGAATCCTCATCATTAATTACATACATAAATGCCAACCATGTACATACACGGGCAATGATGACACCAATGGAGCCTGAATCCTCATCATTAATTACATAAATGGCAACCATGTACATACACGGGCAATGATGACACCATGGGAGCCTGAATCCTCATCATTTTTTTTTCTTTGACATCCATGTACATACGTAGGCCAGCCATGATGACACCATGGGAGCCTGAATCCTCATCATTAATTACATACATGCCATCCATGTACGTAGACAAGCCATGATGACCCATGGGAGCCTGAATCCTCATCATTAATTACATACATGCCATCCATGTACGTAGACAGGCCATGATGACACCATGGGAGCCTGAATCCTCATCATTTACTATTCCTTGACATCCATGTACGTAGGCCAGCCATGGAGACACCATGGGAGCCTGAATCCTCCTCATTAATTACATAAATGCCAACCATGTACGTAGACAAGCCATGATGACCCCATGGGAGCCTGAATCCTCATCATTAATTACATAAATGCCATCCATGTACGTAGACGGGCCATGATGACACCATGGGAGCCTGAATCCTCATCATTTACTATTCCTTGACATCCATGTACGTAGGCCAGCCATGGAGACACCATGGGAGCCTGAATCCTCCTCATTAATTACATAAATGCCAACCATGTACGTAGACAAGCCATGATGACCCCATGGGAGCCTGAATCCTCATCATTAATTACATAAATGCCATCCATGTAAGTAGACGGGCCATGATGACACCATGGGAGCCTGAATCCTCCTCATTAATTACATAAATGCCAACCATGTACGTAGACAAGCCATGATGACACCATGGGAGCCTGAATCCTCATCATTAATTACATAAATGCCATCCATGTACGTAGACGGGCCATGATGACACCATGGGAGCCTGAATCCTCATCATTAATTACATAAATGCCAACCATGTACGTAGGCCAGCCATGGAGACACCATGGGAGCCTGAATCCTCATCATTAATTACATACATGCCAACAATGTAGGTAGACAAGCCATGATGACACCATGGGAGCCTGAATCCTCATCATTTATTTTATGAGACATCCATGTACGTAGGCCAGCCATGATGACACCATGGGAGCCTGAATCCTCATCATTTCTTTTTCTTTGACATCCATGTACGTAGGCCAGCCATGATGACACCATGGGAGCCTGAATCCTCCTCATTAATTACATACATGCCATCCATGTACGTACACGGGCCATGATGACACCATGGGAGCCTGAATCCTCATCATTTACTATTCCTTGACATCCATGTACGTAGGCCAGCCATGGAGACACCATGGGAGCCTGAATCCTCATCATTAATTACATAAATGCCAACCATGTACGTAGACAAGCCATGATGACACCATGGGAGCCTGAATCCTCCTCATTAATTACATAAATGCCAACCATGTACGTAGACAAGCCATGATGACACCATGGGAGCCTGAATCCTCATCATTAATTACATACATGCCATCCATGTACGTAGACAGGCCATGATGACACCATGGGAGCCTGAATCCTCATCATTTACTATTCCTTGACATCCATGTACGTAGGCCAGCCATGGAGACACCATGGGAGCCTGAATCCTCCTCATTAATTACATAAATGCCAACCATGTACGTAGACAAGCCATGATGACCCATGGGAGCCTGAATCCTCATCATTAATTACATAAATGCCATCCATGTACGTAGACGGGCCATGATGACACCATGGGAGCCTGAATCCTTATCATTTACTATTCCTTGACATCCATGTACGTAGGCCAGCCATGGAGACACCATGGGAGCCTGAATCCTCATCATTAATTACATAAATGCCAACCATGTACGTAGACAAGCCATGATGACACCATGGGAGCCTGAATCCTCCTCATTAATTACATAAATGCCAACCATGTACGTAGACAAGCCATGATGACACCATGGGAGCCTGAATCCTCATCATTAATTACATACATGCCATCCATGTACGTAGACAGGCCATGATGACACCATGGGAGCCTGAATCCTCATCATTTACTATTCCTTGACATCCATGTACGTAGGCCAGCCATGGAGACACCATGGGAGCCTGAATCCTCATCATTAATTACATAAATGCCAACCATGTACGTAGACAAGCCATGATGACACCATGGGAGCCTGAATCCTCATCATTTACTATTCCTTGACATCCATGTACGTAGGCCAGCCATGATGACACCAATGGAGCCTGAATCCTCCTCGTTAATTACATAAATGCCAACCATGTACGTAGACAAGCCATGATGACCCCATGGGAGCCTGAATCCTCATCATTTACTATTCCTTGACATCCATGTACGTAGACGGGCCATGATGACACCATGGGAGCCTGAATCCTCATCATTTACTATTCCTTGACATCCATGTACGTAGGCCAGCCATGATGACACCAATGGAGCCTGAATCCTCTTCATTTTCTTAATGAGAGGATTCAGGTTACATAAATGCCAACCATGTAGGTAGACAAGCCATGATGACACCATGGGAGCCTGAATCCTCATCATTTACTATTCCTTGACATCCATGTACGTAGGCCAGCCATGGAGACACCATGGGAGCCTGAATCCTCTCATTAATTACATAAATGCCAACCATGTACGTAGACAAGCCATGATGACCCCATGGGAGCCTGAATCCTCATCATTAATTACATAAATGCCATCCATGTAAGTAGACGGGCCATGATGACACCATGGGAGCCTGAATCCTCCTCATTAATTACATAAATGCCAACCATGTACGTAGACAAGCCATGATGACACCATGGGAGCCTGAATCCTCATCATTAATTACATAAATGCCATCCATGTACGTAGACGGGCCATGATGACACCATGGGAGCCTGAATCCTCATCATTAATTACATAAATGCCATTCATGTACGTAGGCCAGCCATGGAGACACCATGGGAGCCTGAATCCTCATCATTAATTACATACATGCCAACAATGTAGGTAGACAAGCCATGATGACACCATGGGAGCCTGAATCCTCATCATTATTATGAGACATCCATGTACGTAGCCAGCCATGATGACACCATGGGAGCCTGAATCCTCATCATCTTTTCTTTGACATCCATGTACGTAGGCCAGCCATGATGACACCATGGGAGCCTGAATCCTCCTCATTAATTACATAATGCCATCCATGTACGTAGGGCCATGATGACACCATGGGAGCCTGAATCCTCA